>CM054132.1:7538886-8003886 GCA_028751855.1 Ambrosia trifida
GCTCTTCTCCAGCATCTCCCACCCCTGTAAAAGAAATGCTATCGCAGAGACGACGATAATGCCCTTCGTTATCCAGATCAAATATTGACCTCCACAAGCCTTCGCTACTGCGCAACTCGAGTAGCATTTGGGATCGGACAGCCATATGTTCATTTTTACCTATCCCTAACCCCACAGCTACCGCTCGAAAACTGCAATGACCATCAGGTCTCACATCCGTTATTTTAGATATATATGGGAGAAACATAGATGGAATTCTATCCCCATATGTCCTTACTAAGCTCTCTGACTTTTTTGTCCGCTGAAGTTTTGGGAAATTGAATTTATCCCAAATGCTGCCCCCCTGGAACGATGACGGTATGTAAGAGCTGTGACGGTGAAGCTCGTAAGGAGGGCATGGCTGGGACTGGGAAGGTCGTACGAGGTCCTCCTGTGATGGTACGAATGAGCTGTGCCGGGGAAATTCAAACTCCTCGTCAGACCCACTTTCTTCAACCGGCATATGCAAGCTCTTTCTTGCAGATTGTTCTCTCTTGTGTTCTTGCTGCTTCTTGGTTGGACGACCACGGGTTTTCTTTTGCACAACAGGCGGTTTATTGGGGGAGTAGTTGCCTGTGACGATTTGTGCAAATTTGTCCAGGTAGTTTAATTGGGCAAAAACTGGTTTTGTATCAATCGTTTCCTTTAAATCTGCCCACACCTTATCTACATTTATATCTTCGCAACCAGTCTTCGCAGGTTTGAAGTCAAGCTTCCTCCAGAACACGTCTATCGAGAACAAATGGATTTCCTGACCTGAAAAAATAACATATGTTATAAAGTTAAGTCATGTAATAAATTATGTAGTAAAATCATATGGACACTAGTGCTAATTACCGTTAATTTGTAACTGCTCGAGACGACAGGCACATGGCAAAGCACAACTAGTATAAAGCTGGCATCCACAAGTGTTATTGTAACAGCGCATGGACGTTTGCAGACAGTCGATCTCTTCGTATATCAACTGAAGAGCATGTTTGCTAACCTTCCGAAGTAACTTTTCAAGCAATGGCTGTCGCTTGTGGTGGTTCATGGTTTTTCTTTGGCTTTCTTCAAAACCTTTTTTAATGTCTCTATATTGCTTATCCACCATTTGATCAACGGACTTCACAATTGTTGACAACGAGTTGCGATTGCTTGGAAGGTAACTTTTAATTTTGGCATGCATGCCCTCATCTCTGTTGGTAGTGGTCTGGCGGAAGTTCAGCGTTTGGTTAGTCCACGCTGACACAAACTTTTTACGGAACCGGTCCAACCAGTTATTCTTCGTGTAGGTAAAAACGTCTGAAAAATATAACCAAAACTTGTCAGGCGTGTGTATGTAAACAAGTACGTATGTAATTATGTAAAACTACTTACCTAGCCGATCCATCTTTTCCAGATATGACTGAAATTGCCCCAAATTGTATTCGTATAGGGTTTCCGTCGCAGAGTCACACAGCCACCAAAACATTCGAACAAATTCCTTCCACTCCTTATCCGTGAACTCCTTCTTGCTGTTCCTGTTGATATTCTGCGAGATATGAAACCGGCATAGATACTTGTACGCCTTTGGGAAAACCTCATCACACGCGTTCATCAGCGCAAGGTCCCTGTCTGTCACAATCACTCGCGGCTCCATACATTTGTCCAACATAGAACTTATCCTCTCCAACAGCCAAGTGTAGTTATCAATCTTCTCAGAAGAAAGAAACGCATGGGCAATCGAAAACGACTGGTTTGTCGACGCCATACCCACTACCTGAACAAACGCTATATTGTACATGTTTGTATTGTAGGTGGCGTCAATCATCAGCACATGCGGGAATGCGCACCACATCGTATGTGAATGTTTGTGAACGAAGAAAATATCCGTGAGGCGCTTCGAGGTTTCATCCGCACGCGTGTAGTAGGTGAATTCTCTCTCTGTCAGAAGGTATTCGAGGTGCTCCATTGCACCTTTGGGAATGACTGCCTTTCCAGCATTCATCATCTGAGCCGCATTGTGTATATCTTTCAGGGTAGCCTTTTTCTCCGGGTTCTTTGAAACGATCATTCTCCAAATGCTACGCTTGGGAACATCATTCTCTGTCATCTCCCCGACCAGTTGTTTGTCATCCACAGAAAGCCTTCTGGCATATGGGTGACCCTCTAAGTGTTCAAAGGGAGTGTGGTTGTGCATCGGGTTTTTCACCTTTAACCTCCAAACCCGTGTCCGAGATTCAAACACCCGTGTCAACTCAAACGGGCAGCCAATTTTTTTGCTACCCGTCTTCCTCACCAAAGCCACACTCTTATGCTCCCCCTCAAGAGTGCATTGAAATACAACCTTAACAAAAATAAGTTTATTAGAAAATAAGTTTATTTTTAATTTTTTTAAATAAATAATAATAATAATCATAATAATAATAATAATAATAATAATCGTAATAATAATAATAATAATAATAAATACAATAATAATAATAAATAGAATAATAATAATAATAATAAAAATAATAATAATAATCGTAATAATAATAATAATAATAATCGTAATAATAATAATAATAATAATAATCGTAAAAATAATAATAATATTAATAATAATAATAATAAAATATTAATAATAATAATAATAATAATAATAATAATAATAATAATAATCGTAATCATAATAATAATAATAATCGTAATAATAATAATAATACTAATAATAATCGTAATAATAATAATAATAATAATAATCGTAATAATAATAATAATACTAATAATAATCGTAATAATAATAATAATAATAATCGTAATAATAATAATAATAATAATCGTAATAATAATAATAATATTAGTAATAATAATCGTAATAATAATAATAATAATCGTAATAATAATAATAATAATAATAATAATAATAATCGTAATAATAATAATAATAATAATAATCGTAATAATAATAATAATAGAAATAATAATAATAATAATAATAATAATAATAATAATATTAGTAACAATAATAATAATAAATACAATAATAATAATAATAATATTAGTAATAACAATAATAATAATAATAATATTAGTAACAATAATAATAATAAATACAATAATAATAATAATAATAATATTAGTAATAACAATAATAATAATAATAGTAATAATAATAATAATAATACTAAAAAATAATAATAATAATAATAGCCCTAATAATAATAGTAATAATAATAATAATAATAATAATAATAATATTATTAGTAACAATAATAATAATAGTAAATACAATAATAATAATAAATACAATAATAATAATAATAAATACAATAATAATAATAATAATAAAGTTTATTAATTAAAAATTAACAAAACTCGTAGTAAAGGAGAAACGTAATCCTAAACGTGTGTGACCCGAAAACCACTGGTGCACCCGTAGGGAATTAACCTTGACCAACGAAAAAACACGTGTTTTTAGTAATTAATTTATAAGCTAAGTTTATTGTTGCTTTTTAAATAACAATCTATAAAATACGCATTTGTTAATATCTTGAAAACAATAGTGACTGAAATATATACCTTCACGAACTCTTCTCCTCTTTTCTTCGATCTTTTTATAACTATAACGTCACCATTTGCCATTCTCGTATCATGTACCCAATCGACCAACTCAACGCGTGTCGAAAATGTCCGGTCAGTCTCGAACCAAAAGTTGATCGGGTTAGGTCCTTCCTCCTGATCTTCTACCCGCTTCTCATCGACAGCGCTGTCTTCATAGTGCGTACAGTCTTGTTCTTCAAATGTGTCATCACCATCGTTAGCGCCGTAAGTATAACCGTAGGCAGGTTGACTAGGCTCATCTTCAAATTCATATGGGTCCTTCCACTGTGTATTCAAGTCCAGTTCTACCGCATTATCACGGTAACGAATGCCAGACTGACCCTCCTCGACGTTATATGACCTACCCTGCCCGACATTATATGACGTACCCTGCCTGACATTATATGACGGACCCTGCTCGACATTATATGACGGACCCTGCCCGACATTATATGACGTACCCTCCTCGACATTATATGAATTACAGTCGTAAGAATCACCGAAAATTAAGTCGTAATACGACATGTTTCTATATATTGTGGACAAAGAATTGAAATCGAACGAGTTTATAATGAAATCGAATGAATTTCCAATGAATTTATAGCCAAAATCTGATGGGACCAGGCGCCTCGCTTAGGCCTAAGCGAGGCGCCTGGGTAATTAATTCGAGAGAGTTTCAATCTTAACGGTTAATTAGGGTTAATCAAACTCTCAGGCGCCTCGCTTAGGCCTAAGCGAGGCGTC
Organism: Ambrosia trifida; assembly: GCA_028751855.1. NCBI lineage: Eukaryota > Viridiplantae > Streptophyta > Magnoliopsida > Asterales > Asteraceae > Ambrosia > Ambrosia trifida. The sequence goes on from CM054132.1 coordinate 7,543,216, forward strand.
TGGAATAATAGGTTTCAGAGGAATCTACAGCTTTATGTCTAATCAGGCAGTCAGACGCCTCGCTTAGGCCTAAGCGAGGCGCCTGACTGCCTGATTAGACATAAAGCTTCAGATTCCTGAAACCTATTATTCCAGACGCCTCGCTTAGGCCTAAGCGAGGCGCCTGGCTTAGGGGGTTTAATTAGAAGTTTAGGGGGTTTAATTAGAACGACCCTTTGTATATCATAGTGTTTAACCTTCATAAACACTTTTTTAAATAACCAAATTGGCTATGTACACTAACTGTATATCAAACTATTTTATCTTATTGTTCTTATTTTATTGTAACAGTGTTTTTTTACATAAATGATTGTTTTGGCGCCGTGTTTAAATGTTATAATCAATGTCCATATTATATGATATTGTTTTTGTTTTGATTTCTTGGTACAGTATTTTATATGTAAAGTGTTTTTTTAGTTTATTGGTGCTAAAATCATCTATTCAGATGACACGATTTGATTTGATTTCTTCATATAGTGTTTTATACGTAAAGTGTTTCTTTAGTTTATTGGTGCTAAAATCATCCAATCAGATGACACGACACGAATTGTGATAAAACACGATGCGAAGAAATAAACACCAGTAAAACACCTTGCAAAGAAATAATCACTAACAAAACACCATGCGATGCGAAGAAATAAATCAACTAACAACCATTAAAAAATGATAAGACACTGTCAGTTGTGATAAAACGCTATGAGTAGAAATAAACACTGGTAAAAAACACTATGTGAAGAAATAAACATTAATAAAATACCATGCGAAGAAATTCATACAAAACATTACACAGTTGAATTGATCGATCATCCATGATTTTTGTTTACCCTACACACGTCCATGATGTTCGTTTGATCGTATGATGCACCACAATGTTTATCCACCTCCATGATTCGTTGATTGTTGTTTCCTCTAAAAAGGGGTTTGAAATATGGAAATGAACGTGAATGTGTTGTGCAATAGTTTTTTTTTTTTTTTCATTTAAAACAATAGTGACTTTTACAATAATACCCTTACATGTTCTAATTAACTAATGATTATAAAACACTAATTATATAAATGCCACTCATTTAATCCACACCATTAAAAATCTAATCCAATGGTTGTAAACACTTCCTAGACTTCTTAGGTAAACACTACTTTCTACACGAACCCCACCCTATATATATATATATATATATATATATATATATATATATATATATATATATAAAAGCTCTATATTGGGAGAAAACCCACTTTTTTAGTAAACCCTAGAAAACCTACTTCCCAAGCTTTTTTTTATTTGAAAATTTTAGAGATTGTAATATACATGTTTTTAAAAGTTTTGAGCAAAAAAATTAAAAAAATGCCGATCGTTTTCTTTTTTGAAAAAAAAAAATAAGTTTTTCATAGACGACCTCTTTGCCGTTATGCACAAATAGGCTATACTATTTGTACAAATATGATAGAGGGGCACATTGAATCCTTGCTTGTGTGCTAGTTTTCAGTTTTTCTTTTCGACTCGAGGTAGAGTAGTTTAGTAGCTCGCAAGTCTCGAAACCTTCAGGTCACGTGTTTAAAATGGAAAAATAAATATCGTACATACAAGTTTGGTAATGTACACATATATATATAATGTGAAGAAATTCAAATAATTTCATTCATAAACCCACAAAGAGATTACAAGTGGATGGTTGGTAAGCGGGCAACAAGCTGCGCCGCCACCCTCTTTTGGATAGCAAAACCTACTCTACTAAAAATAAACCTTTGGTCCCTGACTATCGAACAATTACTATGTGTCACCTTTTGTACCCGATCTAGAAATCGGATGGCTTCGGGGGCAAGGCCCCCAAAGGTATCAAAAACGAAGGGTACGAAGAAATGATTGTACATATAAGCATATAAACGAAGATAATAGTTTTATACATGATTTTCTTGGTTTTCTAATGTACATGTGTGTACACGCGTATTAAAATTTAAAAAATAACTATCATACACTTGAAAATATATTATATCTATATTAAAAATTGATAATATACACATCTAAAACTAAACAACATGAAAAGAGGCGTTTAATTTTTCAGAGAAAATTAGCGGTCCGATTTGAGATCTATAGTGTTTATTGTGCATTTTGTTTCAAGTAGATATCTCAGTTAAAATATTAGCTTTATGAAATTATGGTATATGCTAGTAAATCAAGTGTCATCATCATATTAATCTTTCTAACGTTGCAATATTCAGCACAATTTCTATTTTTGTATCCATCTAACAAAGTCAGAAATAGCACATAAACGAAATATCTAACCATTGTCCTTCAATTTAATTCTTACTGTCTGATTCTAACTTTGGGCCTAAACCGTTCAAATGGTTTAATTCTTGATTAGTTAGGGATGGGTGTGAGCAGTTGGTTATAGGGGCCTTAGAAAATTGCAATGTTACCGGCCTGACTGATGTTTCGATTCAGAAGAAGTTTGCTGCGGTTAGGAATGTTTTAAGAAGGTGGTGGAAAGAGGTTACAAAGAAAGAAGACGAAGACTTGGTTTTGATTAAAGAGTAAATTACGGGATTAGAGAAAACGATGGAGGAACGGGATATAGAGGATGACGTTTGGGTGTGGGAGGAAAATAAAAAAGAATTTGAGAATTTGTTTTACTTAAAAAATCGTGATTTACATAAGAAGTCAAGAGTTAAATGGGCCTTGTCAGAAGTCAAGGGTAGGGGGCGGCGAATGCTATTCCGGGGTTAATGGTGGATGGGGTTTGGGTGACAAAACCTACTCTTATTAAAAGGGAGGTTTTGTGGTTTTTTAGAAATCATTTTAAGGAGAATTGCTTTCATAGACCTGGTTTATTATGCGATAATTTGAAACAGATTCCGGAGGGAAGTATTGGTGATTTGATCGCTCTGTTTACAAAGGAAGAAGTCAAGGCGGCCGCTTTTGATTGTGGAGCCGATAAGGAGCCAGTGCCTGATGGTTTTAATTTCAGGTTTATCGTGCATTTTTGGAATCATCTGGAGGAGGATTTTATGAAGATGTTTCAAGATTTCATTCAATCTGGTTCGATTACTTTAATCGCTAAAACTAAAATGCCAGTGGGATTGAAGGATTACAGACCAATTAATTTAATTGGTGTTATAAGCAAGATTATTTCCAAAGTTGTTGCTGTGAGAATGAAGAAGGTTACTGGGGAGGTGATTTCTAATTCTCAATTAGCGTTTATTAAAGAAAGGTTTATTCTGAATGGACCGTTGGTTCTTAATGAGGTTATTGGATGGATCAAGAAGAATAGAAAACAAGTTTTCATCATAAGATTGATTTTGAGAAGGCTTACGACAATGTGAGCTGGGAGTTCCTTATATCCATTTTGAAACAAATAGGCTTTCCTACTAGATGGTGTTTGTGGGTGGAAGGTATTCTTCAGTCGGCGCAGTCTGCTGTGTTGGTTAATGGGTCTCCAACTTTTGAGTTCCAATGTCAAAAGGGACTTAGACAAGGAGATCCCCTTTCTCCATTTTTATTTCTAATTGTTATGGAGGCTTTGGCTTGTTTGATATCTAAAGCAGGAGAATTGGGGGAATTGGAAGGGGTGAAGTTACCCAATGATGGTCCAGTTGTGTCCCATATGTTGTATGCTGATGACGCATTGATCTTGGGTAAGTGGAACAAGAATAATGTGAATAATACTAATCGTTTGCTTCAGATTTTTTATTTGTGTTCGGGTTTACGAATTAATATTCACAAATCGGTTCTTTTCGGGTTGGGGTGATGGATGCGGAGGTGAGTCATATGGAAAAATTATTGGGATGTAAAGTTGGGAAATTGCCATTTGTTTATCTAGGAATAAAGGTGGGAGCTAATATGAATCAGGTTTCCAATTGGGATCTGGTCTTGGATACGATTCGGAATAGATTAAACTCTTGGAAGGTTAGACTCTTGTCAATCGGTGGACGTCTTACTCTATTAAAATCGGTGTTAGCAAGCCTTTCGGTGTATTATTTATCTTTATATAAGGCCTTGGTTACGGTAGTTGAAGCCATTGGAAAGTTGATGAGAAAATTCTTGTGGTCAGGTTGTAAGGAGGGTAGAGGTTTGTATTAGGTGTCTTGGGAGGTAGTGACGAAACCGAAAAAGGAGGGGGGATTGGGTAACTCCAAACTTTATGTTGTCCACACGGCCTTATTAGCGAAGTGGGCGTTTAGATTTAAATCCGATAATGAAGGGATGTGGAGGAGAACTATCAAGTGCATTCACGGGGGCATGAATCGTTGGGTGTTTCTTCCCATTAAAAATGCCTTTTCTGGATGTTGGAAGTCTATAGTTCGTCGTCTGGAAGATGTGGTTATAAATGGGGTTGGTTTCAAGTCGTGCTTGAGGGGTAACTTGGGGATGGCGAGAGACTCAAGTTTTGGAAAGACATTTGGTTTGGTTCAGCTCCGTTAAAGGACAGATGGCCGATTCTGTTTCAATTAGATCACAAGAAAAATGACACTGTGGGAGATCGAATCAAAATGGAGGGTGACAAGGCTTCGATTGCTGATTCATGGGTCATGGAAACAACTACTGTTGAGGCGATTTCCGAAGCTCAGGATGATTTTTCAGTGCTTTCTGAGGTTCGTTTTGCACGCGGTAAGGATTCATGGGTTTGGAAACCGGATAAAAATGGTTCATTCATGGTTGCTGCTGTTAAAAAATGGCTACGCAAGGATGGAACTAATCAGCCAGATACATCGATGAAGTGGGAAACATGGCTACCAATTAAAGTCAACATCTTTGTTTAGAGAATGGAGATTGATCGGATACCGACTCGTGTAGCTTTGTTGAGAAGGAGAGTTAATATTCCGAATTGCTCTTGTCTGTTGTGTGATACATTGGATGAATATGTTCCACATTTATTGATAGAGTGCGGCTTTACGTTCGGTGTTTGGGGCAAAATTTGGAGCTGGTGCAGGACTAGTGGGTGCCGTGTGGATTCTGTTAAGGAGCTGCTGCAAATGGAGTTTGCCTCGACCAAATCCAAGTGGGAAAGGAAGGTTATAAGAGGTATTCTCATGGTGATTTGTTGGGCGATTTGGAAGGAGCGTAACAAGAAAGTGTTTCAGAATTCGACGCCTCGGGTTATAGAGATTGTAGCGACGGTGAAGGTTTTATCCTATTTTTGTTTTAAACATCAAACCATGTTTAAGAATGTGGATTGGAATGATTAGGTGAAATACCCTTTGTATTTTTTTTGTAAGGTTTATTAGCGGTCCTTGATTTGATGACTCATCTATGTTTTTATTGAAGTATAATGTTCAAAAAAAAAAAAAAAAAAATCACTTACGTCACAACATATAGAATGTATACCATAAAAACACTATTTTGTAATTCCTTTTAGCTTTTCTACTCATTTTTCCGTACTATCTTACTTAATATCTCATACCAATCTTTATCATGTTGACGATAAAATACGTGAATAAATTTTACGTAGTTATATTTTATATGGTAGTACAATATTAACATACTTTTTATAGAGAAAATTACAATTTTTGTCCTTTAAAAACATCAAAAATATGGAATGGGTCTTTTAAAACTTTTACTTTCAGTCTTTATCCTTTATATGAAAAGTTGTCATGATTTTTGTCCTTTACACTTAACCCAGTTAGTATAATCAGTTAAGTCACCCCACATGCAATGCATGTGAGGGTATAAACGTAATTTTACCCCATTTTAATCCCTTATAAAATCTGAATTATTACTTCCATCTCCCCCAAACACACCCATATGTTAGAGAGAGAAAGACCTAGAGAGAGGAAGAGTGAGCTGGAGAAAGAGGAGGAGACCGGCAGGTCTCCGCCACCCAAGGCGGAGCTCCGGCCGAGCAGTCCACAACACCACCACACCCTCACCCATTCCACTAACTGTTGCTATTGTAGAGAGAGAGAGAGAGAGAGAGAGAGAGAGAGAGAGAGAGAGAGAGAGAGAGAGAGAGAGAGAGAGAGAGAGAGAGAGAGAGAGAGAGAAGACAACGGTGACAGTGGGGGTGGTTCGGGTGAGGTTCTGATTGGGTCAGATCTGTTATCAAAGGTAAAATCCCCTCCTTTCTAATAATTATAGTGGTGATTGGCTATCATTGTTGTCAATGGTGTTGGATGGAAGATGGTGGTTGTGGGGGTGATTGAAGCCAACGGTGATGGTGGTGGGGGTTACGGTGGTTGCAGGTGACGGGAATGATGCAGATGATGGCTCGATAGTGGGTGATGGTTGTTGGCTGTTGGCGTTGAAGATTTGTAGTGATGGAGGGGTGAAGGAGGTTGCAGAGGAGGGTGAAGGAGGGTTTCGTATATGTGAATGGTTTGTGTGGTTGCAGAGGAGGGTGGTGCTGTGGTGATGGCTTAATTGGTGTGTGATGGATGAGTGGAGATAGAGATAGAGATAGAGATAGATAGGGGTGTTTGTGTGTAAAGAAAAAAGACAAAAACTATTTTTATATTAAATTACAAGAATTGTCCTTTATAGGTAAAAAGACCAGTTTACCCTCATGTGCCTTGCACATGACTTAACTTAACTGAGATTTTCTAACCCAGTTAGTGTAAAGGACAAAAATCGAGATAACTTTTCATATAAAGGATAAAGACTGAAAGTAAAAGTTTTAAAGTACCCATCCCATAATTTTGATGTTTTTTAAAGGACAAAAATTGTAATTTTCTCCTTTTTATATTTTTATTCATGTCTTTCCATAATATAGTCAGTTGACTTTTCATTTAAAGCTACATTTTTTTTTTTTGGAGAAATGGCGTCCAAACCAAACTCCCATTCACTTTTGGTGTTAAAATTTGACGTGTTTAAAAGATGGGGCTTTCGTAGGTGTGTTCGATGAGAACCAATTCGGACTTCCTAACTGTGGGTTGATCAGAAATTATGAGAGAACCCTAAAAAGCTTCACCCCACACTTGCGAGTGAGGGTAAATTATTAAGTTCGATTCCTTATTTTCTACGACATCCAGGTTTGACTTAGATGAGATGCGAGGTTTTACCGAATATTTCACTGTTGTGCCTTTAGACGGGTGGAGGCCGGGTTTCCGCTCATTTGGGAGAGCCTGCTGGATATTTTAGTGTAATTGGATTTACTAATTCACCAATATCTTCATAATAAACATCATATAGGTCTTGAGATGCAGAATGCACACATATTTGAATTTATTATGAACTTATGGGCGAAGCCCCTAAGGGACGGGGGTTCGAAGACAGCGCCCCCCAAGAGCGGAGTCCAAGGGGCAGACCCCTTGGCTGGGGTTGAAGGTAATTAATGGTGGTTAATTAGAGGGACTAAATTTAGCAATTTTGAAACCATGAAAATAACTGCCTAAAAGGTAGGGGTGTAAACAAGACAAGCGGAGCCTGACCCCGAGCCAGAGCCTGACTGGGCTCGAGCTCGGCTCGGTTCGAACCTGATACTTTGAGCTCGAGCTCAGCTCGAAAGTAAAATCCTAGAGCTCGAGCTCGGCTCGGCACGAAATATTCTTAGAACAATTTTAAAGGAGCTAAAAGTTTGGTTCGAGCTCGCTTCGATAGGTTAAACGAGCCAAAGCTCGGCTTGAGATCGGCTCACCAATGTGAAATAGTAGGTATAATAATAATAATAATAATAATAATAATAATAATAATAATAATAATAATAATAATAATAATAATATAAAATTTGTTTAGGCTCGCAAACCTAAATGGGTTTTGTATGAAAAGCTTGAGTTCGGGCTCGATAACTAAACGAGTCTTTTTTCAAGCTCGAGCTCGGGCTCGGACTAGTTAAGGCTCAGCTCGTTTGAGCTTTTTATCGATCCGATCCCAAGTAGCTCTTGAGCCGTTGCGTGTTATTTACGTCCATATATACTAAAACACAGTTAATGTGCCTTAGTTCAAATACGTTTTTTCATCTTGGTCAATTTCTCTCTAGTTCTTCTCTCAAACATAATCATACAGAAACATCTCAATCTCTCATTGTATCTGATTGAATTTTTCGATTGGACCGTCGAATTGATTCAATCTGAAAGCGATTACGTGACTTCAGAGATTTTGGTTATCCGGTTTTTTGTTCGTTATTACTGCATATCCCCAACAGAGCCAAGGGGCTGGCAGAGATGAAGTAGTTGACTTTGGCCACAACGTCTAATGTCACCGTGATTGATACGTCTTGACGTTAAAAAAAAAAGGGGTAAAATATCAAGTTCTCTCGTTTGATAAACCTAAGAAACTCTTTTTGTCAAGAAGAAACCGTAGTTAGGAAATATGAAAGCATCATTTTTGAAAGACATCAAATTAATAACAAGAAAATTGAAAGGTTGTTTGGTGTTACCACCATTTTTTTAGGCGAATTTTTTCTCCTTGTAAGACTTGAACTCAAGACCTCACACTTTTTAGTGTATTAAAAGGCTTTGCATTACCGCTGGACCACCAACCCAATAGCTGGTGTTAACACCATTTATGAAGACATTTCTTACAAAACCTGAGATAAAACATTTAAACATAATTATATATCTGCTTATTAACGCATCATTATATAAGAAGATATAAGAGCGATATTATATGACATACCCATAATTTCTCCTATACAAAATATTACTATTTTCGTAAATTATGGTTTGGTTCATAGGTAAGTGGGTCCAGTTTGTTTCCGTGACGTGTTTGAGTTTGGTTTACTATCAGGGCATGTGTAGTGGCAAGTTATGAGGCGATTTGTTAGCCTATAGCGCCCGGGAACACCGCCCCCCGGGCGCTATAGGGCGTTTTAATGGAATGGCGTTGTATGCATAACGAGCGTTTTGGAATTGTGTTTGGTGGGATTTGTGTATTTGACCGTTGTCAAACGGTTGAATTCCTTATTTTTACTTATTTTATTTTTTCAAACTCTTATATATATATACATACTAGCTGGAAACCCGCGCGATGCGGCGGCGACAATGACAATTTACAAAGCGTTACTCATTTTGTGTTAGTTAACATTCTTCCCATTATATTATATATTGTATAATACGTATGCTTGTTAAGTAACTTTGATTGAAACCTGATGACCATACTGAACACTCCAATCCCCATTATAACCACATTCTTGAATTTGACAACCACTGTTGACTTGTGCCGGAATCCTACACCGTAGTGGACTTTTGCCGCTAGCGATAGACTACAGTCGTCACTTTCTCGCTTGAAAATTAGCAACATGTGTACCAATGCTAGTGTTCGGGGGTTCGCATTGATTCCAACATCCAACGGCCACCATCATCATTGGGGTGATGTTAGAGACGTGTCTAGGTGGACAACCATCCAGTTTGCATATAAATAAAGATCCCAGGACCAAACCGCTTTTATGTATTTCAGTATGGTCTACGCTGATTGGTTTTCTCATATGAATAATGTTACAATTAGATATTAAAGATTTTCCATTGTGTGGCAAAGAATCAAACCAAACCATTCCAAAATCCTAAAAAGATGATGATTTCTAATTATCACACAACTAAGCCACTTTTTCTTATTTATTATTATTAAATATAATACAATATATTATACCAACCATCAACAAATAAAAGATCTGACCGATTATTCATGGGCCCTTTTCTTGGTCCCTATCTACAACATTCAAATCCAATCTATACATAAATTAACAAATAACAGATCGATCGGTGTTCAAATTTTTCAATGGGCGCCTCGCGGCCCTGCCCCGTCCACCCTAAGTGACATCTTAGTGAGTTACTAAAATGCAAATTGTTTTGTTTAACCAGGCAGCAATAGCTCTTAAGATCCCAAATGGTCGTCCACATTTCAGTTTGACGATCAACGCAACTGCAAAAAATTAAAGCCAACCAAACTGGTCAAAAGGCCACTTAAATTATGGGTAAAAGATTTTTGACCGGCAAGAAAAATCTTACATGATTTCAAAAGTTACAAGTACAAACCATTTACGTGGTTTTGAAAAATAAAATTGTTTATATAAAAAAAACTAAGCTTGGCAGAAAAAAAAAAAATTAAAGGTACACCAGAATATCCATCCATAGTGGTGGAGAGGCCTTATGTTCACTTAGGTGATCATGGGTTCAATTCCCACTTCCAACATTTATGGTTTGGTATCCGGGTGAAGATCGAATACGGGTGGCGCCGGTTCGAATCTGACGGGCGGCGAGGTATTACCGAGTTCTATAACACTGTCGTGCCTTCGGGCGGGTGGGGCTCGGGTTTCCGCGCATCGGGAGAAGGCGGGGGCTGCTGGAGGTCGAGTAGTCGATTCTTGGGCACGGCGCCCCGCAAGGGTGGTTGCCACACAATTGTTCGCCGATAAAAAAAAAGGTACACCAGAATATTGCTTTACAGATTCTACAACTTTCTGAATATAGCAAAAAAAAAAAAAAATATCAGTAAACACTACAAATAATTGGTAAGATTATCATTTGAATGGATTAAAGTTTATTGGTAAGTTAAAGAGCTAAAATTGATATCATCAAATAGGTTGCAAGTGGCGCAAAGTGTAATAGTTAATTGCATAAAACTTCCAAATTTGCTAATCAAATATAGCTTATTATTTTAATTTATGTATTCTAACAAAATGGGTTAAGAGATTCCAGATTGATATGGCCCACAAATAAAATTACTGGACTTTTAAGAAACTCAATGTTAAATCTTGCATTCATGCTGTTTTCTAAAGCCATAAAGGTTGTGCTTCACGACCCCATCCCACAAAATAAAATACATAAAAAGATTGGTGTCATATATAGTAAGCATATGCTTGGTAAAATATCGGTTATCGGTCAAGGACCAATAATTGAGTTATCGGTTATTGCGGTGAGATATCGGTTAGATTGGCCCGAAAATATTAGACCTTGAAAAAATGGTGTTAGAGCATTCACAACCCATCCCCTATCCCCAACCATATAATTTAAGGAAAAATCATAGTTTTCTAAATTTGCCACTCACTTTTTCAAAATCTCTCACATCCCATTCCCCATTCATATCCCCTATAAGCTTTTTTTATTATTATTTTATTTCTTTACAACCAACATTAATTCACTCCACCTTTCATTTGTATTATTTTATTATTATTAAATGATATGGGGGAAGGATGGAAGACCCCATATATGGGGGCTTAACATAGGTTTTTTGTAAATTTTAGAAATGGGGTATGGGGAAAGGGGTTGGGATGGAGTGAGTTTTTGTAGGATTTTCTTAAATTTTAAGAATGGGGGAGGGAATGGGGGATGGGTTGTGAATGCTCTTATGACCGCTATCCGGGATTCAAATTAGCGGTCAAATAGCGGCCAATAGCACCGATAATAGTGGTTCCGCTATTCTGGACCGCTATTATGACCGTTATTTTGCATATGGTCCGCCAACCGCTATCCCATCGCTATAGCGCCGCTATTGATTGCATAGAGCATATGTCACATGGCCTACTTATATAAATAATTTGTAATCATTTAGCTTATATGTATGAAATCCCTAGTGTCGTCCGTGCTGAAATCTAAATTTTTTTGGTCTAATCATTAGGTGATAAATGTGGTCATATTTATATGGAAAACTTTACTCATAAATAACTAACCATTCAACTTATTGTGCATAGTGCAAGTACCTTTTTTGTAATCAGTCATGTTGAAAAGGTCAGCTTCCTAGACACACCCCAAAACCTTGTTGGTCGAACCTGAATAGGATTTTGCAGTAGACTGGTTCGCATCACAATGCAACCATTAGCTCACCACCAACAAATTTGACCCATTTACTTATGTAGGTTGTATTTTGTATCTTTGGTAAGTTCATATCAAACACTACAACCTGTAATGCGTTCATTTCAGAGAAAGAATAGGTATTACATGACATGTTAAATGCTTAAATCAGTATCCAGTAATCGTATTTTTAAAAAGTAAAAAATTTGAATGTTGACTTACACGACTACATTCATGTACAAGGCTAGTTTAGCTCCATGCTCCATATTGAAGATCTTGAATAGGGGAATCAAGAGAGTGGAAAGTAACTTGATCATCCATGTAATAGTTCAATCTCATTTAACATCTGATCACAGATCAATCTCATTAACATTCCCATAAAATTGCAGCCCCATGAATTGAAACTTGATCATCCATGTAACAGTTCATTATTATTCTTGGTTCTTACTATACCAAGCAGCCCTTAAACATCCCTGTAGCATTTTGATACCAAATTATACACAAGTTGTACTGAATATGTGTCACCTCTAAGATGCTAAACTTTTTGACCCATTCTTAGTAGGCCTGTAAATGAACTGAACGTTCATGAATTGTTCGTGAACTGTTCGGCGGAAAGTTCGTTTATGTTCGTTCTACATGAACACACGTTTTGTTCGTTCATTTATGTTCGTTTGTTTATTTTTTTCGTTTATGTTCGTTAAGTTAAACTTAAATTTATTTTTATGTTGAATAGATTGAAATGAACAATGAATTAATAAAATAGGTAAAATACACATTTCAAATGATTGTGGGTGAGAAATCATGCCTTTAATCTAACACTCATTGGTTTTAGACATCATTTGTGAACATTCTAAACCAAAACTTTGTTCCACAATTACTTTTCATTGTGCAGTATGCATGTAAAATAGTTCAAGAATCACTTCAAATAGTCATGATAAACACCATACCTTGATGATAACTTTATAACTCAGACAACTCGTTATGTTACCCATTTTGACCCATTACACAACCTACCCATTTTACCATTTGAACAAGAAAAATCACACATTGAATTACCTCTATTCTTCTCAATTCAGATTCATGTTTAGCCTTCTGCCAATTGTCCCAAGCTTGAAATTTTTTTGCACATGAATTTAAACACAAAAACTTAGCTAAAACATAAACAGCGGCACAAACTTAAATATATTTGAATACAGGGAGTTAAAAGTAATACTTTGCATTAGGTTTAGATTTTTCAGCATCTTCCCAAGAAGCAGTGTATTTCTCATATTCAATCCTCAATGCTCCTTTGACAGTTTGTCATTGTCAACCTGATTATTAGACATTAGCAAACCAGAGAATTATTATGAATAGTTGCAACATAAGAAAAAATGACAAATCTTCAAGTAATTTACCATTTTTTACCTTCAAATACCACAACGTAACGTTACAGGACCGATCATTTATTGTTTAGGTACCCAATTTTGGCAATTTCAATACGGTACAAAGCTCATTACTACTCACAAATCTAATACCAAACATTACACAATAATTAAAACAGAAAAAAAAACCAGAAAGTTTCTTTCAGTCACCCATGAAAACTAATAAAAAAGGTTCATCAGAATGTATTTTTTTTCTAATAACGATTCTCAGTTAAAGGTCACTTTGGACTATGTGAATCAAAACTAAATGGAGACAAAAATAGTGCATAAGATAAGTTACCATAATCTCAAAAACCTCAAGTATGACATAAACACTCAAAAGAACATATAGCAAAATTAATGTCTTATAACCAAACATCATCAAGATTAACACCCAAAACAGAGGAGATACCTCTAAGTAGCGATAGATGGCTTAGAAGCAAACATCATCAAGATTCACTCCTTAAATCGTCCTCAGGCTCCTGATTTTCATGGAAAATATATAGATCGAGAAATAGGAAGAATACTTATACGATTACTGAATTTAAAGTGAGATATGTAATTAGGTTTACCTTTATAGAAAAGTTCTTCAACTGACCTGCTTGTCCCTTCTGTTCTTCTATCGGCACTAATAGGAGTCAGCATATACGATTATGAGATGGAAACATACCTTGGTTTACTGGTAATCTTAATCAGAAAGAGTTGGGGCTAGGGTTTGGGGTTTGTGAATCCAGCTTGAAACTTGAAAGGTTGGAAGGTATGGTGTACGGAAAAGATGAAAGAGACATGTGAGTGGTGATGAGAAGCGGGAATTCAAAATTTAGATTCTCACATTTGGCCGCCCATTCTTTTTAAGTGATTTTAACATAGTTATGCCTTAAGTGCTTGCACCATGTGCTTTTGAAGGTTGTACTATTTGAAAATGTGTAAAATGACCATTCTTACCCTTCATATATATATATATATATATAGGGGATGGATAAAGAGGAAACCTCATCTTCATGAAAAAACCCTTTAAACTCTATGGTGACCATTGATCAAACTTGATCAATGGTCCTTAATTATTTTCTATATAATATTCAAAAGCAAGTGGCCCACTTGCTTAAAAAAGGTAGATTAAGGGCATTAAGGTCATTTTAAATGAATTTTTTATAATTTAATTTTCTGAATCCTAGGTTTTAAAAGGTTGATTTGACACTTTCACTTCTCTCCTACTTTATGACACTTTCTCCAGCACGAAAAAATAACATACGTTAGTGTTGTGATGCAAAAATTTTGACATCGTGTGAGACATCGCTGACATGTGTTACCAAACATATACTAAAATAACATAGTAAAAGAACACATAAAATGTGTTTTTATTTAATAAATGATAAAAACGATCATTACAATCAATACTAAAAATGTATCAAAAAAGTTTTCATACATACATAATTATTTGTGAAATGATAAAAAACTATCATAACATAAAAAAGATCTAGCCATGCTTCATTCTTGATACCCATCTTCATCTTTAACACGAAACATCTCTTCACCTACAAAAAAAGATAACACGTGTTAGTTGGACTCTCCGAAACATATAATGAGACATCACTAACATGTGTAGTGTAATTCTAAAACATATGTTTTACTGAATTAACGTATCTCATATGAACCCTAACACACGTTAGTTGGGGATATACTACGTATGTCATATGAACCCTAACATCTGTTAATTAGGTATATACTAGCATGTGTTAGCATCACTAACATGTGTATAAACAACACCAAATATGCAGTGCCAAGTATATCATACTCAATTTTACAACTATGTTAACACAACTACTCAAATACGATTAATAGGGTTTGAAATCCAACAATAATAAATTTAAAAAATCAAATCAGAACCCTAGCACCTGTTAGTTGGGCATATACTAGAATGTGTTAGCATATTTTAAAATCAAAACACTAGCACACGAAATCAGCATCAACAATAGGACGAAATAACGTATGTCATATGAACCCTAACACATGTTAGTTGAGCATATACTAACGTATGTCATATGAACCCTAACACCTGTTAGTTAGGCATATACTAGCATGTGTTAGCATCACTAACATGTGTATAAACAATACCAAATCTGCAATGCCATGTGTATCGTACTCAATTTGAAGTGCCAAGTGTATAATACTCAAACATGTGTATAAACAACACTAAACGTGATTTTTACAACTATGTTAATACAACTACTCAAATACGATTAATAGGGTTTGAAATCCAACAATAATAAATTTAAAAAATCAAATCATAACCAATCCAAATCCATATACCAAAAAATTATCCTCATATTCATGAAATATATAATATGATAAAAGACATTAGTAGCATGTGTTAGCATATTCTAAAACATATGTTTTACTGAAAATAACGTATGTCATATGGACCCTAACAATTGTTAGTTGGGTATATACTAGCATGTGTTAGCATCACTAACGTGTGTGAGCATCACTAACTGTTAGTTAGGTATATGCTAGCATGTGTTAGTTGGGTATATACTAGCATGTGAAATCCAACACTGTAACAGATACATATGTTAGTTGGGATCCTCAAACACATAATGGGCATGACTAACATGTGTTAGCATATAGTAACATAAAAAGATCACACATTTATTCATCAATTACATCACTTACCACAGCCACATCACCAACGCCACCTTGTTCAAATAGCCTACTCGTGAAAACCGACACTGGAACAGATAACATGTGTTAGCATATACTAACATAAAAAGACTACAAAATTATTCATCAATCACATGTGATCTATCAACCTCATGTCCTCAATCTAATAAAAATCTAACATAAACAAAATAATAATAATAAAAAATAAAATAAAAAAGGTTAAACATAAGTTTTTTTTTTCATTCAAGCATTTGATCGAACACTTGGTATGCGAACAAAAACTATCCCCAAAACTGTTAATATTATTATTCTAGCAAAACCCAAAACCCAATCCAATAAAAATCTAACATAAACAAAATAATAATATAAAAAAAATCTTACATAAACAAAATAATAACGAGAATAAATTTGGATCTTAGCACATCCTCTGAACAATAATAACGAAAAAAAATCTTAGCACATCCTCTGTTTTGTTATATTTTAAAACCTTAAGGTGTAGATAAATCCTTCCACACACCAACCGGATAAAACTTTCTTAAGTGTTTGAATATCATATCAGTGGGAACTCAAGATATTATTTAATTCAGATCTGGAGCTCAACCCCATCTTATCATCCAAACACACACCAAAACCTCGCACAAAATAACCCCATTCCAACTATCAATCAAAACTAAAGAGATAAAGGGATGGTACCTGCATCGGTCAGGAAGGAAACGACCGTGACCAGAAACTTACGGCTTCGACGACCCTCTGTCACCTCCAGTAATCTCTTTTCTGTACAAAAGCAACGTTCATCAGTTGGATCGTCTTCTGGTGGTTGAGAAGTTGTGGTGGCTATGGTGGCGGTTGTGGTGGTGGTATTTCTAGAAAGAGACAGAGAGAGAGAGAGAGAGAGGATAAAGAGAGGAAGGTATAATCAGATTTGAATTTGAATGAAAATGAAGAGAGAGAGAGAGAGAGAGAGGGGGAAAACAATATATATAGGTAGAGAGAGAGAGAAGGGGTATAGTGGAATTGTCTATATTGCCCTTTCAATATTATAGTATGATGGGTGATGTGGCTTAATATGGACCAAGCATTGGGTTTTTGGAGTTTTTCATCTAAAATGGGTTTTTTGCATATACTTCCCCTATATATATATATATATATATATACACACACACACACATGTACAACATACATAAACAACACAAACACATACACTTTAAACAAAAACACAACCAAAATACAAACCCAAAAACAAACCAATGGCAGCGTAGACTAATCAAGATCAACTCGAGTTGGTGAGGGCGTGGATCAACACTAAGGAGAACCCGCCAAACAATAGGGAGCATTTTTGGCGCAATGTATTGGAGGAGTTCAACCAAATTACCGAAACGAACAACCGTACTGTCGATTAGATCGCCAGTAAGTGGTCTGCCATACAAAATAATTGTAGGAGATGGCACACAATCTATGAAGCGACGATGCAGGCGCACCCTGGCGTTAGCGAACATATGGCAATTCAACTGACACACGACGCTTATCGTCAACGCTACGACAGCGACTTCCACATCACCAATCTTTTGTCATGGTCTATGATGCGTTTTTACTATGTTTAGTGTTTAATGTTTCTGCTTTTATCTTTAATGTTTAGGCTTTATTTTTTTATGCTTTGGTTGTAATGTTTAATGTTATGCTTTAAAGTTTTAATGTTTAGTGTTTTATTTTGTAAACCATTACATAAACACCTTAATATATAAACACATAATACATAAACATATTAATACGTTACATAAAACACATTACACAAATCCTAAATTACTTATTACACATAATCCTAAATTACCTAGTCCTAAACTACTTATTAATACGTTAAATAAAAACACATTGCACAAACACATAATATTAAAACCTAAACCCCCCCCCTTTACGGGGAGTAATTGTCCCAGTCCTGCAGCGTATAATACGGGGTGACACAGAACGGTCGCTATCGCGACCATCTGACCTCGCATCCGAGGGGATGCGGCAAGGAGAAGAAGTTGCTCCCGAGTAGTAGGAGAAGCGTTCTTCTTCCATAATCTCCCTAGCAACTTCTAACTCCTCCTCATATGGCTCACGAGGAGGAGGGGAGGTTGTAGCCTGGTAGTGGGGGGTGGGTATAACATGGTAGTGGGGGATGGGTGTAACCTGGTGGTGGGGGTGGGTGTAACCTGGTGGTGGGGATGGGTTTAAACTCGCTACACCGAGTTGTGGGTGCCGTCAACCTTAGACGGTTGAATTCCCGCTCAGCCACGGCATAATCCAGGACCCACACCAACTCCTCCTCAGTTAAATCCTCATCTGCTTGAGTATGAGGAGGAGGAGATGAAATTGTTGGTTGTGAGGGAGGAGGAGGATAAAACCAACGTTGTGGAGGAGGAGGAGAGAAGGTCGGTTGTGCAGGAGGAGACGAAAATGGTAGTCGCCGGAGCCGGCCCCGGCGAGAGTACGTCCTGAGATCAGACGGTCTGGCAGCTTGGTAAGCATAACCGCCACCCATATCTTTCATTGGTTTGAGGAGGAGTTGTGACTAAGATTGAGTTTTGGCCTTGTATTTATAGGGGTAGAAATGAAAACGGTTGGGGGAAAAACGTGTGAAATTCAAACGTTTGAAATTTAAACATTTGGGGAGGGGGGGGGGGGGGAATTGAAATTCAAATGTTTGAAATTCAAACGTTTGGGGGGGGGGGGGGATTTGAAATTCAAACGTTTTATTATTTTATTAATTTAATAATTTTTCGGCCTATATTTTTTTTTTATTATTATTATTAGTTTTACTTTTATTAATATTATTATTTAAATAAGAAAAGAATTAATTAACCAATTATTACCCAATCGTTTATAAAGTCTCATAACCACCCTTCTCACTACACCCTCTTTTTCCATAAAGCCCCATAACCCCTTTTCTATTACTTTTTAATATTTTAATACCCATAACCCACCACTACACATGAACTTAGCTGGCTGCAATGGTTCGGTGCGGTGATTACGGGGCTTGGCCTGTGTTGTACACCTCTACTGCTTAATTAGTTGGCTTTGGATGAACACTATTGTTGTTCTATGCACGAAGTGTACTCATGTTAAAATATATTTTTTCTTTAATTTAATAACCTTTATTATTCCTAACTAGTGGTGTTTAACGGCCGCGTTGCGGCCGTGTAATCACGCAATTCATTAGAGATCATTTCTTTAAGAACTGGTACGCAACGTGATGCTAAAACTAAAAATTGATACAAATTCAAACAACATATATATTTTTTATTTCATTTGTAGGACATCGATTGCCAAAGTAAAAACAAACGTTCAAAGTAGAGTTGAAAAAATACAAAAGATTCCTAATAGTTTGTAGTCATACTCACAGATTGCATGTTACAAAGAGCTTTTAAATAACTTAACACTCATCGATTGCGTACAAAATCGACATACCTGCAAATAAGAATGAAACATCATAACTGACATAAATTGATATTGCTAATAAATGAGGCATGTATAACCTTGTTTAAAAACTAAAACACAGACTTTATTGCTTCTCTAGGTTTATACCCGCGCGCGTTGAGGCGCGCCAAACTGTATCATTCCCTGTTTGAACAATTTACTTGCACTAATCTCATATGTGGTTGCTCAGATTGAAAATAAAGAGAAACCTTTTAAAAAGGGCAAAACGTGTAAAAAACTTAACGCGTTGCACGAATTCAAATCGGTTTCTGTATTGGTTTCCTTTGCTCAGATGTTGGCCAATGTCAACCTAAAAACAGAACAAAGAACACTTATAGCAACCAAAAGATAAATCCTATCAAAATACTGTCACTAAAGAAGCCAACTATCAAAACTGAAGTTTCTAGATGAGTTTCACAATACACAAATAACATTGGTTCCTAGTTATCATAGGACGCCTAAGATAATGAATGCAGTTGGTTTGACTGGAAGGTCAAAAGGATGAGACATTTTCACCAACACCACAACCTAAAACCACAATGGGTCTTTTTTAAGCCTCCACCCGACACAAAAGAAAATGACATAAATATTCGTATGAATACAATGACAAAAAATGGTCATGAAAACATAGCGTTAATAAAAACCATCCAGGCTAGTGTCTTGGACTTATATTATTAAAAAAAAATGGGTATGTCTTGTTATCATTTGTCTGCATTAACATAAAAGAGGAACAAAGGAAGGAATGAAGAAAAGCTGCATATATACTTCTAAAAATTACACTGGAGCTCATGTATAAATTAAATCTTGAAATTAGGGATGATATTATCATTTAGCAATATTTGATATGGAAAAAAAAGAACCATCTTTAAAACGTAGTTTCATATAAACCCCAACATGTTGGCAATGTCACGTAAAAACTGAAAATGTGAAAAGTATTAAAATTACCTCAATCTCATTCATCAACTTCATTCCATCAATAATGCACATAACCAAAAAAAAATGGCGGCAATGTCACATAATGAATATTAAACTGAAAATGTGAAAAGTACTAAATTACCTCAATGACTCAATCTCATTCATCAACTTCATTCCATCAATAATGAACCTAATCAAAACCTGTCTTGAACCTGGAAAACACATACTAAAATGTCAACCTGCACAAAGGAGGTGCTCCACGATAGAATCCATGGCGAATTTTAAACAACAAAATGATAAATATTACTATTTACTTCATACGCAAAAGAGGAAATTATTTGATATTATATAAACCACATTTACTGTTGATCTTCAATCGCCCTATCTCAACATGTAAATGCTCATCGACCTTTAATCGCGAGGTGGAATCATCGACTTTCTCACCAGAGCTTCTGTTAAATGAAATGCTCAGGGGATCGCTCTCTAAAGTTACCCGATCTACTGAAGCGTAAGTTATCTTCAAATTTAATACAACTAATAATTATTTTAGTTACAGTTTGTTGATTTATATACTGCTTATCCATAAGTATTACCAATTATGGTATCTTTTGAATCTATTCATTTACAACTAAATCAACAGTGATGCTTTCATTCTCTTTCACTCTATTTTGGTTTAGTAGCATGACTCTTGTTTCTATTCAGAAATTAAATAAATAAAATTTTATCAACTGATGGAATATTAGTTAAATATGATAAAACTTTGCTACAAAACTTTGTATTCCATGTTGTAAATTTTGTATCCGGCAAGTCAACCATAAATTTAAATGGTTGAGGAGGCTATAGCTGCCTGGTTGGTTATAACATTAAGGTTCATTCTTGTGAAAATAAATTGTGAAATAAGCAACTAAATTAACAAACGATTATTGCAAGCAATTACCTTTGACGTTCTTTCTTCTACCTCAACATCAGTCACTGCGCAGAAACCATATCGCTATTTGTTCTTTGTTTATCCCGGAAAATAATCAGATTATACTGCAACAATCAGAAAATTTTGTAAGTCGTTTTATTTTGTTTTAATATTATAAGTTTGTATTCATATCAGCACAGTAAACATCATTTATGAATCCAAGAAAAACTTGGGCAATAAGAATTTTTTTTCTTATCGTAGCTAGAACAGTAGCGAAGTGAACAGCGGTGGTTCCACTCGTACGATGATGAATACAAGTTGTCGACGTGCCTATTTTTACCTCTATCGTCACCACCTATAACCATTAACAAAAAATGTTGTGACTGCAAACACTACATTCAACGCATAATTGAACTTTGGTCATTTGGATATCCGTTTCTGGTCATATAGTCGGAAATTAGTCTCAAAGCCCGTTGTGGTTGCAAATATTTGTTTGACCACAACATTTGACACGCCAAAACAATGATCCATTTTTACTTTTATCATCACCGGCTACACGCCGCCTCTTTATCTCTTGGTAGTTGGATGGTCACGGTGACTCGGGGTAGGCAATGAAAGACACGTGACTTTTGAGGTTGTACAACACAACGCATAAACAACTTGTACTCAATCAATGATAGAATGGTATATAAACATATGATTAAGCTGGTATGACAGATTTGGGCATATCCAATAAGAATTAATAGCAGAGTAAAAGGTATCAACTTTACACCAATAGTGAAACAACCCTTTTACTCTAAAAAACACTGAATTGAATAGAAATTGAGAAACACTATATCGAAATCCCAGAAAAAAAAGTTAGCAAAATTAATAAATGTATAACTATCATAAATCAGCTAAAGAACATCAATTATTTGAACTATGATGAAGAGAGTTATAGAAGACGTTGCTAGTGAAGTTAAGAACATCTATTAGGTTTGTTTTCCCTTTGACAAAGTATTATCTCAAACTGGTGGTCTAATTTGTTGTTACCCTATTCAACATGATCTTTACCTCGCTATTCAAAAACCTCACTTTGCCGATTGCCAATGCAAAAATAACATAAAGGATTCGGATAACATACGTATCCCAATGATGGTGAAATGAACTAAAATTCATATGTTTTTGTTTAGCTTTATAACAAAACACACGAATTTTTTACCTTTGGATGAAAACTCTACTCTTTGCTTTCACTTGACCCTCGTCTCAAAAGCTGTCACAAACAACAAAATCATTTGATTCTGTACAAAAGTTATGATCACCCAACAAATAAACTGCTCAAACCTCTTAGGCGCAACTGTAACTCACCAAAATCAAATTCGATAAATCACCAGATGATTGGACTCATTGCGTTAACAAAGCTCAACCTGCAAAATAACACAAACATTCAAGAAACCACAACCCAAATATATATAAAAAAAACAGAGCAGATGATATAATATGTAAAAATCTTACCTGTTGCCTAAATCCCATCGGACAAATGAAGAGTCTTCACCATTGATGCTAACTACGAACAATAACAATGCACATATTAGAACCATAATTCTTTTTTTGCACCAAAAGTACACGGTACTTTTGGAGTTAGAAATCCATATAGCACAAACAGCCAATATGAAACAAAACAAACAACACCACCAAGGATTTAAACTGTGAGCGTTAGATTTTAGCTAAAACAGGATTATACGATCATACAAGTCACAAATCTAGGTGCGGAAACCCTAGATCTGAACAAATTGATAAAACACAAATCACGACACAATCAAGATCATTTTCAATAACATTTCATAGATTAACTTTCATTCAAAAAGCATTTACAATGAGTTTATGTTAATCTAGATCACACAGATAATCTCTCAAAAACACATATAAACCTGATCTGAACCTGGACACAAATGACAACTCTCTTACATTATCAAAAACTCAAAATCTATATATAGGCACTGCACATTCGCCCCTTACAACTGGTCGAATGTGAGTATTTTCCACATTCGCCCACTACAAGTGGTCGAATGTGTTTTCTTGTTCAGGTCCAATCTTCTTTCGCCCAGTCCACATCTACCTTCGCCCATATCAGTCTTCATTCGCCCCATTCTAGTCACCTTCGGCCATCACTAACATATGTTAATCAAGTATATCCAATCCTTAGTCGCAAAACGCATCAACAAACTCCCCCTCGACTATTGATTGGATAGTTTTCTCTGATAGTCCATTGTCTTGTTCATCAGTTTGATTCTGAGCTGCTTCTTCTGCTCAGAGGTCATTGGCGGCTCGAATGTTTTCTTCACAGGCTTAGACACATTTGCCATCTTCACAGTCTTGCCAAGTTTACCCTCCAAGTTGCTTCCAACATTTATATCATATGCAAAACACACTCCCACAACTTGAGTATACTTTCTCGCTTGAGCAAAGTCATTGGGTTCATAGTAAATCGGATTGTAGAATAACATGATGATGTCTTCGAATGTGCAATTAATCAGCCACATAGGATCAAATACATGAACATGCTTGTATTTATCCTTTCCATCCCTCAACACGATCACCGCTTCTGCCTTCCTCCAATCGTAATACCAAAAGATGAAATCAGCACTGAAATGCTGTGGCATTGGCATCAACGGTATCTTTCTCATCACATTAGGTGCTTTATATATCAAAGTAACACGTTTCATATTGGTTTGTGGATCAATATCCCTATGCACTTTTCTTCTGGGATATTGTGGTTTGAATCTGTTCCATCTCGTACGACTTTCCCAAACCAATTTGTCTGCGCACCAACCGACATGTGATCCATTTACTTCGGCACCTGACATTGGGAATCTGCATAAGTCTCTCACCGCCCAGTACGGTAGAGTAAGCAAGTCACAGAATCTGTTGAAATACAGAATTCCGGTTTCCCACTTTGCAGCAATACACTTCAGTCTGCCTAAGTAAGTCCACCCGAGAGCTCTGCCTTTGAATTTGGCATTATGAAATCGATAAAAGTTACCTTGAGCTTCAGGCTTAGGTCGGTTCTCATCCATTTCCTTCAACTTCTTCATATAATTCTTCAACTCATCAGACTGGTTAGAAGAATCTTTCTTTTCAGTTCCAAATACCTTCTCAACAAACTCTTCGCTTCTTTTCTTTGCTTTCTGTTTCGCTGACTTATTTGGTATCTCAGTGAAGTCAGGAAATACTTCATTCTCATCTTCTTGTCTGAAATACTGGGGAAACTCTTCATGAGTAATATCTTCTATCTCAACTTCATTGTTTTCTGGAGTATGCACATCATCTGAATGACTTCCCATATCCTTTTCAGGAATATCAGGAATCGATTCATCCATCATAAACTCCTCAAACGTCTTTCCTACCCTCTGTGCGAGACCATCTAGTATTTCTTTCGCCACAGATGCAGGTAATTCCCCTTCTTCAAGATCTGGATCTTCATATTCCAACTCATATCTCAAATCATCAGTCTGGAATATTTCAGCGAAGCATCCTGTGAACTCAATGGTCCACTCTCTCTTTTCCAACATATTCTTATATAACTGTTTAGCATCCTCAGACAGAGATCTCACCTTCTCGTTCCAGAAAATACTTTCATCCGAATCAACATTCCCACCTTTCTTCTTGGAACTCGATTCTCCAGTATCTTTCTTCTTCTGTGGTGTTCTCTTCTCATAACTAAATCTAGAAGTGTCATCTCCTCCATCATGATCACTTCCACTGCTAAACTCATCACCTTGCTTTTTCCCAGTACCTTCAGCACCATCATCATCATCATCATTATTGTCATCATCATCATCATTGTCATCATCGCTTTTATCCGATCCATCATCATCCTCATCATCATCTTCTTCTTTCTCAGAATCAGAATACTCATAATCAACTTTCTGTTCATCTTCTTCTTCATCTTCTTCACCCTCTTTCAACTGGGGTGCTCTGCTATAAAGCTCTTCAATCAAACCACAAAGGCGTTTGTTTTCCTTCTTTAATTCTTTGTTATCAGCCTTAATCAGTTTGATTTTGCTCTTGTTTCTTTCACATTTTCTTTCAAGCTTCTCATTCTTTGCTTCAATCAACTTAATCTTATCATTTATATCATCCTGATTAGATTTCGAAGCAACCACAATTTGGAGCATCTTCTCCTCATTCTGCTTGAATTTAGTAATCTCAGCTTGTTGAGCGACCAACATCTTCATCATGTCCTCCATCTTCTTATTAACTTGCTTCATGACATCATCATCCACAGTCACTTTCTTCGACTTAGATCTGGATGGCTCAACTTCAACAACTTTCTCTTTCTGAGGCTTTCTAAACATATCGAGCACTTTATCCATATCGATATTGAACTGATCGATTGGTAAAGTCTCTGCCTCTTTCGCTTTCTTCTGCTTCTTGGCAACTGGTGAAGATAGCTTAGAAGGTGTACCAGCATCGGGTAATCTCTTTCCCTTCAACAACTGAGCCAATTCTTTCTCTCTCAGTTCTTTTACGCTTGATTTCTTGGCCATAGTCTTTTGTTTCTTTGTCTTCTTGGGCAAATTCACAACTACAGTTTCTCCAACACTCAGTTCTGCTAGGTCAACACCTAAACCTTCATCTTCAACCGATTTCTTTCTTCTCTCAGCTTCTTCTATCGACTGGTTCAAGAATTCAGACTCACCAACCATAGTGGCCTTACGTTTGGTGGTCCTCACGTTCTCATCATCAGAATCCCACTGCTCATCAACTTCAGTCTCTTCTGAATCTATAGACTCTTCATCCACCAAACCCGATCCTTTCTTTGCCGTCGATTTCTTTCTAGCAACTTGTTGCTTAGTGCTTCCCTGATCTATAGCCTTTCCCTTGCCCTTCCCTTTGGCTCCAGGATTGACTACTTGACGTTTCCGCTTAGTGCTTGAATCAACATACACTAAGGGATCATCATTGTCCGAGTCACTTTCATCATGTCTTGCTTTGTTCTTGCCAGGATCAATGTAATCCGGACAAGCCAAAGCGCCAAATAATCTTCTGTTAGGTGGCTTCTCACTATCAGGCACACCTTTGTAACCTTTCATCCTCATCAAGGTTCTAATATTCATGTGATCTTGACCTAGGATCATAGTCGGATCCTTTTTCAACATTGGATACTTGTAGTCAAAGATCATCATTAGAAACCTCGGATACAACATGAACTTCTTATTCTTCATTCCCTTCAGCATCTCCAGCATATGGTCAAGAATCATCCCAGAAACATTAAATGGTTTGTTGAGTGTCAACGCAACCATTAATGAACTCAAACTCCTTCTCATCACGTCATAACCACCACTCACACATCCAAATACATGAATAATCACATGAGCAAAATACTTGTATTGCACTCCCAGCTTCCCCTTATACATAGATCCATCAGTGATTGGACCTTTGTATTTCATTCTTAAGAAGCACGCCTTCTGTTCTGTCCACGATAACTCCCTGGGATCTTCACTATCTTCAAATTTAATCTGTAACGCCTCCCGAATGTCAGCTTCAGTCAAGAACATCTCCATCTCCTGAATCTTGCTCTTGATAATCGTCTGATTCTCCCAGTAATCATACTTAGCATTCTGGTAAAAGTCTTCAATTATGTCTTTGTATATGATGGTTGGTGTGGCTAAGGCATGTACAATCCTGCTCCTCTTCAGAAATTCGATAATCCCAGTAAACTCTGTGTTCTTCTCAACGTCTCCTAGATAAGCGCAACAGTTGTGCGATCGTTCAAAAGGCCAACTGCTAAGAACAGATGTTTCAGCTACTGGTACTGGTTCTTGAACTGTGATCTCAGCTGGAGTTTCAACATTCACTGCTGGTGATTCAATATTCTCGGGTTGTTCAGCCATCTGCACATGAAAATCAATAAAAAACACGTCAAAACACAAAAACGACAAAATTATAAAAATTTTTGGTCAAACTGATCTGCACATTCGCCCATTTTGAAACTGGTCGAATGTGAGTTTATTTGGTCGAAGGTAGAAAATTATGGTCGGAAGTGAAAAAGTTCTAAGTAAAAATCACATTTGTCCACATTGTTCCACCTTCGTCCAACCTGATTCCACCTTCGCCCATTTTGGAACCGATGGTGAAAAAGGTTTTCCCCCAAAATTTGAAATTTTGCCATTGTTTATTTTAACCTGTATTTTTGATTCTAATGTATGCTAACAAGTCCGACTAACACTCGTTTATAATCAATTTTGTCAATTAATCAGTTTACATAGGTTTTAAAGTGGAATTAGGGTTCAACTATGTTCAATCGATCAAAACTATCATCTAGACATGTTATTATCCTAATTCCTTCCACATTCTCCCCCTAAAACCTATGATAACTGATCGACTATCAAAAATAAGCAACAATAATCATCAAAAATCCCTAGAATTGAAACCCTAGGTCGTGTTCTTTAAACAATCAATTCTGATCTGTTTTGATGTCCATTACCTGCAATATGAATCTTAAAATGATCAGAAATGACAAGGGAACAAATCAATGAATCGTAGAAAACACAAGCAACAAGGTCTTGGTATGACAGAAATTTTGAAAAATTTTGAATGAAGAGGATCGAACCTGAAAGACACATATATAGAAGTCCACGTTCGCCCGTTTGAGGTGGACGAATGTGGGTTAAGTCCACATTCGCCCCAAATTAATGACACGAATGTGAAAGAATATCCACCTTCGCCCCTATTGAAAGACCCGAAGGTGAAACTTTGTACCCGGAAGTGGAAATTACACCCGGAAGTGAAAAATCCACCTTCGCCCAAAAACAAAACGGTCGAACATGATGATTTTTCCACATTCGACCCATTTAAGGGGCGAATGTGAAATGGAAAAATCTGAAAATTTCGCCAAATCACGAATTCGAATCCCGTTCAACATTTTTCAATCCGTTAAAACTTTCAAAACTCAAATTTTCACATTTTGAATGTTACAAAGTCCAGATGGTGTTATCAAATCTCAGAAATTGACCATCTAGCATCCCCGG
This sequence comes from Ambrosia trifida, assembly GCA_028751855.1. Classification (NCBI taxonomy): domain Eukaryota; kingdom Viridiplantae; phylum Streptophyta; class Magnoliopsida; order Asterales; family Asteraceae; genus Ambrosia; species Ambrosia trifida. The sequence continues at coordinate 7,571,265 of CM054132.1, forward strand.
ATATCAAAAATAAAGCAGAAATGCAAATGTTTTGGATTTTCTGAAATTTTTATCAAAACACACCTAAAATCTTTTTGGATTTTGTATCTTTTTGACAATAAAAGTAAAATGCGACAAAGTAAAATGCATCAAAGTAAATGAAAACAGTAAACATTTTGTGATTTCCGGTAAGAGGATCATATCAGTTTTCTGAGAAATCTGAACACAGCGTTGATCTGTTTCAATATTATCATTAGAAACAATATGTGATACGGCAATTGCTGATATTGTTGTCCACATAAGCTCACATGCAGACAATTACGCAATGCTTTAAAATGATACTAATTAGATGTATTAGACTAACACATTGTGGTTCCCACACACACGACATACTCCCGTATCAAGAAGTAATTTGCACAAAGACTCATCGTAAAGCGTGATTATGCTTTCATCGTCTGTAATTGTACAAGATATAATGCATAGAGGTATACAGGTCAGCAAATTAATGCAGCAAAGTAACATATGCATCATACCAGGTTGAGGACTGATATTAATCATGATTTGCATCAATGATCAATACGATATTATAGATAATCTTTGATCATCATATAACATGGAAAGTTCCTCAATTCGGTAACTTTAGGATTTGGCATAAAGATCTTTTATAAAGACATCCTGTCTGATCTAGGTCCGTAATGACTTACAGCAGAAGATCAGATAGGCTATCCCCAGACAACTAATAACATAACGACCCTAAACCTTCGAGTTTTGTACAAACACCCTATCAAACGAAATTACGGTACTAAGACCATATGCCCATGAGGTGTTCATCCACAAACGCGTAGTTTGTTATGTTTGTATCACTAATGCACGCAATATAAAGTCTACGAAGCCTATCAGCATATCACACGTAATCAACATACGTCTCATTAAAACTATACAATTCTTTAGCCTGTGTCAGATCCCCACTGATGTACTATCATTTCCTCTTTTTATCCAGGAAATCATTTTGGGTTTTTCTAATTTTTAGGTATTTTGAAAATTTTCCAATGTTTTTGGTTTTTCTGATAAAATGACTCCCCCTAAAATAAAGAACATATTTTTGGGTTTTTAATTTTTCTGAAAAACAAAACAAAAAAAATTTGAAAGAAACAATCCACTTGAAAGCATCAACTTCTTTGAAGATTAAACAACCCCTTCGAAAGCATCAACTTCTTTGAGGATTATGATAGTAAAGAGAAATTCCCAATTAGCAAAGAGAAATTCCCAATTAGCAAAAATTTAAAACTAAAATTAAAAAGTAAAAATGATAAACCGAGGAGCCGATTAGTCCTGTTTTTCCTTTATATTGTTTACTTTTAAAAGATATTCAAAGCGGGATCTGTCAAAAGCTTTTGTAAACAAATCTGCACGTTGGTAGTCAGTATGAATTTTGACCATGTCAATCAATTCCTTAGCGTAACAATCACGGATAAAATGATATTTAATCCGGATATGTTTCGCTTTAGAATGATTTTCAGTATTTTTAGTTAATGCAATTGCGGCTTCGTTGTCACAGTGTATAGGGGTTTTAAGAAACTGCCAACCGTAATCGACCATCTGTTGTTGGATCCAGAGCACTTGCGAACAGCAACTCGAGGCTGAAATGTACTCGGCTTCACAAGTAGACAGTGCGACGGAAGTCTGTTTCTTGCATTGCCAGGTAATTAACCTGCTCCCTAAAAACTGGCAACCGGCTGTTGTTGATTTGCTGTCTTTGTCACAGCCGCCCCAATCTGCATCACTAAAAGCAATAAAATCAAAATCATCATCATTAGGGTACCAAAGTCCTTTTGATGGACAACCCTTCAGATATCGAAGGATACGCTTGACCGCCGTCAGATGGCTTTGTTTCGGCTTCGATTGATAGCGAGCACAGAGACACGTTGCATACATAATATCTGGTCGAGACGCTGTCAAATACATCAGAGATCCGATGATTGCTCTGTATGTGAATGGATCTGTCAGCTCCCCCTTAGCGTCCACTCCAATCCCGTGATTGGGTTGAATCGGGGTATCCATCGGCTTAGAGTCCTCCATCTGGAATCGGCTCAAGATGTCGGCTACGTATTTCGTCTGGTGAATGAAGATCCCGTCGGTTCTTTGATCCACCTGTAAGCCGAGGAAAAACTGCATTTCCCCCATAGCGCTCATTTCGAACTTCTCCTGCATAACAGTTTCAAATTCCCTGCACAAGAGTTCGTTAGTTGAACCAAATATAATATCATCAACGTAAATCTATACTAGAAGCAAGTCATCTCCCGTCTTCTTCGTAAAGAGGGTGCAATCGACGAGGCCGCGCTTGAATCCTTTGGAGATGAGGTATGTACTTAGCTCCTCGTACCACTGTCTTGGAGCCTGGTGCAAACCATATAAAGCTTTGTTCAGCACGTAGACCTTGTCCCGGTGGATTGGGTCCTCAAAGCCTGGTGGCTGCCCGACATAAACCTCCTCCTTGACTTTACCGTACAAAAATGCGCTCTTGACGTCCATTTGATAGACTTTGAATTTCTTATACGAAGCAAACGCAAGGAACATTCGAATAGCTTCGATTCGTGCTACTGGTGCATAGATTTCATTGTAATCAATTCCTTCGATTTGATGGAAACCCTGCACAACCAATCTGGCTTTGTTCCTTACAATAACTCCACGATCATCCTTTTTGCACTTAAACACCCACTTAGTGCCTATTTTCTTTCTTCTCGGCGGCAAATCTGTGAGCGTCCAGACTCCCAATTTCTGGAATTGCAATAACTCCTCCTGCATTGCCTCAACCCAGGCATCTTCATTCAAAGCGTCTTTGTATGTCCTTGGCTCTACCTGTGACACATAACATGCAAACGACCAATCATTTTGGCTACCAGATTTCTGAATTTTGGCATACAATGCTAAAGCACCAAAACTCTCTGGCGAATTAACGCTTTTAAGCTGCCCTCTGGTCATCACTCCACTACCAGGATCACCGATAACTTGCTCCAACGGATGAATACGATGAATCCGAGATTCCGGATTAACAGGTACAATCACTCCCGTCTGAGCAGTCAAGTTCTCTACAGCATCCTGATCATGACCCGTGTTAGATGATGAAGCAACATCTGGATTTGGAGTTGGGTTCACAGTTTGCTCTTCTAAGTCTACTGCATTTTCAAGAACAGCTTCTTCAAATTGTTCATCTTCAGATTCTGAAGTGTCTAATGAAGTTGAAGCTTCTTGAAACAACTCTTCTTCTACTGTAGGAGCACTGGTATCATTAGAAGCTGGTGGGGGGTTTACAGTGATTGGACGCATCAACGGTGAAGTTGCCGCGTTTTCGCACTCGTAAAGTAATCTGATAACAGCTTCTTCAACCAAGCTATCTAGGTTGAATGATTCAAAGAAATCTTTGTAATCAAACATCCAATCAGGGCCCGTGCCTTGTAAATTTTGTGTGTAGCGTTGAACTTCCACGTTAGCCCAATCCTCCACTTGACGAGTTCTCTTGTTGAATACCCGTTTGAGCGGGGTTGCATATCCAACAAAATATCCCTCTTCAGCTTTAGGACTAAACTTCTCGCTTGGATTCAACATCGTACATGGCGCCCCAAATGGTTCTAGATACTCTAAATTGGGCTTTCGTCGGTGTAACAGCTCATAAGATGTTTTTCCAAACTTCTTCACTGTCAAAACCCGATTTAACGTGTAGTTTGCTGCATAAATCGCCTCATTCCAGAACATTACTGGAAGATTTGAGTCAGCGAGCATTGTTCTAGCAGCCTCAATCAGAGTCCTATTCTTTCTTTCAGCAACACCGTTCTGTTGCGGGGTATACGGAGCCGAATATTCATGATGAATCCCTTTGCTTTCACAAAGTTCATCCATCTTTGCATTTTTGAACTCCGACCCGTTGTCACTCCTGATCCTTTTTATCTTCAAATTGTAGATATTCTCCAGTCGAGTGAACAGAACTTGTAAGTTGGTAAAGGTGTCGCTTTTGTTCTTCAAACACATCACCCATGAGAATCGTGAATAGTCATCAGTGACGACTAAACAATAAAGCTCTCCAAGATGACTTTTGCGTTTGACTGGTCCGAAAAGGTCCATGTGCAATCGCTCAAGCGGCATCTCAACAGAGTTAACTTTCTTCACTTTATGGGATTGTTTGTGTTGTTTTCCATTCATGCAGCTTACACACTTGTCGTTCAGATGGAAATGTTTCACGTTTACTCCATCGACAAGTCTATTTCTCACTAACTGATTCATTTTCCTCAGATGAATGTGCCCCATTCTGCGGTGCCACATTATCGATTCTTTTTCGGTCGCCTTGGATAGAAAGCATGTTATCTGCCCCTGTGATGTCATCGCCTTGGACATATCAAGAATATAAAGATTGTTGACTCGAGGTGCCATCAACATAACCCACTCCTTTGGAATCTTGAAGCCCGGTTTGAGAATATAGCAGGATTTGTCATCAAAATGTACAGAAAATTGTTTATCGCATATTTGACTGACACTCAACAGATTATAGTCTATCTGCTTGACATATGAAATCCGCTCGAAAGTCACAATCCCGTTACTCACGCTTCCTTCCATCGTAATATATCCTCCTTTATTACCCGCGAACGCGACATATCCTCCATTAATGTTCTTCACATCAAACAGCAACGCCAAATCCCCCGTCATGTGGCCTGAAGCTCCACTATCAACAATCCAGAGACTGCTAATAGGGCCAACTGAAGCTCCCTGCACACAAAAAGTAAAGTTTTAGTTCTTTCGGGGGACCCAAGCCTGAGTCTTGGGCCTTTGAACATTTGATTTCAAAGAAACATCCTCAATGACTTTTTCAACAACTTTTTGTTTAGAATCAACCATTTTCTGATTTTTCAAAACAGTGTCATTTTTCTCACTCACCTTTGAAGTAGAAGCTCCTGGAGTACCATTAGGTGTCCAAGATTGTTCAGACCTTTTGAGAATACAAATTTGAGATTTTTGTTTCTCAATAGGTTTCTGAACATTGTTACTAAAAGTAACTTTCTTAGCAACCTTATCTGAATTAACAGACTTAGGTCCAACATTTGACTTGACAATTGGTTTTTGTGGAACCTTTTGTCTATCAGCTGTTGTGTTCACCACAGGTTTTCTCCAAGATTGTTCCATTGCAATCCGATTCCTTCGATCATATTGAAATGGACGGTTGTTCCTCATTTGAAAATTGTTTTGATTATAAAATTGTTGTTGTTGAGGAACAGTCCGTCTATGTGGTGGGACATAATGATCAATCGGCTTTCTCATGGAATTCTTAACCTCAACCTCATGTCTTTTGTGCCTTACATATGGACACTGAGCAAGTAAATGCCCGCGTTCTCCACATTTAAAGCATTTTCTATATTCCTCAAACACATAATGAGCATTTGGTGAAGCAAATGATCTGACAGGAAATTGATCATTATACTGTTGATTTCTTAAACTCTCAGGAAGTGGTCCTTTCGAGTAAGAAGGCTCATGAAAACCATTTGCTTTATCATTTGGTCGAATGAACTCAGTAACATGGATTTTTGGTTCTTGAGGAACTTCTGAAAACAATTTCTTTAAGATTTCTGGTGGAATTTCATTGGTTCTCTCATGTTTTGGAAACCATATTGTGCTTTCTTGCCAGATTTTATCAAGTTTAGAATAGTTAACATTTTTAATCGGAAATTCCTCATCAGAAATGATTTTATCGGATCCTTCCATCCGATAAAACACTTTAACCGGTTTGTCACTTGGTTCATTCAACTCATTCTTTTTGACCTCATTCTTAACAACATTATCTTTCTTAACATCAACCTTTTCAGACTTTTTATCACGATTAGCATTTGCCATCGGATGAACATGATCAGATGGTGACACTGGTTCAGTAGTAATGATGTGATTTTCTTTTGGAATCTCACATTCATTAACAGATTGATCACTACCAGTATCATCATTTTCTGAGTCTGAACTATCACTCTCAGCATAAACACCCTCATTGTTCAAGCCCAAAATCGGTCTCACATCGGAATATGGATCACCAATACTCGAGGTATTAGATTCCTTTTCCGATGATGAGTCTGATTTTACCGAACTCTCCGGTATAACTTGGTGATAGTTATGGTTTTCAAAAAGAACCGGAGATGGTACAGACTTGTAATTGGTGGTGTTATCATCAATGATATGATCTACCACATAAGCAACATTCTTATAACTTTCCAACTTCTTGTTAACCTTTTCAGCAAAGCATTTTATGGCTGCCATTTCCAACTTGGTGTTTTCAATTTCATTGATATAGTTGTTTATGGCCAATTGTTTCAATGACAAAGTATTTTTCAAGTCGGAAATGTCCTTTTTATAGCCATCTAATACTTTGTTAAAAGCATTCAACTCTTTGCGAGTAGATTGACAGTTCAAGATAGCACTATCACGTGAAATTCGGAGTTGTTTATTCTCCTCTGTCAATCTATCACATGTTCCACAATATTTATTACTCATAACATCAGTGCTAGATTCAGAACTTACAGGTTTTGGCGGTTCAGTCATGGCCATCAACGCAAAATGAGCTTCCTTTCCAGTGAAAAACTTGGAATAGTCGATCTTGGTGAAAGCATCATCAGCTATGCACGACTTCCTCGTCATCAAAAAGTCAGCTTCTGCCAGCAACTGGTCAATATCATCATCTAAAGAATCAACACTTGCCTCTGTGTCTGATTCGCTCTCAGAATCTGAATAAACTGATCTACACTCCTCGGGAACATCAGAAACTGAATCAATCACCATTCCAGAACTCTTTTCCTCAGCTTTAACATCAACAGGTTCACTCTCCACTTCCATCTCAGTCTCAGAATCATCACTTTCACTCTCCTCAGTTTCTTTCTTCTCATCAACTGCCACCGACTCTTCCATATCAACCTGATAGGCAACACATGCCACATTCCCACCAGTAGTCACTTCCTCAACTCCTATTTGCATACCCGACCAGTCAAACCTCTCATCCTGTTGAGTCACCAAAGCTTGGTTCTGACTCGCATTCTGTTGAGTCTCATTAGGTGTAGTGATAGGTACAACTGTTCGGTTTGTGTGATTAGGAGATTGGTTTTGAATCTGGTGTTGAGTGTTTGGTTGTCTGTTTTGGTTGTTAAAGTTTCGGTTTTGGTAGTTGTTGTTATTTTGGTAAGAAACTTGATTTTGTTGACGGTTCTGGTAATTTGCATTGAAAGGGTTTCGATTACCTTGTTTAGGTGGCTGGGTGCATTCCCTTTTGAAGTGTCCTTTTTCTCCACAATTAAAACACGTAACCTTCTCCTTGTTGAAACCATAGGTTGTGTTGGGAGAAGTTGCCAAATCAGTTCTTCCAGTTTTCTCGATGAACTCTGTTGCTCTCCTCATTATACTCGCAAAAGCCCATTGAATGTCAATGAGTTCCATGTCTTCTTTGTCTATCTGTGCGTAGTCTTCGTTGGTTAAGTTGTTGTTCCCAATCTGACTAGCAACCAACCCATTGTAGGATGAAACCATTGCTGAGACTAATGCAATGTGTTGCTGAGCAACCTCCACAGTCACATTTCCCAAGTTAGATGTATCCAAAACCACCGGTTGTTGTTTATGTTGAGTAACTTGGTTTAATGGTTGTTGTGTTTGGTTAGCAGTGTAAAAACTTGCTTGTTGCATTGGAGAGATTGGTGAAATGTAGGAACTATATTGTGGTGGTGTGTATGATGGTTGTGAGTAGGAATTGTATTGTGGTGGTGTGTAGTTGGTGGTTGGTTTTGATGAATCCATGACATTGGAAATACATGCAACATGTGGTGCAACGCTTCCAGAGCTCGAGTTTCCAGCTGAAACTGAAGTACCTCCAAAATACAAACTGGGATTCTGAGGAATCTGTGACCTTCTAGCTTTCCTCCTATCCTCCAACTCTTTGTTCTCCAGCTTTTCAATAAACTCTGAAATGGTCCAGAATTGATAAGCATCCTTCTCTCTGAGTACCTCCACATGCTGATCCCATTGTGGTGGTAAAGCATCTGCAAACTTATCCACCTGCTTAGTCATTGGAATCTGTACACCATAACTAGACAATTCAGACAACAAATGCATATATCTCGGAGTTAGTTCTTTCAAAGTTTCATTATTAATAAAAGAAAAATTCTCAAACTCCTTGACTAATTCCTCCATTCTCAGACTCCTAGTCTTTTCGTTACCATCATGCTTCCTCTTCAGCTTATCCCAAAGCTGCTTTGACGTAGTACATGTCCCAAACTGATGCAACAGGTCACTTGTGATTGCCTGTGTCAGTTGAGAGAACGCCTTCTTCTCCACCACATATTTCTTCTTTTCATCCTCAGTTAGGCTTTCCAGAGGAATCAACTCACCTGTATTCTCCAGAATTGGTGCTGTGTATCCTTTGACAATCATGCTCCATGCCTCTGCTCCTTCAACTCCCATGCCTTCCAGATGGATCTTGAACATGGTGTGCCACTGGTTATACTCTTGCATATCCATGAGCTTCGGTGGCCGAGTTCCACTACCTGTAGACAAATCCTTAATCAAAGTAGAAATAGCATTAGTGGTTTGAGTATTTACCGCCGCTGCAGCTACTCCCCAGTAATCAGATTGTAGTGCCGGATGTGCTACACTTTGAGGCATCGTGCTCGTTGTTGTCATGTAGTTAAGTGGTTGTGAGGATTGCGTGTTCGTCTTTTGCGCTGCCACTGTCCATGGGTCCATTGTCTGCTGTTGTGGTTGTGTTGGTGCTGATCCCGAAGTAGTTTGAAAACGCCACATGATCACAATCTGAAAATCTCAACACTTAGAAAAATTTTCAACAAAAACTCTAGGTTCGCCCGAAATTCAGCACTTTCGTCCAAATACTTCTACTTTCGTCCAAACTATCTCACTTTCGTCCCTTCTGATCCTTCTTTCGTCCAAACAGTAACACCCGAATGTGAAAATGACCAGAATGTAAATCAAACTAACACACTTTCCACTTTCGCCCAAAAAGAAAACGGTCGAAGGTGGAAATTTCTACCCGAAAGTGAAAGATTTCAACAAGAATTTTCAGGTTCGCCCAAAAACTACTCAGGTTCGCCCACTTTTTATCAGGTTCGACCACAACACTCAGTCCAGGTTCCAGGTTCGCCCAAAACTAGCAGATCTCATTTTTGAAAAACGGTTATTGTTTGAAAAACGGTTATTCTGATCTCAGATTTTCAAAAGTTCATGGATTTGAATGATCTCAATCAGGTTATGTTTCGGAATTGATTTGGAACAACTTTAAGTCTTGGAAAACTTGAATTCGACCACAAATTCACCTTTAAATCGATCAAAAACTCTTAAAAACAAGGTTTATGTAAAAACAGATGATATTTTGTCAAAAACATGTCCAAATCAGCTCTGATCTTATCAAATTTGTTGTTGTATGATCCTCTATGCTCTGATACCACTTTGTGAGCGTTAGATTTTAGCTAAAACAGGATTATACGATCATACAAGTCACAAATCTAGGTGCGGAAACCCTAGATCTGAACAAATTGATAAAACACAAATCACGACACAATCAAGATCATTTTCAATAACATTTCATAGATTAACTTTCATTCAAAAAGCATTTACAATGAGTTTATGTTAATCTAGATCACACAGATAATCTCTCAAAAACACATATAAACCTGGACACAAATGACAACTCTCTTACATTATCAAAAACTCAAAATCTATATATAGGCACTGCACATTCGCCCCTTACAACTGGTCGAATGTGAGTATTTTCCACATTCGCCCACTACAAGTGGTCGAATGTGTTTTCTTGTTCAGGTCCAATCTTCTTTCGCCCAGTCCACATCTACCTTCGCCCATATCAGTCTTCATTCGCCCCATTCTAGTCACCTTCGGCCATCACTAACATATGTTAATCAAGTATATCCAATCCTTAGTCGCAAAACGCATCAACATAAACTAACTACAAACCAATTTGATTAATAAAAGAAACAATCAAACATATGTTTAGAAAGTTACCACTCTGATATTATAGAAGCACCATCTAATCCCTGTGACGGCTCTAACATCAACAACCACCACCATGTACCGAACAGCCACCGTCACCACAACATACTCCATAAACGTAGGCCGTCACCCTTGAGCGTACCAACCGTCACCATTACTAATCAGAGATTATTATTAGCAGAAATAGAAGTAGGTATGAGGATTTAACCTTTAAGGTCGGATGTGGCTCAATCGGAACCCATATCGCTGCACGTCGTCGTCGTTGTGTGCCGCCATAGATGGTGGTGACCGGAAGCTTTCCCTCAGATCTATCTCTTTCTCCCTCTGCTTTCTGTGTCGTCTTCTCTTTCTCCGATAGTTTCCATCCTCTCGCGGCCACTCGCTCTACCTCTGATTTATCTCTGTACTACCTCTGTATAAGAAGAGAAAGGACGCAATCGTCAATCAGGGATGTAGAAATAGGGAAAACAGATTGTGGTGCAGGTTGTAGCTTCAAAAAAAACCTTATTGATGGTGTGCACTGCACCCATTCAGTGATTTCACTTGATTTGTACCGATGAAGGTGTTGTGAGATATTTGGTGTGTGAAGAAAGAAGTGGAAGATTGGAGAAAACGGTGGGGGTGGGTGACTATGATCAGATCAAAGCCAGGGGAAGCAGGTAAAGAGGTTGACGAACGTGGGTAGGGTTGGGCAAACACACGTGTCATGAGAACTCTGGGATGGCAAGCACGTGTCCAGCAAAAAAATCAGTTTTTTTTTGGAAAAATACCGTTTAACACAGGATTCGACCCTGTACCATCCCAATACAAAGCAAACCATTTCACCACCGAGCTACAGCCACAACATCTTATCAGATTTAATAACTAAATCATACTTATTCGCAAAAAACCGATAATGAAAATCACTGTTCAAATAGTTTGAACATTTATATAGTAGAATTAGCAATTTTTTTTTTAAATAAATCAAGTATCTAAAAAATAAATATTATGTTCTTGCTCCGGTCTTTTATTAGTTAAGTGTTTTTTGTTTATTTGTATATTTTATTTTTACGGTTGTGCACATATAATGTATATATGTGTGGCCTTCGGGTGGCAAAAGTAAAGTTGCACTAATTTTTAATGTTATTTTTCCTAATTTCGTAAAAATAACGTTAAAAATGATGGATGGTTAATCATGCATCAGGTGGTGACGTTGATAGCCAAAAGACAAGGGGGTACATGCACTAATTGGGTTTGTCCCGGTTGCTAAGTGTTATGTGCTTTATGTCCCAGGCTTGATATAAAACCACTATCAAGCCGTTGGTGTCATTGGAAGCAGTCTCTCTATTCCTACGTGGTAGAGGTAAGGCTATCTACATCTTACCCTCCTCAGACCCTACCTTAGCTTTTGCTATTGGTTGGATTAACTGAATATGATGATTATATTTTAATTAAATTATAGTTCATAAAATTATATAATATCAAATTTATATGTGATCATATCATATTATCTAGTCATAGACTTGTTAGATATATAGTATGTCTAATGTAATTAAAAGTCGAGGTTAACGTAACCTGACCCGGTACGATCTGAAGAGTTACACGTTGTTACACGAATCAGATAAGTTCATGTGTTGGTGGATTATTATTTATGAAATAATAATAGTTTTGAACTCGAGAGACTTAATAGTAAAGTAGTTTATTATTAAGGGAGAATTTTAATTGTTAAATAAAAGGGGTTACACTTTGACTAGTCAAATGGTCAAGTGTATGACTTTAACTAGTCAAATGGTCAAGTGCTTTGACTAGTCAAATGGTCAAGTGTATGACTTTGACTAATTAAGTGGTCAAATGCTTTGACTAACAAAATGGTCAAGTGTATGACTTTAACTAATTAAGTGGTCAAGTGTTTTGACTAGTCTAATGATGACTAATCATTATGTGTAATTTTATCTTTATAAATAGGTGTAATAGATCAAACTCTAATTACATGTTTTTGATAAAGATAAAACAACATAACCCTTATCTCCTCTCAAGATTTGCGGCCACCCTTAGGAGCCGTTGCCCCTTTGTCCGCCACAAACCACCACCATCGCCGCCTCCCTCTTGCAAAGTGTTGTTCTCGGTTGGCCAGTGCTCGGGTGTGAACTTCCTACTAGCGAGGATTCATTGTAACCCGCGTGTTACAATTCCGGTGTAGTCGTCACATGTTGATTACTAAACCCACTATGATTGTTTATTATATTTGTTTATACACGTTTAATTGAGATCCTGATTGGGATTATTTTCTTAATCGGATTGATAAAATTAAACATATATTTTATATATATAAATCGACTCATATTATATATTGTATATAATCGATTTTATTAACAAATAAAAACTGCTTCCGCTGTGTATTTGATACCATGATTCCCAACAGTTGTATCAGAGCCAGGTTACGCGCGTATAGATGGTAAAGTTATAATTTTGATCTATGTTTTATTTGTCAAAAAATATTTTTTTGACAAAAGATCAAAAGCTTTTTGTTGTTCATGGATTGTGATGTGAATCGAGCCCTAGGTATTTGACCCTTGTCATGGTTGTGTTTGTGATGGTTTTATTTTTTTTATTGATTTGTATTTTATTACGGATATTGGATCCGGTGTAATAAATAGGATTAGAATAGATTTGATTTTATTGTATTTTCAAATTTTTGTTGTAATCCTTCAAGTACAAGATCAAGACGAAGATAAAAAGGCGAATAGGTTCCATGAAGATAGAGATCTCGGGTCAAGTGGGAGCTATTGTATGCGCTTAGGATCGTCAAATCTACAAAGAGATTGATCAAACAAGTTTGATTCAGGTGCGGAATCCCTGAATCAATCACAATAATGATAATCAAACAATCAAAACACAGAAATCATCTTTCAAAGCTTTTTCTCATTCATAAACAACTTGAATTACACGTTTTAATAATGTTTACAATCAAATCTAACGTGAAAATAAGTTGACACAAACACTAGGGAGAGACACAAAACAGGAGGGAATAAAATGACCAACAACTAACTTTCAAAAATTGCTTAACCTATTTATAGGCCTGCACATTCGTCCATATTGCATGGTCGAATGTGCAGGTTCGCCCAATCACATCGTGCGAACCAAGCATTTCATAACAATTAATTCTACATTCGCCCCTTAGTCTCTCCTTCGCACCAACAAAAGTCTTCATTCGCCCAACAATCACCTCCTTCGCCCGTTCGACAATCACCAAAACACATGTTAATGTTAATCCAAAGCATTAGTCGCACCAAAATGCATCTACAAACTCCCCCTCGACTATTTCTTGGATTGTTTACGCTCTTGGTCCATAATCTTGTTCATAAGCTTTATGTGCAGTAGTTTCTTCTCTTCCAACGTCATCACCTTTTCAAACACTTTTCTTGGCTTTTTCTTCTTCACTTCAGGAACCTCTTAAACTTTAACAAACTTGCCAAGCTTCATATCATAGTCACATCCGGCATTAATGTCATGAGCAAAGCACAGAAATACCACACGCTGGTATTTACTTGCTTGTTCAGCATCCTTCACATCGCTGAAAATGGGATTGTAATACAACATAATGATGTCCTCATGTGAACAATTCACCAACCACATGGGATCAAATATGTGTATCTTTTTGAAATTCTTGTCTCCGTCTTTCAACACTTTCACAGCCTCTGCAATCTTCCAGTCATAATACCACCAGATAAAGTCTTTTGCAAAGTGTTGAGGAATCTGCAACAATGGTATACGTTTCAACACTTTGGGTGGTTTGTACTTTAGAGTCACCTTGGGCAAACCGGTTATATCATCAATGTTTTTCTTGTGAACAATCCGCTTTGGATACTGAGGAGCAAAAAGATTCCACTTCGTCCTGCTTTCTCTTGCCATCTTATCAGCAAAATAGGTAATGTGATCATTTTACGACCCAGTCAACTTATGTTGACAAATATCACGAATAGCCCAGTATGGGAGAGTCTTCAAATCATGAAATCTTTCAAAATAAAGAATCCCTTCTCCCACTTCACAGCAACACACTTCAATTGCTTAATAAACTTCCAACCCAACGCCCTTCCTTTAAACATTTCGTTGTGAAGTTTATAGAAGCTCCTTTGAATCTCTGCTTTCGGACGATTGGCCTCTTTCTCTTTTAGTTTCCTCAATAACTCTTTCAAACTATCAGATTGTTTGATATGCGGTTTATCATGCCCCTTGAACACTTCATCAACTAACTTATCACTCTTTTCTTTTGTAAGTCTCCCGGCTTCTTTTAATAGATCATCAGTGAAAGCAGTAAATCCAGAATCCTTATCTTTCTTAAAATATTCTGGATACTCTTCACTGGTCACATCTTCAACTTCAATATCCTCGAACACAGGTACGTCACGATCATCAAATTGATTTCCAGCTTCCTTTTCAGGTAGATCAGGAATCTGGTTATCAGCCAATAGTTCTTCTAACGTTTTCCCAACCTGCTTCGCTAAACCTTCCAAAATCTCTTTTGTCATTGCCGCAGAAACTTCACAATCTTCTAAATCTGGATCATTATATTCTAATTCAAGCATCCTGTCACAAGATTCAAAGATCTCAGAAAATCTGCTGGTCATGTCGATCGTCCAGACTCGATCAGTTAGCATCTAGCGATACATCTGTTTATCTTCTTCAGACAATGACTTCAGCTTTTCATTCTAGAAGATCGTATCATCATCAACTGATCCTCCAGGAGCTTTAGAACTAGATTCTCCTCCTTTTCCAGATTCCCGTTTCTCATACTTGTATTTATCTGTATCACCATCATCATTATCATCATCATCATCATCATCATCATCATCATCATCATCAAAAGTAGAGCTGCTATCATCACCAGATTCATCATTCAAACCATCATCATCTCCATCATCCTTCTTCTTTTTTGGAGCCTTTCCAGCATCTTCATCAAGATCCTCATCATCCTCCTCCTCATCATCAAACAGTTCGAAATCAACCTGCTCCTCATCTTGATCTTTATCCTCTTCACCTTCTTTCAACTGAGGAGCTCGAGAGTATAAATCTTTAATCAGATTATCCATGCTTTTATTACTCTCTTTTAGCTTTTTATTCTCTTCTTTCAAAGCTATGAACCTTCTGGTGTTTCTTTGCTCATGTTTTAACAGTTTCTTATTATCCTTCTGCAACTGTTTAATCTTCTTTTTCAGTTCCTCATTGTTCTCATGTGATGTAACAACGACATCCAACATCTTTGAGTCGTTCTTTCTCAATTGATCAATCTCAGTCATCTGATTGTTTATAATATTCATCATCTCAGTAAGTTTCTGGTTAACAGTGTTCATCACATCACTATCCACTGCAACCTTTCAAGTAGAAACTTCAGCAACCACAGGCAGTTTACCCTTCTTCATCTTCTTCAGTACATTATCCAATGCTTCATTAAAAGCGTCAACAGGTATATCAGCTCTCTGTTCAGTACTGGAAGTAGTTGTGGTTTTCTGCTTCTTCGAGGCTGGAGCAGCAACTGGTGATTTCGAGCTTGAAGCAGGTGGCAACTTCTTTCCTGCTACTAACGATTCAATCTCTCTAGCTCGTTTCTCTGCGGGCTTTAACACTTTTTCTTTCTTCTTAAATTGGGGCTTCTTTGGTTTCTCCCCCTGAACTGGTGAACCAGGAAGGTCTCCTGCTCCCAAACCTAAACCCTCATCATCTTCATCCAAGTGAATAGGGCTATTCACTCTCTGTTCCTCCACTGATCTATTCAGACTGGCAGACTCACCAGCCACAGTGACCTTGGGCGTGGTAGCCTTTACAGTTTCAGTATCAGAATCCCAATGTTTATCCTCCTGCGTCTCTTCGGAATCGACTAACGCTTCATCAACAAGGTGTAAACCTTTCTTGGCCACGCTCTTCTGCCTTCTCGACACTTTCTTCTTCTTTGCAGGATTAGTCTCAGGAACAACTTCAATCCTGATTTCTTTCTCTTTACCTTTGCCACTCTTTGCACCCACATTCACAACCTGTCGCTTTCGCTTTGCCTTAGGGTTAACAGGATGTAATGGATTGTCTTCGTCTGATGCACTATCAGCATGCCTTACCTCATCTTTACCCGGATCCACATAATCAATCCTCGCCAAATGCCCAAATAAACGTCTAACAGGTGGACGTTCATTCACCGACAAGCCTTTATAAGCCTTCATTCTTGCCAATGTATTGATGGACATATGTTCTTGAACTATGATCTGCTTCGGATCCCTCTTCAACTTCTTATACTTGTGATCAAAAATCATTTGAAGGAATCTTGGATATAACAAAAACTTCAAATTCCTTGTGCCTCTAACCGGTTCCAATAAATGTTCCATAAGCATCCCTGATATGTTGAACGGTTTGTTCAATATCAGTGCAACCATCATTAAGCTAATACTCTTCCTCATCAGATCATAACCTCCTGCAGCTGAACCGAATACATGAATCATGACATGTGCCAAGTACTTGAATTGGGGACAAAGCTTTCCCTTGTGTAACGAACCATCAGTAATCGGCCCGTTATACTTCATCCTTAGAAAGCATTTCCTCTGTTCAGTAAAGCTAAGTTCTCTGGGATCAGTCTTTTCATCTCTAAGCTTCAAAGCTTATCTAATATCATTCTCTGAAACAATAACTAACTGTCCTTGAATCTTGCTAACCAGAGATGATTCACACTCCCAGAAATCCATCTTCGCGTTCGTCCAGAACTCTTGTAGCAAGTCTCGGTAGATAATAGCAGGTGTAGCAATTGCATCTATCACCCTACTTCTCTTTAGAAACTCTATAATCTCTGTGAACTCAGTGTGCTTCTTCACGTCCCCAAGATATGCACAACAGTTATGCGCATTCTCGAACGGCAAAAGTTCTTCATTTCCTTTCTCAGCAGCTTATGCAGATGATCCAGCTTGTTCAGTAGGTTTTTCCTGTTCAGACATGGTTATACTGCAAAACAAAACAAGTAAACACGTTAAAAATTGACAAAATAATCAAAAGTTGAAGATTTGGTAATTGATCTCTTCATTCGCCCATTCGGAGGTGCGAATGAGAGATTCTGGGTACGAATGTGATGTTTTATAGGTGCGAATGTGAAAATCTTTGATTAAAAGTTTCATTCGACTGTTTGAACTTCATTCGCC
Source organism: Ambrosia trifida (assembly GCA_028751855.1). NCBI lineage: Eukaryota > Viridiplantae > Streptophyta > Magnoliopsida > Asterales > Asteraceae > Ambrosia > Ambrosia trifida. The sequence continues at coordinate 7,588,424 of CM054132.1, forward strand.
CAAACAAAACATCTCCTACGCCCAGTTTTACACGTTCAACCGTTCGAAAGGGGCGAAGGTGACTGTTCTTCAATTCAAATTTCAAACCAGTGGATTGTAACTTGTCATTTTGATTCATTAGGCACCTAAAACCTCCGATTAATGTTTCCTAATAATCAATTTTATCAAACTATCATTGTTTTAGTGTTTTCAAACAAAAACTAGGGTTCGAGTCTAAAACTAATCAAATGATCAGTTCTGATGGATTAAAAACCTAAGTTTTTGAATTTTCTCCCCCTAAAACACTGAACCAATGTTTCCCTATCAACAATTGAAACAATTATTATCGTTTAAGCATAGTTTGATGTTAGTTAGGGTTTGAACTGAAATTAACAGATTAAACCCTCAAAACTTGATGTTAACCTGTAAAAAGGAAGGCAAAATAATCAGGATCAACAGATGAACACAATGGTAAGGTCTAAAATGCACGAGCAACAAGTGGACTTTAAATCAGAAATTTTGAAAAAATTTTGTAAGGGGTCGAATGAGCAGAGATGGTTATATATAGACTGCTCCTTCGACCGTTTATTGTGGTCGAATGTGAAGCTTTAGTCTCCTTCGCCCCTAATGAAAGGTGCGAATGAGATAAAAGGGTTCGAAAGAGAAAAACAACTTAAGAACTCTCACATTCGCCCAAAATGAAACGTACGAATGAACATAAAATTCCTCCTTCGACCTAATCGAATGGGCGAAAGTGAATCAGGAATTTTGAAAATTTTACCAAATCTCAAAATCGAGTCCCGTTCAAAATATTTTCCAACTTTTAAGCATCCGACAAACATATTTTCTCAGTTAAAGATGACAAAGCTCAAATGGTTTATCAAGATTTAGCAAATCGGCATCAACCACCATCAGCTATCAAAAATAAGATAGAAATGTAAAATCTTTTTAGATTTTCTAAAGTTTATGTTAAAACACACCTAAAATCTTTTTGAGTTTTGCAATTTTTGACAAGAAAATAAAATGCAGAAATGTAAAGACAAAACAGTAAAAATTTTGGGATTTCCGGTAAAGGGATCATATCAGTTATTGAGAAATCTGATCAAACCGTTGATCTTTTGATTATTATCATTAAAGACAATGTGTGATCTGGCAACCGCTGATATTGTGATCCACATAAACTGGCATGCAGACTTTTGTGCAGTGCTTTAGACTGATACTATTATATATAGTATAAACATAATTGTCTGTGGTTCCCACGCACACGACATACTCCCGTATCAAGAAGTAAATGCACAAAGACTCATTGTAAAGCGTGATTATGCTTTCGTCGTCTGTAATTTACAAGGTATAATGCACAGAGGTATACAGGTCAGCAAATTAATGCAGCAAAGTAACATGTGCACTCTACCAGGTTTAGGACTGATATCAATCATGATTTGCATCATTGATTAATACGATGTAATAGATAATCTTTGATCATCATAAAACATAGAAAGTTCCTCAATTCGGTAACTTTAGGATTTGGCATAAAGCTCTTTTATAAAGACACCCTACCTGATCTAGGTCCGTAATGACTTACAGCAGAAGATCAGATAGGCAATCCCCAGACAACTAGTAACATAACGACCCAAAACCTCCGAGTTTTGTACATATACCCTATCAAACGAAATTACGGTACTAAGACCATATGCCAATGAGGAGTTCATCCACACAACAATTCGTTTGATATGAATGTATCAGGCACGCAGTAATAGGTCTACGAAGCTTATCAGCACATCGCACAGACTCAGACACACGCCCTATATAGCATTACATTTCTTTAGAATGTGTCAGATCCACACTGATGTACTATCATTTCCCCTTTTTCTCCAGGAAATCATTTTTGGTTTTTCTGCTTTTTATAAATTTTTGAATTTACTGTTTCCAAGGATAAGCTGGAGCATTTCAAATATGTGACTGCCCAGATATCGTTTGTTCACACAAATCTGACGGCATTAATCTAAGGGAAGAAGATATAGCAGTCAGCAAAGAAATTTTCTAATTTTTATGAATTTTGAAATTTTTCAATGTTTTTGGATTTTTGAAATTTTTCTGAAAAGCAGTAAAAATTTAAACTATAAAGCGATAAGCTGAGGTGGTGATCAGTCTTCTTTTTCTTTAATACCATTAGCTTTTAAAAGATATTCAAATCTCGATTTATCAAAAGCTTTGGTAAAAAAGGTCTACGCGTTGGTAATCAGTGTGGATTTTGACCATATCGATCAACTCTTTAGCATAACAATCACGGATAAAATGATATTTAATCCGGATATGTTTAGCCTTTGAGTGATTTACTAAGTCTTTTGTTAATGCGATTGCAGTTTCATTATCGCAGTAAATAGGGGTTTTAAGAAATTGCAAACCGTAGTCCACCATCTGTTGTTGGATCCAAAGAACCTGTGAGCAGCAGCTCGATGCTGAAACGTATTCTGCTTCACATGTGGATAATGCAACTGCGGTCTGTTTCTTGCATTGCCAGGTCATGAGCCTGCTCCCCATAAACAGGCATCCAGCCGTTGTGGATTTGCTGTCTTTGTCACAGCCGCCCCAATCTGCATCACTAAAAGCGATTAGGTCAAAATTATCATCATTAGGGTACCATAGTCCTCTCGACGGACAGCCCTTCAGATATCTAAGGATACGTTTGATAGCTGCAAGATGACTCTGTTTCGGCTTCGATTGATAACGTGCACAGAGACATGTGGCAAACATTATATATGGTCTGGAGGCGGTGAGATACATCAGAGATCCGACAATTGCTCTGTATGTAAATGGATCAGTTAGCTCCCCCTTAGCGTTAGCTCCAATCCCGTGATTAGGTTGTATTGGGGTGTCCATCGGCTTCGAATCATCCATCTGGAATCGGCTCAAGACTTCAGAAACGTATTTTGTCTGGTGAATAAAGATCCCCGTTGGTCTTTGTTCCACCTGCAAGCCTAGGAAAAACTGCATCTTTCCCATTGCACTCATCTCTAACTTTTCCTGCATAACATGTTCAAATTCTCTGCACAGAAGTTCGTTAGTAGACCCAAATATAATATCGTCAACATAAATCTAGACTAGAAGCAAGTCATCGCCTGTTCGTTTAGTGAACAGTGTGCAGTCTACCAAACCTCGCTTGAATCCTTTTGAGAGAAGATACATGCTCAGCTCCTCATATCATTGCCTTGGAGCTTGGTGCAACCCATAGAGAGCTTTGTTCAGTACGTAGACCTTATCCCGGTGAATAGGGTCTTCAAAGCCTGGTGGTTGACCTACGTATACTTCTTCCTTGACCACACCGTAAAGAAATGCACTCTTGACATCCATTTGATATACCTTAAATTTCTTGAATGACGCACATGCCAGAAACATTCGGATTGCCTCTAAGCGTGCAACTGGTGCATAGATTTCGTTGTAATCGATTCCCTCAACCTGATGAAATCCTTGTACAACCAAACGAGCTTTGTTCCTTATGATCACTCCTCTATCATCCTTTTTGCACTTAAAAACCCACTTCGTTCCAATCTTCTTTCTTCCCGGGGGCAGATCTGTCAGTGTCTAGATGCCAAATTTCTGAAACTGCAACAACTCCTCTTGCATTGCTTCCACCCAAGCGTCGTCCAAAAGAGCATCCTTGTAAGTTCGCGGCTCCACCTGTGAAACATAACAAGCAAAAGACCAATCATTCTGAAAACCAGATTTTTGTATTTTGGCATATAAAGCAAGACTGCCAAGGTTTTCTGGTGAGTTCGCATTCCTCAGTTGTCCTCTTGTCATCACACTGCTACCAGAATCACCAATAACCTGCTCAATTGGGTGAATTCGATGTATCCGAGATTCCGGATAATCGGGTACTTGGACTCTCGTCTGAGTAGTTAAGTTCTCTGCTGAAACCAGATCATTACCCACATTCGATGTTGAAGCACCATTTGTAGTTGGGTTCACTGGTGGTGTCAGTGTAGCATGATCTAAGATAGCTTCGCTTGTAACATCATCAGCGTCATCTTCTGATTCTGATGAATTCAACGTTGTGGAAGCTTCTTGAAATACCTCTTCTTCAACAACAGGAACACTGGTATCATTAGAAGCTGTTTGAGGATTCACGGTAATCGGACGCACCAACGGTGAAGTCACTGCGTTTTCGACTCGTAATATAGACGTAGTACAGCCTCTTCAACCAGGCTATCTAGGTTGAATGATTCAAAGAAATCTTTGTAATCAAACATCCAGTCTGGACCGCTTCCCTGTAAGTTCTGAGTATACCGTTGAACTTCAACGTTAGCCCACTCCTCGACCTGACGAGTCCTTTTGTTGAAAAGCCGTTTGAGCGGGGTTGCATATCCAACAAAATATCCTTCCTCAGCCTTCGGTGCGAACTTCTCAGATGGATTAAGCATAGTACAAGGAGCTCCAAACGGTTCTAGATACTCTAAATTCGGCTTTCGACGATTCAACAGCTCATAAGAAGTTTTGCCAAACTTCTTCACCGTTAAAACGCGATTAAGAGTATAACAAGCTGCATAAATTGCTTCGTTCCAGAACATTACTGGAAGATCGCCATTTCAATTAGAGTCCTGTTTTTACGTTTCGCGACACCGTTCTGTTGTGGGGTATACGGAGCACTGACATCATGATGAATACCTTTGTTTTCACAAAGATCATCCATCTGTACATTTCTAAACTCCGTCCCATTATCACTCCTAATCCTCTTGATCTTGAGACCATAGATATTTTCCAGACGAGTGAACAGAACTTTCAAATTGTCAAACGTGTCGCTCTTCCTGTGTAAGCACATCACCCATGAAAATCTTGAAAAATCACCAGTCACCACAAGACAGTAAAACTCCCCGGCATGACTCTTACGCTTGACCGGTCCAAACAGATCCATGTGCAAACGTTCAAGTGGCAGTTCAACGGAATTAATTTTCTTTGGTCTATGGGTTTGTTTGTGCTGCTTACCCTTTTTACAACTCACACACTTGTCATTTAGGTGAAAATGTTTAACGTTCACGCCTGTAACAAGTTCGTTCTTCACCAATTGATTCATTTTTCTGAGGTGAATGTGTCCCATCCTCCTGTGCCACATGATTGATTCTTTTTCTGTAGCCTTGGAGAGGAAACACGTGACTTGGCCTTGGGTGGTCATGGCTTTTGACATATCGAGAATGTACAGATTATTCACTCTCGGCACCTTTAGCATCACCCACTCTTTCGGTAATTCAAACCCCGACTTGAGTATGTAGCAAGATTTGTCGTCAAAGTACACAGAAAATTGTTTGTCGCATATCGGATTGACACTCAAAAGATTGTAATCTATCTGCTTCACATAAGAAATTCTATCGAAGCTCACAATCCCATTACTCACACTACCCTCCATGGTAATATAGCCTCCTTTGTTTCCGGCAAACGCTATATAGCCTCCATTGATGTTACGAATATCGAATAGTAGCGAAAGATCCCCAGTCATATGGCCAGAAGCTCCACTGTCAACAATCCAAAGACTGCTTACAGGGCCAGCTGAAGCTCCCTGCACATATCAGGTAGAAAAGTTAGATTTTTCGGGGGACCCAAGCCTGTTTGGTCTTGGGTCTTTGAACTGATTGATTCAAAGAGTCAGTTGTCTCACAAACATCTTGGGTTTTATCAACCTTTTTCTTTTCACACAAATCTTTTTCTTTTTTAGATTTCACATTTTGTGAAGTTGAAGCACCCTCAGAACCCTTTGATGACCAAGATTGTTCAGTCTGTTTCAAGATCCGGATCTGACATTTTGAGGTCTCAGCCGGTTTCTTTACTTGTTCCTTGAACGATACCTTCTTGGTTACCTTCTCTGATTTAACAGAGACAGGTCCAGCTGCTGGTTTAACAATAGGTTTAGCAGGAACCTTTTTGTTGTCAGCAGTTGCGTTCACCAATGGTTTCTTTAATGGTTTCTCAGTGGCTATCCGGTTGCGTCTATCATAAGTCATCGGACGATTTTCCCTCCTTTTGAAATAGTTGTTTTGATTATAAAAAGGTGCTGGCTGAGGGAAAAACCTTCTCAGTGGATAACTGTGATTATCAACCGGACAATCATATCTTTGCTTCATCTCCACCTCGTGCCTCTTGTGTCGTACATACGGGCAGTAGGCAAGTAAATGCCCCCTTTCCCCGCACTTAAAACACACACGGTACTCTTCATAGTTTTCCTTGATGTTCGACTTAGAATAACTAGCAATGGGATATTGGTCAACCATACACTGTCTTCTTAAACTCTCAGGAGCGGGGTCCTTTGAGTAAGTCGGCTCAATAAAACTATTTGACTTGTCTGTTGGTTTAACGAATTGTGTGACATTGACCTTTGGGTCTTTAGAATTATCTGAATGAATTTTCTTTATATAGCTGGAGGAATATCATTGATTCGTTCATGTTTCGGGAACCAAATGGTACTTTCCTGCCAGATCTTTTCAATTTTAGAATAATTTGCAAATTGAATCGGATATTCTTCATCAGACATAATCTTATCGGAGCCTTGCATCCGATAGAAAACTCTCACAGGTTTATCACACGATTCATTATTCTCATCATTTGATTTTTCAACTTTCTTTTCAACAGTCTTAACAACATTCTTTTCAACATTCTTAACCACTTTCTTTTCAGCATTCTTAACAACAGACTTCTCAACTTTCTTATCAACATTCTTTGCTGATTGATTCTTTCTGTGAGCATTAGCCATGGGATGGACAATCTGAGATGGTGAAACCGGTTCAGTAGTGATGATGTGATTTTCATCAGGAATATCACTCACTTTTTCAACAACCGTCTCAGACTGTTCATCCTCTTCATCAGAATCATCAGCTGCAACCACACCTTCATTGTTTCCCAAAACAGGTCTAACATCAGAATACGGGTCTCCGACACTGGATGTGTTGGACTCGTTATCCGATGTAGAGTCAGATTTGACTAAGCTCTCTGGTGCTATTGCATGCAAATTATGATTTTCAAACAACACCGGAGCTGGGACAGCTTTGTAGTTTGCACTACTGGGCTGTGAAGGCTCTTCTATGATGTGGTCAACAACATAAGCGATGTGCTTATAACTCTCAAGCTTTTTATTAACTTTCTCTACAAAGCACTTGATGGTGGCCATTTCCAATTTTGTGTTTTCTAAATCATTGATATAGTTATTTATGGCCATTTGTTTTAACGACAAAGTCTTTTTCAATTCAGAAATATCTTTCTTATACCCATCAAGTACTTTGTTAAACTCTTTTGATTCTTTCTGATACAATTGACAATTGATTTTTGCACTCTCAAGTTGAACCTTGAGTTGCTTATTTTCATCTGTCAATTTATCACAAGTTTTGCAATTTTTAACACAAGTCTAATTATTAATAGTAGATTCGGTACTTACCTGCTTAGGAGGTTCTGTCATTTCCATTAGTGCAAAATGAGCTTCCTTCCCAGTGAAGAACTTCGAATAATCAATTCTGGTGCAAGCATCATCCACCATGCATGACTTCCGAGTCATCAAGAAATCAGCTTCAGCAAGCAACTGGTCAATGTCGTCATCTAGTGAGTTAACACTAGATTCAGAGTCAGAATCACTCTCCTCATCCGAATAAGTAGAATCAAACTGTTCTTGAATATCAGCAACAGTATCCATAATCATTCTGTTAGGACAAAAAGGATTGGTGAAACCACTTTTGCAAACCTTAGTCTAATTCACTTCTGTCAAAATATTCTAAGTATAGAACTACTGAAGAATGAAGATCAAACTGCTGAAGAAGAGATTACACAAGTACTGAAGAAGAAAAGTCATCAGAAGTTCTGAAGTCCAAACCAGACATTTCTACTGAAGAACTACTGAAGACAAACTACTCATCACTAGTTTGTCATTCATCAGTACTTATGAGAAGATCTTTTCCACCGCCTTTTGTATCAGTAGTTTATTAGTTTAGTACTTTTACTTTTTGTACAAGTTCCAAGATTGCAACTTGTTGCAACTTGTCTCTGAACTTGCTTTTTGGCAAGGTTCATGTATTTGTAAAGTCTATAAATAGATGGGTTCATCCCTCTGTTTTAGACATTGATTTTAATACAGAAATCCTTCAAAGCTTATCATTGTTATTACCATTTCATTTACTGAGAATCTGTTTAAGTGTTCATTCTCATTCATTGCTTAGATTCTCATTAAATAATTATCTTTAGTTTTATCAAACGTCCAGGGGGAGTAATAACTCCTGTTGAAGAGTGTAGCTTTAAACTCATATCATTCCGCTGTGCTATCACTGATTAAGAACTTGCTAAACACCTAAGTGTTCACTAGCAAGTTGATACAAAGAGCAATACTGATCCAACAATTGGTATCAGAGCACTGGTTTATCTGATCACATATCAATCTAACACATTGAGAATCAGACACAGGCTCTTATTGATATTCAATAAAGGATTAAAAGTTCACTTTTATCAACATCCATCACTTTAAGAGATATTTGACAAATCAATACTCTTTAAAATGGATCCTCATAATACTGGTTCTGCCAATAAACCTGCTATGCTAGTAAGAAATGAATATAACATCTGACAAAGGAGAATGGCACATACCTTATCACAGACCAACACAGGTTGCTGGAAATCTTGAAATTCCAAAAGACCCAAAAGACTATACAGACGATGATTTCCTAAAACTTGAGCTTCATGCTAAAGCTTTCTCTATGTTGGCAATGGCACTCCAAAATGAAATCTACTCTGGCCTATTACATTGTGATAGTGCCAAAGAGCTTTGGGACTGCCTTAAAGAACAGTTTGGAGGAACTGAAGAGGTGATTGCCAACACCAGAGAAATCCTGGCTCAACAATATGAAACTTTTGCTCACATTAATGGGGAAACTTTAACACAACAATTTGAAAGATTCTCCTCATTTATATCTGAGCTAAAATTAAATGGTCAGACCTACACAACTGTATCTATGCTTCATAGATTTTTAAGGTCTTTACCTGAAAAATGGGAAATATACTCTATAGTCTTAAGATCTTCACCAGACTTTAGCTCCCTCACTCTTACAAAACTTCATGGGAGATTACTTACTTTTGAAAGAGAAATTGATCAAAAGAAAAAGTTACAAAGTTCTGGCAAAACTGCTGATGACTTATCTACCAGGTAGTACAGCACTATTGGGACAAGACTCACCAACTTGTTCAAATAGTTTTGGATCTTTTGACCATATTGACATAACTGCTGGGATCTCATCTGAAAGATCATTCCCAGGTTATGACAATAATGATTTTAGTCAAACTGCTGATAACATGTGTTTTATCATGGATGATTTAAAAAATTTCAGCAGTGATGACTTAGAAGAAATCGATATTCTACACCAACTGGCCATGTTAAATTTAAAAACAAATAAATTTTACAAAAGGTTAGGAAGGAAGTTTCTAGGACTCAACAGTTCAACAAACATTGGTTTTGACAAATCTAAACTTAGATGTCACAAGTGTCAAAAGTTGGGACACTTTGCTAGAGAGTGTAGAAGCTCTGGCTTTAACCAATCTCAGTCTGGAAATAATTTTAACCCCAATTATAACAGGAATAATGGAACACAAGGGAGTGCACATTTTGTACAGGCACAAGCTCCACAACACCAATATGTGCCACAAGTACAATATGTACAGATGCCTGCTCAACAGATGCAGAGCCAACAATCAATCCCTCCCTTTCCAGCTGTTGAACCACCTCCACAAACTCAGCAACCCTCACAACAAAGTTTATTTACTTTAGGGTATGTTGACTGGAGCAGTCTTCCTTTTGACACTACTGAGTGTAACCCTGATGCAGACAACAAGATGTTTGACATCAACTGGGGAGAGCCTGACAATGGCAGAAAGAACTTTGCCTTAATGGCATTTGAGGGATGCACCTCAAAATCTGTCTTGTCACAGGTATCTAAAGAATCTTTGACAAAACTTTGTTCAACTTCTTGCAAAGAATCTTTTGCTCTCATAAGAGAGACTAATGTGCACTTACAAGGGAAAGCAAATGACTCTGAGAGAAAATTCACTCAGATGAAATGTGATTTAGAAAGAAAACTTTCTGCAAAAACAAAAGAAGTTTCTAAATTAACTAACACTGCTATTGAAACCCAAGAACAAATTAAAATCATGATAAATGACCTAGGAAATATCAGACAAGAGCTTGCTGACACCAAGGTCACATGTGAAAAATGGGTTGAATCTTGTAAGGGGTACCAACTATTGCTAAACAAACATAGTGTTTTAAATATTAGGTTTGGCATAGGGTACAATCACACTGAAACACCAACAGATTTTCCCCCCAAAACTACTGAAGATGGGAGAAAAATTGTTTCAGGTGAAACTTCTGAAGAGAAAGAATGCACATCTTTTCATGAAAAATTCTAAAAACTCACAAAGAAAGTTCTTCAGAAGTACTGATTAATTCTGACTTTAAGCCATCAGTAGTTTCAACTACATCAGGAGTTGAGAACCTGAAAACTACTGATGACCTAAAACCAATCAATACAGTCAGAAATTTGTCTTTGAAAGAAAAGACAAAAGAATGTGAAATCTATGGTCTGTTCAACCACAAGACAGAATTTTGTAGATACAGAAAAGGTATTCAATACAACAAGAAAACTCAACAACTGGTTGTGGGAAAACAAATCAGAAATGATTTTGTAGAAACTTTTTCTCCTAGGAAACAACAACCAGTAAACACCTTTTCTCAGAAAAAGACAAAATCTCAACAAAGTTCTTTTTCTCAAAATACTCTTTCAGTAGTTAGACCTAAATCATCAGCAGTCTCATAAACTGCTGAGATTAAAGATCTCATAAACATGGTACAACTACTGATGACCAAAGTTGATGGTGGTCCTCAAAAGGATACCACCATTGCTCTTAATGAAAAATCCATTGCCAAAAAGACATGGATTTCTCAACTTGGTCAAGAACAAACTGTAAATATTCTCAAGAGCAAACCCAAAGCCAAACTGGCTTGGGTTCCCAAATCTAACTAATTTGCTATATTGTGCAGAGAGTTTCCAGAGGCTTAAATAGCATTTGGTATGTGTACAGTGGAGGCTCAATGCACATGACAGGATGCAGACACCTGATAAACAATTTTATCAGTCAAAGAGAAGGATCTGTATCCTTTGGGAACAATGCTAAGGGATATGTGCTAGGACATGGAAATGTCTCCTCTGGCAAAATACAGTTTGACAAGGTCAATCTGGTTGAAAACCTTGAGTACAACTTGCTGAGTGTGTCACAAATGTGTGATAAAGGATATTCTTCCTTTTTCACAAAGACAGCATGCAAGATCATATCACCAGAAGGCCAGAAGTTGATAGAGAAGATCATTGAAGATCACACTTTGTTGATAGCCAAAAGATGTGGCAATGTCTATGCAGTGGACATTGAAAAAGACAAAGTACTGAACAACACTGCCTGTTTCTTCTCAAAGGCATCAACATCAGAGACTGATCTCTGGCACAAGAGACTTGGCCATGTGAACTTTAAAACCATAAATAAAGTCACAAAAATGGGCTTGGTCAGAGGCCTACCTTTAAAGGTATACCAGTGTCAAGAACACTGTGTATCATGTTTAAAGGGAAAACAGCATAAGTCCTCCTATAAGTCTATTGAAGAATAAAAAACAACTGCATGTCTTCAACTACTCCATATGGACTTATTTAGGCCTGTAAAAATCATGAGCCTTGGTAAGAAGAAGTACTGCTTAGTCATCATTGATGACTATTCAAGATTTACATGGGTATTCTTCTTATTTTCGAAGGATGAGGCTGCTGAAATCATCAAGTTCTTCATTCTACAAGTAGAGAAACAATATTCTCTATCTGTTAAAGCCATTAGAAGTGACAATGGGATAGAGTTTAGGAACAAAACTCTGGATGAATTCTGCTTGTCTAAAGGGATTATTAGACAATACAGTGTTCCCAGAACTCCTGAACAAAATGGTGTTGTAGAAAGGAAGAACAGAACCTTAATTGAAGGAGCAAGAACAATGTTAGCTGATTCAGGCCTACCATTGTATTTATGGGCTGAAGCAGTTAACACTGCATGCTATGTTCAAAATAGAGTCCTTGTCAACAAGAGACACTCCAAAACTGCCTATGAAGTTCTTCATGGCATAAAGCCCCTTATCTCCTTTTTCAGGGCTTTTGGATGTCAATGTTTCATTCTAAACATCAAAGACTCTATTTCAAAGTTTGCTGCCAAAGTTGATTCAGGTTACTTTCTTGGTTACTCTTCCACAAGAAAAGCCTACAAGGTTTTTAACTCAAGAACCAGGATAGTAGAAGAAACACTAAATGTCAAGTTAAATGAGTCAAAACACACTCTTATTCCAGCACATCCTGCTGAACTTTTTGACCTTGACAGCTTCCATTTTGGACCTGAAAAGACAGTTACTTCATCAAAACCTACTTATTATGGTGATCAAAGGTTTGATGATGAGGATCCAGCACCATGGACTCCTCAAACAGTCATTAAGTCAACTTCCAAACCATCAGAAGTTTCACAAACTTCTGATTCAACAACTGCTGGTGTACAAACTCAAATATCTGCTTCAGCACCTAAAACTACTGAAGATACTGAAACTGCTGAATCAGACATTACAAACCTTAGTGGTTTGTTTGATGAAGTACAAGAGCCTCCTACACCTGTCAATGGTTTACAACAACTGATTGAACACAAAGATCATCCACTTGAACAAATCATGGGTGATATTGCATCAGGTGTTCTTACCAGAAACCAGCTTTCCAACTTTTGCTTCTTTTCATCATTTATTTCTCAGTTGGAACCTAAAAAGTACCAAGAAGCCTTCAAAGACAACAACTGGGTACAAGCCATGCAAGATGAGTTGCTTCAATTCAAAAAACAACAGGTTTGGGAAATCTGTCCCTTACCACCAAACAAGCAACCAATTGGCACAAGATGGGTTTTTAGGAACAAACAAGATGAGGCTGGTATGATTATAAAGAACAAGGCAAGACTGGTAGTACAAGGTTACTCTCAAGAAGAAGGAATTGATTATGATGAAACCTTTGCTCCAGTTGCAAGGCTTGAAGCCATCAGGTTATTTCTGGCCTATGCCATTTCCAACAAAATAAAAGTTTACCAAATGGATGTTAAAAGTGCATTTTTGTATGGAAAAATAAAAGAGGAAGTGTATGTTTGTCAGCCAACTGGGTTTGAGGATCCTTCTCATCCTGAGTGGGTGTACAAACTAGACAAAGCTCTTATGGGCTCAAACAGGCTCCAAGGGCTTGGTATGAAACACTTTCTAACTTTCTACTCAAAAATAACTTCACAAGAGGCTCCATTGATAAAACTCTTTTCTTAAAACATGTTGGAAATCATATCTTACTTGTTCAAATATATGTTGATAATATCATATTTGGTTCAACAAACACAAAACTGTGTGATGAATTTAAGAAACTCATTCAATCAAAATTTGAGATGAATACAATCGGAGAACTGTGACATCCGTCACCCTCGTCTTTCATCAAGTTGACATTAATAGCCCTTTCAAATATTTCCATGACAGTCCCTGTAAGTTGCGTCGTTTTTTTAAAATTTAATTTTAGAGCGAACTAGAATTTTATCATTTATAGTTATTGTGGATCGGGTATAAGTTTTAAGCAAATGTGTATGTTTAACCGTCATCTGGAATGGATATTATAAAAAAAAAATATCAAGTTTTATGAAGTTTTAAAAAACATTATAGGTTAATTTAGTTTACTTGGTTAAGTTTTTATAAAGGAAAAAGTAACTAGAATTTAATAAAACTAACTAGGTTAAAAATAGAGGGACCATTTTTGCCAAAAGCTGAAACTTTTAAAAAAATCTTTTCCCTCTTCCTGGTCCGGTTGAATTCCGGCAGAATATCCGGCCGCCGGTCGTGTTTCCGGTAAGGTCTCAAATTTGTTTTTAATACTCCATCACTCATTTTTATTATTGTAAAACGTTTCTCCATCTATGCACATTAAAGATCGATCATAAAATCAAACATAAACTCGTGTTTTAATGAGTTTTAATCGGCTTCATAGTGTAACCGTCACATTCATTCCGGTCAAGTTCAAACGCCCTTAAACGGATTGTTAATTATAAATCGATTATGCCAAGTCGTTTCCTAATCTTCACACGACATAAACCCATAAGAAAACGCAACAAATCGAGTTCATAATTGTTCTAATCGGCCCTTAGGAGCTGCAGACCTATACCCTTGTTTTCGAGCATCAAATCGTTGATGTAAGTTCATGTTTATCATACTATTTCACTTAGTACTGTCCTAGGATTAAAAGCCCCTTATTACAAGGCATTAATCTTGCCTAAATCGGGTAATTGATTTTGGGGTTAGGATTAGGGTTCTTAGGATTGGGGAAGAAGAAGATGACTTGTATTAAATTGTTACATAGAATTAAGTTTGATTAAAATCAACAAAGGTTCATGGTGGTTGACTGGTTTCGCTGTGTAAAACTTGGTAAAGGGACCTGGGTTCGACCCTTCCTTTTCACGGGTCTAGTCCCTTATTTTTTTCAGATTTTTTTTCCTATAATATAGTATTTATATTTGTATTTATATATAAATGCATTATTCTTAGAATATTCATAATAAATCTATTTTTGCTCCAAAAATTATGAAAATTTAGATGTAACATCTTGACACCATAAAGAAAATTACCACACTTTAGTTTTCTGGAAAATGTTTTATTTTTATATTTTTATTGATTTAATTTGTTTTAATCACATTTAATTCATTAAAAACTCATTTTTAATGATTTTAATCTCAAACTTTTTGAGTAATTATTTCTAACCATTATGAACTGAAATAAAAATATTTGGGTCAGAAAACATTTATTTAATTTTTTTATTAATTTTCCTATTTTTAATCATTTAAACATGATTTAATCTCATTAAATCAGTTTTAAATATAAATAAGTTTATAAAAGTTATGGGAAAATTATTTCAATTTGTTTACATTAAAAAGCATCCAATTTCTATAAAAATAACATTTTTGAATCATGTCTGGTATTATTAGTCTTATTTACGTTTAAATAGACATAATTAGACGTTTATTTATTTATCTTATTTAGACATCAATTTTATAAATACTTTTCCTATAAAATAGAATATATTCTTATGATTGAAAGTCTTTATTATCATTGTTGGATCTTTGTGTAACTCATAATTATTTATTTCAATATTTATAATTATTGTATTTATTTATAATAATTAGTTAAAGTAATTAACTACATTATTTTGTCTTAATTATTCAAACATATTTTTATCTAAATATTCAATAGGTAATAATTATATTACCTGAACCACATTTACAAACTTTAGTATATTATTTTTAATATACAACTTTTATAGTAATTTGACTTATTATAAAAACTCTAATTCCCCAAATCAACTTAGCAAACCCTAATGCCTTAAACCCCAGATACCTTAGACTTTGTAGACTTTTCCTTACTAGTATTCATATACGTTATAGGTTGAATTCCTCGGAATTCCCATTACTTAGCTCACGACTGCTTAAGTGGATTTTGATCGCTTTCGCAAACTGTGAGTATATCTTTCCCCTTTTTACTGCTTTACTATTTTGGGGTGACTCATGTACTTACTATCAAGTTTCTATTTCTTTTACTAAATGCAATTCTCATGTGTGTTTGCTTTATGTTAATTGGTGTGTCTATGACTTGTCAAAATCATTAACCGCTGGGCGGCCTAGCATTTCAATGAATAGTACTATGGTATACCCCCTTGAGACTCTGTTGAGAGAGTCTTGGTCATTGTCTTGTTAATTCATTATTTAGTTGCTTAGTCATGTGTTAGTCATTATTCTTAGGCTTGGTTTTGAACGGATATTACTTATTACATAATTGCAAATGGTACCGCACATGAATTGCTAAACACTTTTCCTACTATATTTATTCTAACAGGGTATGCTCACCAATACATTTTTGTATTGACATATACTATTTTCGTACATGTTTCAGGTTATCTATGAGATGACTTTTAAGCTTTTGGATTTTACTTAGATTTTGGATTCATTGTATTTCAGTTTAATTGACATCTAGAATTGTTGTATTTCATTTCAATGTAATAAACTATTTATCAATATTTACACTTTAGTCCATGAGCTATTGAACAATCGTCACTACGTGACACCTCGATGTTTCCGCCATCGGTTGGGGTGTTATAGATTGGTATCAGAGCCATGGTTATAGGGAATTAGGTTATTAGAATGCCTTTTAGCCTAGTCTATAACTAATCTTACTTTTATAAGTCCTCTCGTGTATATTCCTCTTTATTCTTATATTTTCTTTCTAGGTATTTTTGCTATGATACTTTCTCGTTATTCTTTTGGTATTTTGCTTAGAAAAGAATACGCTCGTATTTCACAAACGAAACGATAGCACCAAGTTAGGAGTGACATCCATACCTTGGTAATTAGTTTCATTCCTCTATATGTTATACATCTTTGGAATATATCTTTGGGATAGGAGTGACATCCACACCTCAAAGAGTATTTCCTTCAAAAAGGAATTTAACCACTAAGCTGGGAGTGATATCCTTAACTTAGTGATTGGTTTCATTCCACAATCGTTTTTCAATTTTGAAATACATCTTTGAGTTAGGAGTGAAATCCACATCTCAGAGATCTGTTTCTACATCTCGTTTTAAAGTCTCGCTAAAGGTTTTGAAATTTACCAGTGACGGGGTATATGCAATCGGGAAAAATGACCATTCACTCATAGGTTCAAGTACGCTCCCCACAAGTCACTAATAATATTTCAATCTCTTTGGCTAGTCACCAGTTTCATTAGAAATATTTTCAGTATCACATTTTCGATATATTTTTCATTTGTTGTTTGAAACTCTTATCATAAATTTTTTTTATATAATGAAGTTATTATGTCTTTCGAGTTTTCTCTATTAATAGCTATCGCTATTTGTGCATTTTTCCGTTTTTCATTATTGACTCTTAAATTTTGTTTAACATTTGGATTTTAAGTTCCATCTCTTGATGTTTTATATACTCATTAATTATTCGCTTTTGGATTTTTTTTTTCATCATCATTATTAAAACTTTTATCCGCTTTAAAACTTACACTATTTTCAGTTATGATTTGTGACTTCTACACTATTGTCACATTGACTTTTATCATTCACGTCATTTCTAAATCTTGGTCTTTTGAAAACACATTTGATTTATATGATTTTCGAGAAAAGAAACTTGCGACTGATAATATGCATTATGACAATTTTCAACTCGACTTCTTGTAAACACATGAAAGTATGTACTTACGAAGTCTTTTCATGTGAAGCTGTTTTGAATCTAAAAAGTTATTCTCATGCATCACTATTATACTTTCAACTATATCACAAAGTTCGAGTAAAACTACATTTTGTTTTATAAACAATAATTTATCTTTTACACTTGCACTCTCTTAGTCACAAAACTTTTGGTCTAAACATTGGACATATCCTCATCGGAATGTTGCTAAATGTCTTTTATCGTGTAATGCATATATAGAAAACTACTAAATTTAAACCCTCAAGCCAGAAGACTATATGTCTGTTCTGCGCACTTTCATTTGCAGTAAATTTTATTATTTTATTCTTACATCATTTTATTATGTTAGCACATTATTTTCGCATTATTCCTTTATTGGTTGCTCTTCTTACGCGTTATTTGTGGTTATTCTCACACTATTTATTAGCAGTTATTCTTACATCACTGATTTTGAGCATTATTCAACTCGTTTACTCTCATTTTGCGCAATTGTGCGATTTACTCGATTTATATTCAAATCAAAATTTTATGCTATACTTATATACTTCTTCATGCAACGCATAATTTTGTACGCATATTTTCCTGTTTTGAGCAAGACCCTGTAATACTTTACATTATTTTGTTCATCATCATGGTCAATGAACATACTAGTTGATAATTTTGTATGAGATCTAAGCCAGTGCCCACGTACGACTCGGGTTAGAGTATTTCTTTAATCCGAGGGGAACGGTGTAAACCTCAGGGTTATCAATATGGGTGTTTAAAGCCAACGATGTGAACAGGAGTTACCGGTTAATGGTAAACCCGGAAGGGAAGAACCTCTAACCATGTCTTATACTTACATGTTATTCACATTACGGTTAAAGGGAAAACCCGGAAGGGAAGGACCTCTAACCATGTCATGATTGAACATTATTTCATTACAGTGGCTATTACATATGAGTTGCACACATTTTTTTCTGGTATTATTTATGCTAGTGTTATGGAAAAGCATAACACCCTAGTGTAAGGTAAATCGGTGATTACGGTCCGGAACGCAATCATGGGTTTACAGGTACATGGGGGTGGTGTGTAATTCTATTTAGGCTATTGGTAGACAATCAATACGAGTCTAAAGTGTCGGGAGTGTGGTGGGTTAGCTGCGGTACACCCTATATATAAGCATAAACGATACTGCGGGAGCAAACTAGGAGCCTGACCATGAACCTACCCATTACTTGCTAATTACCTCTTCATTAGATCGTTGACTAATAGCTAGAATTTTCAATAAGAACATTTTACATAAGTTTCAATTAGTTATGTAAGAGCCTTTCTTGTTCACCACCTCTACAGAAAACCTTAAACTTTGTATACTTTTACACTCCCTGTTAGTCGAAATCCTGTTGCCTATATTTAATAAAGTTCAGGCAGAAACCTTTCTAAAGTAGGGGAGACTACCTTCAACAGTGCCTTTTCCTCACCCGTTACGCATTCCCAAAATCTTTCTCATCTAAACTCTTAATTTTTTAACTTCGGGTCAACTATCAAAGATTTTGAAACTTTTACTTCGGATATTAGACAACTATTTTAAATTTTGTCAAATCATAATTGATGAGTTTTTTTTTTTTTTTTTTTTTTTTTTTTTTTAAAAAAAAAAGAAAAAAAATCTAGTTGGATTTAACAATGCCTTTTGTTTCATAGTAGCCTCCACTTGAAAGAAATTTCGAGACGAAATTTTCTAAAGTAGGGGAGACTGTGACATCCGTCACCCTCGTCTTTCATCTAATTGACATTAATAGCCCTTTCAAATACTTCCTTGACAGTCCCTGTAAGTTGCGTCGTTTTTTTTAAATTTAATTTTAGAGCGAACTAGAATTTTATCATTTATAGTTATTGTGGATCGGGTATAAGTTTTAAGCAAATGTGTATGTATAACCGTCATCTGGAATGGATATTATAAAAAAAATCAAGTTTTATAAAGTTTTAAAAAACATTATAGGTTAATTTAGTTTACTTGGTTAACTTTTTATAAAGGAAAAAGTAACTAGAATTTAATAAAACTAACTAGGTTAAAAATAGAGGGACCATTTTTGCCAAAAGCTGAAACTTTTAAAAAAAATCTTTTCCCTCTTCCTGGTCCGGTTGAATTCCGGCAGAATATCCGGCCGCCGGTCGTGTTTCCGGTAAGGTCTCAAATTTGTTTTTAATACTCCATTACTCATTTTTATTATTGCAAAACGTTTCTCCATCTATGCACATTAACGATCGATCATAAATCAAATATAAACTCGTGTTTTAATGAGTTTTAATCGGCTACATAGTGTAACCGTCACATTCATTCCGGTCAAGTTCAAACGCCCTTAAACGGATTGTTAATTATAAATCGATTATGCCAAGTCGTTTCCTAATCTTCACACGACATAAACCCACAAGAAAACGCAACAAATCGAGTTCATAATTGTTCTACTCGGCCCTTAGGAGCTGCGGACCTATACCCTTGTTTTCGAGCATCAAATCGTCGATGTAAGTTCATGTTTATCATACTATTTCACTTAGTACTATCCTAGGATTAAAAGCCCCTTATTACAAGGCATTAATCTTGCCTAAATCGGGTAATTGATTTTGGGGTTAGGATTAGGGTTCTTAGGATTGGGGAAGAAGAAGATGACTTGTATTAAATTGTTACATAGAATTAAGTTTGATTAAAATCAACAAAGGTTCATGGTGGTTGACTGGTTTCGCTGTGTAAAACTTGGTAAAGGGACCTGGGTTCGACCCTTCCTTTTCACGGGTCTAGTCCCTTATTTTTTTCAGATTTTTTTTTCCTATAATATAGTATTTATATTTGTATTTATATATAAATGCATTATTCTTAGAATATTCATAATAAATCTATTTTTGCTCCAAAAATTATGAAAATTTAGATGTAACATCTTGACACCATAAAGAAAATTACCACACTTTAGTTTTCTGGAAAATGTTTTATTTTTATATTTTTATTGATTTAATTTGTTTTAATCACATTTAATTCATTAATAACTCATTTTTAATGATTTTAATCTCAAACTTTTTGAGTAATTATTTCTAACCATTATGAACTGAAATAAAAATATTTGGGTCAGAAAACATTTATTTATTTATTTTTATTAATTTTCCTATTTTTAATCATTTAAACATGATTTAATCTCATTAAATCAGTTTTAAATATAAATAAGTTTATAAAAGTTATGGGAAAATTATTTCAATTTGTTTACATCAAAAAGCATCCAATTTCTATAAAAATAACATTTTTGAATCATGTCTGGTATTATTAGTCTTATTTACGTTTAAATAGACATAATTAGACGTTTATTTTTTTATCTTATTTAGACATCTATTTTATAAATACTTTTCCTATAAAATAGAATATATTCTTATGATTGAAAGTCTTTATTATCATTGTTGGATCTTTGTGTAACTCATAATTATTTATTTCAATATTTGTAAATATTGTATTTATTTATAATAATTAGTTAAAGTAATTAACTACATTATTTTGTCTTAATTATTCAAACATATTTTTATCTAAATATTCAATAGGTAATAATTATATTACCTAAACCACATTTACAAACTTTAGTATATTATTTTTAATATACAATTTTTATAGTAAGTTGACTTGATAAAGATGTGACTGAAACATCCTCTTAGTCTCATCCATCTCAAACCCCAACAAGAGCACCAATCACAATACTTTTCAAAAGAAAAAGACTAAAGAAAACTATTCCTATTGACTCTTCTTTTGAAACTGCTGAACCCATTGACCAAACTACTGAACCAGCACCCTAATTTTCTGAATCTGATATTGAAATACCCAAACTTCTCTCTAAGCTAAAAGAGAAAGTCCCATCTAAACATGTCAGTCCCCAACAACCACATCAAAAAGGGGACATAGCCTCAGAACTTGACATGGATGTGGACACTCAAAGCCCTAACCAAATAGATGAGGATGAACCAGGGTCTCTAAGCCCAAACTTAGAAACTCTTGGTACTTTTGAGGCTGCTACTACTCATTTACCACCCAGTGGTGGATATGAGGAAAGAAGCAACATAGCTAAGACCTCAACTGTGGCAACTACTGATGAAGGCTTAATGCCTAAGGTAGGAAATCCTCTGAACCAAGAAAAAGAGGTACGTGAGACAACTGAGTTGGGCTCAGCTCATGATGTAACTGATACAGTCCTCATTGAGGATGTAATCAGGGATTCAGATGATTCCATTGACTTGGATGATGTTTCACAACCCAAAACTACTAAATTGACGGCTACAAGTGAAGGTCCTGCACCTGATGTATCTATGCTCAAGAAGCTAGTCACACCAGATCAGGTTAAAGTCCACTTAATCCATGATTCCCCTATAGTGGCATGTTCTGTACAACAAGAAGATCAACCAAAAACACACCCCTCACTACAAATGCCTACCCAATTCCCTGGGCAATACAGCATAGACATGAATCAGCTATGCAGCCCAGATGGTCCCTTATATCACATGATGAACACCCTCATCAAAAATCACTTCCAATCCTACATAGCTGACTTGGAGCTGTCCATCAAAAACCAATTTGGAGTGATACAGACTAAGATCAGAGAAAAAGGGGGAGAAAACTAAGGAACCTATGGAGTCACTTGAAGCCAGGAAAAAGGCAAGAGTGGCTATCCAAGAAAGAGATCAGAGAGACCAAGCCAGAAAAGAAAAGCTGGCCCAACAGTTTGGTGTCTCCATTCAAGAAATAGAAGATTCTGAAAAACCTGTTGAATCCCAAGGCCACAATGAAGAAACTTCTGATGGTGAAAGTTCTGATGAAGACTCAGAAAATACTGAAGACAATCCTTCAGTAGTTGACAAACCTTCAGTAGTTGTCAACCCATCAGAAGTCAACACTTCCTACACTAAAACTACTGAACAGCCTTCCAGATCAACTGAACCTACTTAACCAACTCCAATTCCAAAGCCTACTACAATTACCACAATGACTGTACTAAACCCTTCTCCTCTATCAATGTCCAAAGAATTACTAGAGAAGAGTTTAATTGCAGCTGAAAGAAAGGCCAAGGAAGATGAGATCTGGAATGCTCTGGAAACAAGGGATGACTTAAGCCTGAATGAAAAGCTACAGGCTTATGACGCAGAACTTCAAAGGCAGGCTAACCTAGAAAGAATTGCTGAGGAAGACAAAAGACAACAACTGATGTCTTACATTACCAAGAACAGCAAGACCAAAGCCCATACATTAAAGGGACTCTCCATGGAAGAGCTGACAAGAAGAGCTCAACTTATTGCAGACAAACTTGCAACAACTAAAGATGCAAAAGCCAAGAGAGCCCAGATGATTGAAGAGCTAGTAGCTAATGGTTATGGTTCAAAAGCCTCTGTGTCCAAATGGAAAGAAGAAAGATTAGTGGACACTTACAGAACATACAAGGCTGCAAGGGCTGTAAATCCAGAGAAGTTTGAAACTGCTGAAGTATCAACTTCAGTAGTTAGAATTCTGGTGTTCAAAGAAGACCAGCTACTCAAAAGAAGAAATTAGAGGAGAATGTGAAGACTGATTTCAGAATGGTACTACTAGAAGGAAGTACAGTAGTCCATTCTGACTTTGACATTGAAGAAAAACCTCTGATCACACAATTCAGGGACCCTTCCACCTTTGCCTATCAAATCCAGAAAACCATCAAAGACAAACTGCACACTAAGGTAGTTACTGAGCATCATTTGCCAACTTTTCAACTATCTAATGTGGTGCAACAAGAACAAGGAATAGAATCCCACCTGAGAGTCACTGAAGTTGAAAACATCCAACACTCAGGAGCATCCCAGGGTACCACCATGGTTCCCTACACTTTAGACATTGACAAGTCTAAAGTACCTATCATCAGATGGTCCTTTACTGATAACAACTCAGTACAAGTGACAAGAAGAGACCAGACAAGCAGAGCCTATAAGTCGATGAATGATCTGAAGAAGCTATCAAATCAAGACCTGCTTACAATCCAGCATCTAGAACCACAAAAAGGATCTCTCACTGATGAACAGCTGAACAAGCTGAAGAATTCCATGTTCAAAGGAATATGGAAAATTGTGAATGACAGAAGAAAACAATAAGGAATTAGAAAGGTTTTGGCTTCATCAATCCAGGGGGAGATTGTTAGGACAAAAAGGATTGGTGAAACCACTTTTGCAAACCTTAGTCTAATTCACTTCTGTCAAAATATTCTAAGTATAGAACTACTGAAGAATGAAGATCAAACAGCTGAAGAAGAGATTACACAAGTACTGAAGAAGAAAAGTCATCAGAAGTTCTGAAGTCCAAACCAGACATTTCTACTGAAGAACTACTGAAGACAAACTACTCATCAGTAGTTTGTCATTCATCAGTACTTATGAGAAGATCTTTTCCACCGCCTTTTGTATCAGTAGTTTATTAGTTTAGTATTACTTTTACTTTTTGTACAAGTTCCAAGATTGCAACTTGTTGCAACTTGTCTCTGAACTTGCTTTTTGGCAAGGTTCATGTATTTGTAAAGTCTATAAATAGATGGGTTCATCCCTCTGTTTTAGACATTGATTTTAATACAGAAATTCCTTAAAGCTTATCATTGTTATTACCATTTCATTTACTGAGAATCTGTTTAAGTGTTCATTCTCATTCATTGCTTAGATTCTCATTAAATACTTATCTTTAGTTTTATCAAACGTCCAGGGGGAGTAATAACTCCTGTTGAAGAGTGTAGCTTTAAACTCATATCATTCCGCTATGCTATCACTTATTAAGAACTTGCTAAACACCTAAGTGTTCACTAGCAAGTTCATACAAAGAGCAATACTGATCCAACACATTCCAGTCTTCTTCTCAGCACAATCAACATCAACATTCAACTCCTCATTCAACTCTTCAATCTTCAATTCACTCATCTTTTCAGACACAATCTCTTCTTCAACCTCCATCGGTTCATCCAAGTTCATCTACTGTGCCACACAAGCCACATTACCAGCTATAATTTCTTCCACTCCCAATTGCATACCGGTCCAATCAAAACCCTCATCCTTCTATATCACCAATGCTTGATTTGGGTTCTCATTTTGAGTTTGTGTGTTTGGTGTAGAAATGGGAATGATTGTTCGGTTTGAATTCTGTTGTGTTTGGTTTTGGTTTTGTGATGTGGATTGTCTAGCATTGTTATTTTGTTGGTTAGTTTGGCGGTTTTGATAGTTGTTGTGTGGTTGAAAGCTTGAAATGTTGTTGGAACTTTGGTATGATACTTGATTTTGGTTTTGAGTTTGACGGTTTTGGTATGTAGAGTTGAATGGATTTCGATTACCTTGTTGTGCTGGCTGTGTGCACTCTCTTTTAAAATGACCTTTTTCACCACAGTTGAAACAAGTTACTTTGGCTTTGTTGAAGCCATAAGTGGTGTTAGGAGAAGTTAAAAGATCCGTTCTCTCGGTCTTCTGAATAAAATAAGTGGCTCTTCTCATGATACTTGCAAAAGCCCACTGTATATCCATCAATTCCATCTCTTCCTTGTCGATCTGTGCATAGTCCTCATTGGTCAAATTGTTGTTCCCAATTTGACTAGCAACCAGACCATTGTATGATGCTACCATCGCTGAAACTAATGCTACATGTTGTTGAGCAATCTCAACAGTAACATTATTTAGATTTGAAGTCTCCAACACAATCGGGCTTTGGTTCGGTTGGTTTTGGTTAAGTTGAATTTGGTTCATTTGAGGGTTGTAAGGTTGTTGTTGTTGAGGTTGACTAGCAGAGTAACATGCTGCTTGTTGCATAGGTGAGAATGGTGGAATATAAGTATTTGTTGTAGGATATGATGGTGAGGTATATGAAGATGTTTGAGCAAGGTAGTTGATTGATTGTTTGGGTGGTTCAACGATATTAGATACACAAGCGATGTGTGGAGCAACGTTGGTAGTAGAACTGTAAGTAGTATGGGAAGAAGATGTACCACCAAGATAAAGTTCCGGATTCTGAGGAATTTGAGCCCTCTTTGCTTTCTTCTTCTCCTCCATCTCTTTGTTCGCCAGCTTCTGTATAAACTCATTGATCGTCCAATACTGGTACGCATCCTTCTCTTTCAACACCTCAATATGCTGGTTCCAATACGGTGGCAACGCATCGGCAAACTTGTCCACCAGTTCAGACATAGGTATGCAAATCTCGTAGCTTGACAGCTCTGTGAGTAAGTGGCAATACCTCGGAACCAACTCTTTCAAAGTCTCATTACCCATGTAACTAAAATTCTCAAACTCTTTTCGAAGCTCCTCCATCCTTAGCTTCCTAGTCTTCTCATTCCCATCATGCCTGTTTCTCAACATGTCCCACAACTGCTTAGAAGTTGTGCAAGAACCAAACTGATGCAGCAAATCTGTGTTGATAGCTTGGGACAATTGAGAAAACGCCTTTTTCTCAATAGCAAACCTTTTCTTCTCATCGTCTGCTAGATTCTCCAAAGGAATAGGCTCTCCCGTGTTCTCCAAGATCGGAGCAACATAGCCTTTCGCAATCATCTGCCATGCCTCAGTTCCCTCTAAACCCATACCCTCCAAATGGATCTTGAATTCAGTCTTCCACGTGTTGTAGTCGACCATCTCCATAAGCTTAGGTGGTCGGTTTCCACTTCCAGATGACAAGTCTTGAATAAGCGTTGATATGGCATTGGTCGTCTGTGTGTGAACTGCTGCTGCTGCTGCTGCTACTCCCCAATAGTCTCCAATCGGTTGCGGTTGTGATTGTGCAACATGTTGAGGAATAGAACTAGTCATAGCCATATAGTTGATAGGTTGTGATGGTTGACTAGACTTTTGGGCAGCAACCGACCAAGGATTCATGGTTGTCTGCTGTTATGGTGTCGTGTTGGGTCGTGGTGTAGTCGGAAAGTTCCACATCTTGATCTGAAAATGTTTAAACACAAAAAGATTAGAAAAGTTTAAAACAATTTTCTCCTTCGTATGAATCAAGTGGTCGAATGAGAGAAAATGTTCTCCTTCGACCGTTTTCAAAGATACGAATGAAAGATATAACAAACACAAATCACTTTCGACAGTTTGAATCTCTTTCGACTGTTTGAATTTCTCCTTCGACCATTTGAATGGTCGAATGAAACAAGTATAGTCGAATGAACACCAATACACTAACAAATCTACGTTCGACCACTTAAAACACCACCTTCGACCAAAAATCCTTTGGTTCGACCGTTTAACACACACGTTCGCCCATTTCACCCTAGGTTCGACCCTTCACTTTCAAAAACGGTTATTCTTTGAAAATCAGTTGATTTTGATCAAATTTTTCAAAAGTTGAAAGAATTTGATGATTTTAATCAGGTTTTGATTCGGATTTGATTTGGAACAAGTTTATCAAAGAGAATTATGTATTTTATCCATGAAAAAAAGCTCTATGTAACACCCCAACCGACGGCGGAAACATCGAGGTGTCACGTAAGAATGAGTATACAGTAGCACATGGTAATCAAATTTTAATTGAAATTAATTTAACGTGCAAATATCCAAAAATGAAAATACATAATGAGTTTTAAGTGGAAATCTAATACATCACAAATACCAAACAAGCATAGACTTCAGTTTGTCTTCTCATGTTAATACTCTAGTCTTCATGCATCATTATTTCCTGTTGAGTTGTAAAAATGGGGGGGGGGGGGGTCAACTAGAAGTTGGTGAGAATACATAAGCCATGTCAAGCAAATAGTTTAAGTATAAAAGTTTAGCAATTCATATGTCTATCGTAAGTTTAAGTCTACATGAATAAACATGATATGTTGAATCGACATAATCAAACCTCCGACTAGTTTAGGTCCATCCCGTCATCCACGGTTCACCTTAATAATATGTTGGAACGATAACAATCACCCGCGCTCCCCATAAAAGATGGTCAATGAATCTAGGTGGGATTGTCAATCCAATAGATCTATTATTGAGTATCGCCGGCTTGGCCATAGCTAATGATTATGTAATGTTGAAACACGTTGAAATTGTTGTTGTTGTCTAAATCATGAGGCATTAAAGTTTACAATTAGACATGTATGTAGAATTGCTTAAGTATAATGTTGCAAGTATAAAGAATTGCAATAACATGGTTACGTAAACTCACCTTAGCAAAGTATTAAGTCTCGAGGAAAGTACAAGTGTAGCCCCAAAGATTGCCAAGTATTACCCTATGTATAAGGTAACAAATAAGTCTAAGTCTATCTAGTCTATAAGTAATTTCTAGAGTTTCGATTTTGGGATAAACATTTATTGGATTAATAAATAAAATGTTTAATAAATAAGAGAAATTTTATAATTAAATAAGCAAAAGTCTTTTTGTAAACTTTAAATTAAAGATGGTCACAATATAAAGTTTTAACTATGAAAATAATTTTTATAAAATTATTTTCTTAAAAATAGAATATTAAATCTATTTATTACAAATTGTCAAAATATAACTTTAATATTTTAAAAATATTAAATTTACATAATTATTAATTTAAAAATTGTATTTCTGTTCCAAATAATCAGAAATAATTTGTATAAAATTTGGGTGCAAAAATATTGAAAAATCAATTTATTATGATTTATTTATGATTAAAACTAACAAAAATTGATTAAAAATATTAAATAAATGATTTTTCAGAAATAAAAATTATTTCAGAAAAGCTTAATGTTATAAAAACTCAGAATAATTTTTGTGGAAATTTATATAATTGTTTTGATATTTTTATAGAATTTTAGAAATAAAATAGAATAAACTTGAATTATTTATTATATATAATAAATAAATAAATTTTTGAAAACTAAAAATTGTATGTTAAACTTTTCAACTAGTATAACATAAAATAATTTTTTGTAGAATTTATAAAATAGTTTTAGTATTTTAAAATGAATTTTAAAATACAAGTAATCTATATAAGGTTTGAATGAAAAAAAAAGTATTATGATGTTGCTGGGAATCGAACCCGCGTGGACCGGCTCAAAGTCACCAGACACAACCACTTGATCTAGATCAGTGGTTGTGTTGGGTTTGTGTTTGTTTAAATTATATAACCGTATACTGAATTGTGTTCTTCCCCAATATAATCGTTCGAGCCCTAGATTTATAATCACACGATTCACACAACAATAACCCAATTAATCATGGGGTTATTGTTGTGTGTATGCCGATGGATAAAACCCACAAAGAAAAGAAGACTTACAAACCCGAATTCGTGCAAAACGTTCAGTCAAAGCAGAAAGTCAACACGAACTTAAAAGCTTCGAATGATGAATTAAGAACAGAAATTGAGGATTGAGAGAAAGATTTCGGCGAGTTGGGAAGCATTTGGGAGGTCCAATTTATAGTGTGAGGGTTTGGTTCGACGAAATGGTAAGTTTGACTCGTCATTGATGAATACGCGATTGATTGACATGATTTTGGAAGTAATTGATGATAATTACCCGTGTAATTGACGCGTAATAGACATAAATCCGTCAAACATACCATATCAGGATCAAAAACGCGCTTAGATGATTTGATTTTGGTAACCCGTTCATCACAGTTGACTTTCTCAAGTCAACTGTTGATAATCAAAATTGCTTTATAATTAAAACAGGTTGAGTTTAAATCACAAATGTTGTGCAGACCAGATAATGCTGTTGTTTGCGTTGTTTGACCCGGCTGAGGGCTCGGGTTCGAATCCCGGCCCCAGCATATAATTTTTTTTGATAATATATCTAATATATATATATATATATGTATTACATAGTATTTGAGGTCCAAATGCGTCACAATTAATTTTTAAAAGACGAAATAATAATGAAACTTGACGTTTTATTCAAAATAATCGTAACGTGCAAGTTTTAAATGCGTAATGTTACAGTCTCCCCTACTTTTAGACTTCATCTGGTCTTTACATTCCCAAGTGAACTCTGGACCTCGTTTAGATTCCCAACGAACCTTAACGATCGGAATGCGACTGCGCTTGAGTTTCTTGACTCCAGTGTCTACAATTGTAACCTCACGAATTTTCCCATTTATTTTGCATTAAAGTATTTCTCGATCCATGATATAAAGTCTAATTTATTTCTAAGTATTCTTATCTTTATCCGTGCACTCTATTTTTCTAAGTTCCTTTTATCATTGTACTTAAAAAAAAATCTTCAATCATGACATATGTACTATCCTAATTCTATTTATAAAATCGTCATTTTATAAGACGGTGTTTTTTTTTTATTTTCTAATTCAAACTAATGATTTTTTTTTATTTATTTCTTAAATAAAGCCTTGAGTCAAATAGTCAAAGTCTTAGTCAAACAGTCAAAGTCTTAGTCAAATAGTCAATTCATCATAAAACCTTAGTTTATGATGTTGACCAATTTTAATGGCTAATTGAATCCAAAACTAGTATAAAAACCCACCTATGACCCATTACACTTTGCACCTCTAAATCGATTGTTTCAATTCGATTAAACTCTCCCTCATACCTTTCTTCTAGAGTATATTACTTCTACATTTGAAGCTTTGATTATAAGCTCTTGCAATTAGCGAATTGGAAGCTTGATATTCTTTCTTTTTCGTTTATTTCTTCAATTTGGACTAACTACGTTGTTGAGTCTTTGGGATTCGCCTCGCATACATTCACAACACTTAGAGGATAATTCACCTTAGCCAATGTGAGTTTACGTAACCATGTTTATGCAATTCTTCATACATGCAACATTATACTTAAGCAATTCTACAAGCATGTCTAGTTGTAAACTTTAATGCCTCATGAATTGGACAACAACAACAGTTTCAACGAGTTTCAACGAGTTTCAACATTACATAATCATTAGCTATGGCCAAGCCGGCGATACTCAATAATAGATCTATTGGATTGACAATCCCACCCGGATACGTGTACCTCCTACATAGGTAGCGTGGGTGATTGTTATCGTTCCAACATATTATTAAGGTGAACCGTGGATGACGGGATGGACCTAAACTAGTCGGAGGTTTGATTATGTCGATTCAACATATTATGTTTATTCATGTAGACTTAAACTTACGATAGACATTTGAATTGCTAAACTTTTATACTTAAACTTATTTGCTTGACATGGCTTATGTATTCTCACCAACTTCTAGTTGACCCCCCCATTTTTCCAAACTCAACAGGATATACTGATGCTTGAAGTCTAGAGCTAGCATGAGGAGATATTTGAAGTTTTAAGCTTTGTTTGATTATTTGATGTAGACTTTAATGTAATTCAATTTTTTAATGAAATAAAGGATTATTTAAACATATGTATTACCATGAGCTACTGAACAATCATCAATACGTGACATCCCGATGTTTCCGCCATCGGTTGGGGTGTTACAGATTGGTATCAGAGCCATGGTTATAGGGAATTAGGTTATTAGAAAAAAAAATAATCTAGTCTATAACCATAGGATTTTAATCAGTACTTGCTCCTTTTACTTGCAACCTTACTTGCTTATATTCTCTATCCTACTTCTTATCCTTACTTTAGTCCCTAGAAGAAGAGTGCTCTCCATCACAAGATCTACTCTTAGACTAATAGGACAAATCCTCAGGTTTAGCCTGAACCACCTTGAAGATCTCGTCGAAGTTCTAGATTTTAATAACGAACACGTGCAATCTGGAAGGGTGAACGCCTGTATTCTGAGTTTTCTGTCTAGGACTGGCATTGCGCAAAAATCCCAATCAGACGAGGGACCCGGATGCCTACCTGGGAATTCTCGGGATGAGTGTTCACTTATAGGCTAAAGCATGTCTTCATTATGTTATTAGAATCTAGAAGTTTTGATAAGTCAACGTTTTCGTTTATTCGTTTTAATTAATGAATAAATGATTACACTCACTTTCCTTAAACTAAGCTCTAAAATCTCAAAATTTTACAGCTTAAATCAATCTCATTTCATAACCATCTATGGATTTCACAATCACACTTCACCTTACCATCTTAGCCACTTTATAAATATTCAACACGCTACCCAAATCATATTATTTCATTTCTCCACATGTTACTTATTTTTAAAAACTATAACCTCATACCTTAGCACAAACTAAAGATTTCTAAATCTTGTTGTATTTTCATTACCTAGTAACTTTACAAAGTACATATTTTTGTCAAAAGATGTCCTGAACTTAAATTCAATTGTTTATTTATCGACGTAACAAACAATTTTCTATATAATGCTTTAAACTATTAAAAATCACTTAATAGAACCTTGATCTTCAAAACCTAATGTCATGTTTGAAATCTCCAACTAACGGGAATATTTTAATCAAAGCCCACTTAGCTTGTACTATTTAACAACTTTTGCTTTATGTATAAAACCAATTTTGAAAATAAGCTTTTTTTTATCCATAGAAATAATAACTAGTCTCTAAATTCTCCATCGACACTCACTCATTTTCAACTTGTTCAAAATTTTACAATATTTGGCATATACCACAATCATGTTTTCTTATACACTTGATTATAACCTATGATCCAAACCCCAAAATTTACACTGCTACATAATCTCCTTACTATAAAATAAACTCTTTATCAACTATCTTCACATTCACTATCTCTCACAACCTTGATTCTGCTTCAAGATTTTTCATCATCCTCTCAAGAACTAAATTCATATCCTTCACCTTCTCACACATGAGCTAGTTACCCATGATAACCAAACTATTGAAACTTGATTGTGTGTTGCATCAAACTTAAGCCTTAGTTATACATGAGGATTCGATTATCTACTATATTTGAACATTTGATACTAGAACTCATGAAATATAAACTATTTACTATAGACACACCTAGAGTCATTAACCTTGTCTAGGGTAACTCTATTACAACTCACATGCTATACTTGATACTTGATTGCTTACATGTACATATAATCAATTTGCAATTTATGTGTGTGTGTAAATTGGTACACTTAATCAAACAACTGATAGAGGATGAAGTACTTGCTCAACAGTTAGTAGAGTACCAAATAACCTACTCAACGATTGGTAGAGGTCATCATGCCTGCTCAACAGTCGGTAGAGGCCCTACAACCTGCTCAACGACTGGTAGAGGCTATCGTACCTGCTCAACAATCGGTAGAGGTTCTTACTCACTGACTGGTAGAAGTCTTTTTCCTGCTCAACAGTTGGACTTATTTTTGGATACATTGTATACAATTCAATCACAAGGTTATTTTGCATTACTTACATGTGTGTTTAGAGTCATAGAAAGACACAAAACCCTAATGTAAGGTAAATTGGTGATTGCGGTCCGGAACGTAATCATGAATTTACAGGTACGTTAAGGTGGTGTGAAATTCTATCAAGGTTTTCGGTAGAGAAACTAATTATAAACTCTAGTTACCTGGTAGTTCATTTAGCCTTTCTATAGTCCATCAACTCATGCATTTCTTTTAGGATTTCTAAAACATAAGATTCTTATTCGCCTTGCGATTCCAAGACACACCTAATCCTACCCTTTAAACTCACAGATAACAAACCTCTATTCCAAATTATTCGAAAGCAGATTATTCTATAAATTCATGTCGTGCCTTAACCCAAAATTTTCAAAACCACGGCTGCCTTAATTTCTACCCAACCATCCTCAAACCTGTGTTTTTAAATAACTTCGGGACGAAGTTTCCAAAAGTAGGGGAGACTGTAACCTCACGAATTTTCCCATTTATTTTGCATTAAAGTATTTCCCGATCCATGATATAAAGTCTAATTTATTTCTATGTATTCTTATCTTTATCCGTGCACTCTATTTTTCTAAGTTCCTTTTATCATTGTACTTAAAAAAAAATCTTCAATCATGACATATGTCCTATCCTAATTCTATTTATAAAATCGTCATTTTATAAGACGGTGTTTTTTTTATTTTCTAATTCAAACTAATGATTTTTTTTATTTATTTCTTAAATAAAGCCTTGAGTCAAATAGTCAAAGTCTTAGTCAAACAGTCAAAGTCTTAGTCAAATAGTCAATTCATCATAAAACCTTACTTTATGATGTTGACCAATTTTAATGGCTAATTGAATCCAAAACTAGTATAAAAACTCATACCTTTCTTCTAGAGTATATTACTTCTACATTTGAAGCTTTGATTATAAGCTCTTGCAATTGGCGAATTGGAAGCTTGATATTCTTTCTTTTTCTTTTATTTCTTCAATTTGGACTAACTACGTTGTTGAGTCTTTGGGATTCGCCTCGCATACATTCACAACACTTAGAGGATAATTCACCTTAGCCAATGTGAGTTTACGTAACCATGTTTATGCAATTCTTCATACTTGCAACATTATACTTAAGCAATTCTACATGCATGTCTAGTTGTAAACTTCAATGCCTCATGAATTAGACAACAACAACAGTTTCAACGAGTTTCAATGAGTTTCAACATTACATAATCATTAGCTATGGCCAAGCCGGCGATACTCAATAATAGATCTATTGGATTGACAATCCCACCCAGATACGTGTACCTCCTACATAGGTAGCGTGGGTGATTGTTATCGTTCCAACATATTATTAAGGTGAACCGTGGATGACGGGATGGACCTAAACTAGTCGGAGGTTTGATTATGTCGATTCAACATATTATGTTTATTCATGTAGACTTAAACTTACGATAGACATTTGAATTGCTAAACTTTTATACTTAAACTTATTTGCTTGACATGGCTTATGTATTCTCACCAACTTCTAGTTGACCCCCCCCATTTTTCCAAACTCAACAGGATATACTGATGCTTGAAGTCTAGAGCTAGCATGAGGAGATATTTGAAGTTTTAAGCTTTGTTTGATTATTTGATGTAGACTTTAATGTAATTCAATTTTGTAATGAAATAAAGGATTATTTAAACATATGTATTACCATGAGCTACTGAACAATCATCAATACGTGACATCCCGATGTTTCCGCCATCGGTTGGGGTGTTACAACATTCTCGACAGGTTTCTCGACAATGTGCATAGTTTCATCGATTTGAACATCTTCAAGAGGAACATGGAGGTTCTCATCTGCTAAGCATTTCTTGAGATTCGAAATATGAAAAGTTGGGTGAACATTGCTTAGCTCTGGTGGAAGATCAAGTTTGTAAGCCACTTTTCCAATCCTGTCAAGAACTTTGAATGGGCCTACGTATCGAGGAGCTAGTTTTCCCTTTCTACCGAAGCGAATCACTCCTTTCCAAGGGGATACCTTAAGAAGTACAAGGTCCCCGACTTGAAATTCCAAGGGCTTACGACGTTTATCAGCATAGCTCTTCTAACGACTTCTAGCCTTGAGAAGATTATCCTGAATGAGTTTGATTTTATCTGTGGTTTCCTGGATCAGTTCGGGTCCCGTAATCTGGGCTTCACCAACCTCAGTCCAACAGACAGGTGAACGACATTTACAACCATAGAGTGCCTCGAAAGGAGCCATGTTAATGCTGGCATGATAACTGATGTTGTAAGAAAACTCGACCAAAGGAAGATGAGAATCCCATGCGCCACCAAAATCGATGACACATGCCCTGAGCATATCCTCAAGTGTCTGGATGGTTGTTCAGTCTGACCATCTGTTTGAGGGTGATAAGCAGTACTCAGGTTCAACTTGGTACCCAAAGCGTCTTGTAAAGAATCCCAAAAGTGAGAGGTGAAACGACCATCACGATCAGAGATAATGTCCAAAGGTATACCATGACGACATACGATTTCACTTACGTACATCTTTGCCAACCTTTCCACAGAATACTTCTCATGAATAGGTAAGAAATGGGCTGACTTGGTTAAACGATCGACTATTACCCAAATGTTGTCAAAACCTTTGGGTGTACGAGGGAGTTTAGTGATGAAGTCCATTGCTATGCTCTCCCATTTCCACACAGGAATTTCTGGTTGTTCGAGCATACCAGATGGTCGTTGATGTTCAGCCTTGACCTTTGAACAAGTGAGGCATTTTGCAACGAAAATAGCAATATCTTTCTTCATGCCAGGCCACCAATACGAATAACGAAGATCTTGGTACATCTTGTCAGCTCCAGGATGAATAGAATAACGAGACTTATGAGCCTCGTTCATAAGAAAGGTACGAAGATCATCGCGGTCAGGGATCCAAAGTCGATTAAGAAAATAGAGTAGACCATCAGGTTTGGTTTCAAGTTGAGTCTCAGCACCACAAGACATTTCGTTGTACATGTTACCTTGGGTGACTGAAGTATGTTGAGCCTGGAGGATACAATCCTGAAGATCAGTACGAACTCTCGCACAATGAAGTTTGATACGCTCTTTACGACTGAGTGCGTCAGCCACAACATTCGCTTTGCCAGGATGGTAGCGAATTTTGCAATCATAGTCGTTAAGTAACTCAACCCAACGCCGTTGCCTCATGTTAAGATTTTTCTGGTCGAAGACATGTTGGAGACTTTTGTGGTCCGTGAAAACCACGCATTTGGTTCCATAAAGATAGTGTCTCCAAATCTTAAGAGCAAAGACGACAGCGCCCAATTCAAGATCATGGGTGGTATAATTCTTTTCGTGAGTCTTGAGTTGTCTAGACGCATAAGCAATAACCTTGCCTCGCTGCATGAGAACACAACCAAGACCTTGGTTTGATGCATCACAATAGACCACGAAGTCATCATTACCATCAGGTAGAGACAGGATAGGAGCTTCACAGAGTTTAGCTTGAGAGTTTCAAATGTTTCCTCTTGCTTTGGTCCCCACTCATAGGGTTTACCCTTGTGAGTTAAGGCAGTGAGAGGAACAGCGATCTTAGAGAAGTTGGCAATGAATCGACGATAATAACTAGCCAAACCAAGGAAGGAACGGACTTCTGTTTAAGTTGTAGGAACACTCCAATTCTTCACAGCTTCGATCTTTGCAGGATCAACATGAATTCCGTTCATATCAATGACATGTCCCAAAAATTGAACTTCCTTAAGCCAAAATTCACATTTCGAGAACTTGGCATACAGTTGTTCTTTCTTTAGGAGACCTAAAATGGAGTGAAGATGTTGCTCGTGATCCGATTTTGATTTAGAGTAAATCAATATGTCATCAATGAAGACGATCACGAATTTGTCGAGGTAGGGTCTACAAACCCGATTCATTAGATCCATAAACACTGCGGGAGCGTTGGTCAACCCAAATGGCATGACCATGAACTCATAATGACCATAACGTGTACGAAAGACTGTCTTGGGAATATCTTCATCGTGGACTCTAAGCTGATGATAACCAGAACGAAGATCAATCATCGAGAAGTGGGTTGCTCCTTGAAGTTTATCGAAAAGATCGTCAATCCTAGGCAATGGATAACGATTCTTGATGGTGAGTTTGTTGAGTTCACGATAGTCGATACACATCCTGAGAGATCCATCTTTCTTCTTAACGAACAAGACAGGGGCTCCCCATGGAGAAGAACTGGGGCGAATGAAACCTTTATCAGAAAGTTCC
Organism: Ambrosia trifida; assembly: GCA_028751855.1. Lineage (NCBI taxonomy): Eukaryota > Viridiplantae > Streptophyta > Magnoliopsida > Asterales > Asteraceae > Ambrosia > Ambrosia trifida. Next base: position 7,625,200 of record CM054132.1, read on the forward strand.
TGTAGTTGACTGGCAAGTTCTTGCATCTCAGAGGGTGCAAGACGATAAGGAGCTTTGGCGACAGAATTTGCACCAGGAACAAGATCAATCCTAAATTCCACTTGTCGAGCAGGAGGCAAACCAGGTAAATCCTCTGGGAAGACTCCAGGATAGTCCCGAATGATTGGGATGTCTTGGATACTTTTGCCCTTGTCCTTTTCTATCACGTTAGCTAAGAAAGCCGTATGCTCCTTTCGTAAGTATTTTTGGGCAGTAGTACAAGACATGAGCTTAAGCTCGCCACAAGGCTTCTCACCATAGATCTTCAAAATCTCTCCAGATTCGAGAGGAATGCGGATGACTTTCTCAAAACATAGAATTTCAACACGATGGGTTGACAACAAGTCCATGCCTACTATGACATCAAAACTTCCAAGATGCATAGGGATGAGATCGATAGAGAAAGTATGTTCATCGAGGTTCAACACACAATTACGAATAATAGAATCGATCGAGATAGACTTCCCATTAGCTACCTCTACCACTAAAGGTTCCTCTAGGTCAGTTTGGGGTAAGTTAAGTAAAGGTTCAAACTTTAGTGATACAAATGACTTATCAACTCCCGAATCAAATAATATGGATGCATAGTGGTTATTAACGAGAAACGTACCATTAACCACATCGTTGTTGTCGCGGGCCTGGTTAGCATTGAGATTGTAGGCGCGACCTTGGGCACCTTGGTTCTGGTTGCAGTTCTGGTTTTGGTTGCGGTTTTGGTTCTGGTTCTGGTTTTGGTTACGATTGGGGCAAGCATTGATATAGTGGTCTGGGCTGCCACACTCGTAGCACTGACCACGAGCAGGCCTGTTATTTTGTTGGTTGGGAGCTGGGGTATTTCTGGCTGGGTTGTTTTGGGCAGCAGGGGCTTGGCAAGCGTTGGTGTAGTGTCCATACCGCTTACAGTTATTACATTGGCGGCATGGTCTGCCAGGAAGATGGTGGTATTGATAAGTGTTGCAAAGAGGGTGGTTCCCGCCATACGGCTTCTTGGCTGGGTTTTGTGCTGCAGGTGGAGTGGTAGCAACCATGTAGTTCCTAGCCTTGCGCTTCCTGTTGCTTGAGGTTTCGGGCTTAACTTCAATAGCGGGCTGAGGAGTGTCTTTTGCAGCAGTCTTCTTGGTGTTCTTGTGGAAAAGAGTACCGTTCTTCACATAATTATCGGTGAGAGTAGCCGCCAGACGTTTGGCTTCCTCTAAGGTGGCAGGATTCCTTCCCCATACTGTGTCCTGGATTTGCATGGGCAAGCCACCGATATACTTCTCAATTGCTATAGGTAAGGGAGTAACTTTATGGGGCAGTAACAAACTGAGCTCGTGAAAGCGGGTATTGTAAGCAAGGTTTTCCCCACTATCTTGAGCAAGGGTGTGGAACTCGTCTTCTAGTTTCTTAACCTCGTTGCGGGGACAGAACTCATCCTTCATAACCTCTTTGACTTGATCCCAGGTCATAGCTAGTGAAGCTTCGGTTCCTCGAGTGCGCTTTTCCTCATTCCACCAAGTGAGTGCTCGTTTGTGAAGAACACTCATGGCGTAACGAACCTTAAAGTTATCGGGACACTCACTGGTAATGAAGGTATTCTCCATACCCTCGAACCATTGTAGAAGTCCTGTAGCTCCCTCTTCTCCACTGAACTTAGGGGGATTACAGGAATTAAAGTGCTTAAGAATGCAAGCTGGGAGACCATTCCCGTTTCCATGGTGGTTTCCATTACCGTTTCCGTTTCCGTTGCCGTTTCCATTTCCGTTTCCGTTTCCGTTCATCTGTAAGACTTGAGCCAGTAAGTTGGGAACCAGAGTCGCGATTTGCTGCACCATTTGTTGAGAAATGATTGCAGCCAATTGGGCATCAACACCATTGTTGTTATTGTTGTTGTTGTGGTTATCGTCGTGGTTATGGTTATGGTTGTCACCACCTTCCTCGTGGTTCTCACCATTGCTATTGCGAGTACTGCGACGTGGAGGCATGATCTGTAAGAGACACAATGAAATGAATGAGGTTATATAAGGAATGTAATCATTTATTCATTAATTAAAACGAATAAACGAAAACGTTGACTTATCAAAGATTCTAGATTCTAATAACATAATGAAGACATGCTTTAGCCTATAAGTGAACACTCATCCCGAGAATTCCTAGGTAGGCATCCGGGTCCCTCGTCTGATTGGGATATATGCGCAATGCCAGCCTAGACAGAAGACTCAGAATACAGGCGTTCACCCTTCCAGATTGCACGTGTTCATTATTAAAATCTAGAACTTCGATGAGATCTCAAGGTGGTTCAGGTTAAACCTGAGGATTTTGTCCTATTGATCTAATGGTGGATCAGGATTGCAGCAGACGAATAAGAGTAGTCACTTGTAGGCTTAGGGTTATATAAGGTATAGGATAGGGATAAGATTAGGGAAGCAATTAGGGTTACAAGTAAGAGAAGCAAGTACTGTTTAAGTCCCTAAGGTTATAGTCTAGATTATTTTCTAATAACCTAATTCCCTATAACTAAGGCTTTGATACCAATATGTAACACCCCAACCGATGGCGGAAACATCGAGGTGTCACGTAAGAATGAGTATACAGTAGCACATGGTAATCAAACTTTAATTGAAATTAATTTAAAGTGCAAATATCCAAAAATGAAAATACATAATGAGTTTTAAGTGGAAATCTAATACATCACAAAAACCAAACAAGCATAGACTTCAGTTTGTCTTCTCATGTTAATACTCTAGTCTTCATGCATCATTATTTCCTGTTGAGTTGTAAAAATGGGGGGGGGGGGGTCAACTAGAAGTTGGTGAGAATACATAAGCCATGTCAAGCAAATAGTTTAAGTATAAAAGTTTAGCAATTCATATGTCCATCGTAAGTTTAAGTCTACATGAATAAACATGATATGTTGAATCGACATAATCAAACCTCCGACTAGTTTAGGTCCATCCCGTCATCCACGGTTCACTTTAATAATATGTTGGAACGATAACAATCACCGGCGCTCCCCATAAAAGATGGTCAACGAATCTAGGTGGGATTGTCAATCCAATAGATCTATTATTGAGTATCGCCGGCTTGGCCATAGCTAATGATTATGTAATGTTGAAACTCGTTGAAACTGTTGTTGTTGTCTAAATCATGAGGCATTAAAGTTTACAACTAGACATGTATGTAGAATTGCTTAAGTACAATGTTGCAAGTATAAAGAATTGCAATAACATGGTTACATAAACTCACCTTAGCAAAGTATTAAGTCTCGAGGAAAGTATAGGTGTAGCCCCAAAGATTGCCAAGTATTACCCTATGTATAAGGTAACAAATAAGTCTAAGTCTATCTAGTCTATAAGTAATTTCTAGGGTTTCGATTTGGGGATAAACATTTGTTGGATTAATAAATAAAATGTTTAATAAATAAGAGAAATTTAATAATTAAATAAGCAAAAGTCTTTTTGTAAATTTTAAATTAAAGATGGTCACAAAGTATGAAAATAATTTTTATAAAATTATTTTCTTAAAAATAGAATATTAAATCTATTTATTACAAATTGTCAAAATATAACTTTAATATTTAAAAATATTAAATTTACAGAATTATTAATTTAAAAATTGTATTTCTGTTCCAAATAATCAGAAATAATTTGTATAAAATTTTGGTGCAAAAATATTTAAAAATGAATTTATTATGATTTATTTATGATTAAAACTAACAAAAATTGATTAAAAACATTAAATAAATTATTTTTCAGAAATAAAAATTATTTCTGAAAAGCTTAATGTTATAAAAACTCAGAATAATTTTTGTGGAAATTTATATAATTGTTTCGATATTTTTATAGAATTTTATAAATAAAATAGAATAAACTTGAATTATTTATTATATATAATAAATAAATAAATTTTTAAAAACTAAAAATTGTATGTTAAACTTTTCCACTAGTATAACATAAAATATTTTTTTGTAGAATTTATAAAATAGTTTTAGTTTTTTAAAATGAATTTTAAAATACAAGTAATCTATATAAGGTTTGAATGAAAAAAAAAGTATTATGATGTTGCTGGGAATCGAACCCGCGTGGACCGGCTCAAAGTCACCAGACACAACCACTTGATCTAGATCAGTGGTTGTGTTGGGTTTGTGTTTGTTTAAATTATATAACCGTATACTGAATTGTGTTCTTCCCCAATATAATCGTTCGAGCCTTAGATTTATAATCACACGATTCACACAACAATAACCCAATTAATCATGGGGTTATTGTTGTGTGTATGCCGATGGATAAAACCCACAAAGAAAAGAAAACTTACAAACACGAATTCGTGCAAAACGTTCAGTCAAAGCAGAAAGTCAACACGAACTTAAAAGCTTCGAATGATGAATTAAGAACGGAAATTGAGGATTGAGAGAGAGATTTCGGCGAGTTGGGACGCATTTGGGAGGTCCAATTTATAGTGTGAGGGTTTGGTTTGACGAAATGGTAAGTTTGACTTGTCATTGATGAATACGCGATTGATTGGCATGATTTTGGAAGTAATTGATGATAATTACCGATGTAATTGACGCGTAATAGACATAAATCAGTCAAACATACCATATCAGGATCAAAAACGCACTTAGATGATTTGATTTTAGTAACCCGTTCATCACAGTTGACTTTCTCAAGTCAACTGTTGATAATCAAAATTGCTTTATAATTAAAACAGGTTGAGTTTAAATCACAAATGTTGTGCAGACCAGATGGTGGTGTTGTTTGCGTTGTTTGACCCGGCTGAGGGCTCGGGTTCGAATCCCGGCCCCAGCATATAATTTTTTTGATAATATATCTAATATATATATATATATGTGTTATATGTATTACATAGTATTTGAGGTCCAAATGCGTCACAATTAATTTTTAAAAGACGAAATAATAATGAAACTTGACGTTTTATTCAAAATAATCGTAACGTACAAGTTTTAAATGCGTAATGTTACACTCTAATCAATCAATTTATCACCAATTCAGTTTTATCAATGAAAACAGAAAGTGTTTGATCAAAATAGGGTCCAAATCTGCTGTAAAATTATCAAATTGTGGTTGTTTGATCCATAATGGCTCTGATACCACTTTGTATGCGCTTAGGATCGTCAAATCTACAAAGAGATTGATCAAACAAGTTTGATTCAGGTGCGGAATCCCTGAATCAATCACAATAATGATAATCAAACAATCAAAACACAGAAATCATCTTTCAAAGCTTTTTCTCATTCATAAACAACTTGAATTACACGTTGTAATAATGTTTACAATCAAATCTAACGTGAAAATAAGTTGACACAAACACTGGGGAGAGACACAAAACAGGAGGGAATAAAATGACCAACAACTAACTTTCAAAAACTGCTTAACCTATTTATAGGCCTGCACATTCGCCCATATTGCATGGTCAAATATGCAGGTTCGCCCAATCACATCGTGCGAACCAAGCATTTCATAACAATTAATTCTACATTCGCCCCTTAGTCTCTCCTTCGTACATTTTCTCTCCTTCGCACCAACAAAAGTCTTCATTCGCCCAACAATCACCTCCTTCGCCCGTTCGACAATCACCAAAACACATGTTAATGTTAATCCAAAGCATTAGTCGCACCAAAATGCATCTACAGCTATCAAAATAGTTTTGAAACCCTTTTTGACTAGTTCGTGTCGTTTCTGGCTAAAACGAAACGGGCGACCTACTAGGGGCTCGATTCGTTTATTTTATTATTATGTTTTGTGGTTGTGTTTTATTTATTATAAATAATCGAGATAACCCAAAATAAATAAAAATTTTCACAATCATGGCAACGGTTTTATATAAACAAGTTTTATAAAACCGAAAAGCATATTTAATAAAAGAGTTTTATTAATATTAAAACAAGTCCATTCACGATAAAACGACCAACATAGTTTAAATAGGGTATTTAAAACTATACCGTGTCGAGTGTTGAAAGGAGTTTCAATTATCACGAAATATATAAAATTGGATTTTATAAACTGATTGTGTAACTCGCCTCATGCTACTTATTCAAAATATTTATGGTAAATATTAAAATAAATCCCAATTTTAAATTGATGTTTTATGCCACCCTTAACGAGTTAACACTTCGTTCTAAATCTAAAATGTTAGTGCTGATCCCTGCATCTGGGCGTTGATCATGAGTGAAGGTAATCATCGCGTTTCCTGTGCAACATAGGCCGGTGTTACAGTTAACAGTATAGGACCAAACATCGCTTGTTTGATAAGTGGGCATAGTTGGGGTTAAACATACATCGCTCTTAGCGATAACCCCAAATGGAGAGTTGTGTAGTGGACACAATTAACAATCGTTGTTTACCTACCTAATCGTACTAGTGGACAATTCTAAGCCAGTTCACTGTGTATTGATGAATCGGGGTCTCATCCTAATTAATTTTGCTTTTTGGGTCATAAAATAATTAGGATACTTAAAAAATTATATAGTAATAAGTTAAGTTTGAACTTTGTAGATGTCAACTAAAAACAATTCTACCTCCCAATTCTCTCTCAAGTTCATCTTAGAGAAGGACAAACTGAACCACTCCAACTTCATGGACTGGCACCAGAACTTGAAAATTGTTCTCAAGGCGGAGAACAAATTGTATGTTCTTGAAACACCAGTCCTTGATTAACCCGCCAATCAGAACACTAATGTTTATAGAAACTAGGCTAAGAATTTTGATGACTCTTTGAAAGTCTCATGTCTGATGTTGGCATCCATGATCCCTGAACTTCAAAGGACCATGGAGGACATGGAAGCGTATGACATGAACCAGCATCTGGTGGAAATGTTCCAACAAAATGCTCGTCATGAGAGGTTGATGTGATGCGATCACTTATAGCTACTCACATGCAAGAGGGTACATTAGTTAGCACTCATGTGTTAAAGATGAAGGCATATGTTGATCACTTGGCTCGTCTGGAATCCTCCTTTAGAGATGAGTTAGCTGGGGATATCATCCTAAACTCATTGCCCAAGTCATATGACTAGTTCATCATGAACTATAATATGAATGGGATGGAGAAGACACTTGCAGAACTGCATCAGATGCTCAAAACTGCTGAGGTAAACATACCTAGCAAAACTGCACCAGTGCTAATGATCAAGGAGGGTCATGTTAAGAAACCAAACACCAAGAATGTGACGACCAGGAAAATTTTTCTTTTTATCGCTTCGTTCTCTTTGACTTCGGGAAATTTTCGGGATGAAAATTCTTTCAACGTGGGGATGATGTGACACCCGGCATGTTCGGCTTAAACATAATAGTAACATCTAAGTCTGCCTTAGCGAGAAACGTTTATAAAGAAACTTAACTGGGTTAGTTGAGTCGGGTCAGATTAGGATTGTCCAGGGTTCAATGATCTGGAGGATCATTGGGAGTCATTTTGGGGAATACACTAGTACCGGGTTCCGTTGTTGGTGACATTACATGAACTAATTAAGTATATGTGTAGATTATGGGTCGTGTGGTGGATTGTATACTTATACTTGCTTAAACGATGTACAAATGATTATACGTGCTTAAATATGCTAAGTATAGACTATGGATGCATGCTTATGTGTTAAGATGTGTTAGAATGCGTTAAACACGACAAACTGGAAATCTGGAAAAAGTTAACATGTGTTAAAAAGTGCTGTTAACATGTGTTAAAAAGTGCTGATGACCTGAAAGTGGAAAGTGGGCGAATGTGGAAATGGAACCTGAGAAAGTGGGCGAATGTAGAAACAAAGTGGGCGAATGTGGAAAGATTCCACATTCGACCATTACAAATGGGCGAATGTGGAAAAGTTCCACATTCGACCATATGAAGGGGGCGAACCTGGACCTGGTATAAATACCATCCTTAGCCATTTTTCACCATTTCACAAACCCTAAACTCCTCCAAACACTCTCTATCAGCTATTATCATTGGGGAAGGAGTTTTTGAGCTTGTTTTTCATAACCTAACTCTCTAAATCATTACAAGTGAAAATCTAAGGTGTGTTCTTCATTCCAAATCCTTTTTAAACAATTTTGACTTGTTTTCATCTAAACCCCAAGGGTCCAGATCTGATATCAACATGTTTTATGAGTAAAAACCTTTCTAATATCTTTCTAAATAAAACCTATTCATAAACAATGAGTTTTTATGCAAACTAACATGTGTTAATGTGGTAATATGCATTGTTTGATGATTAGTTGCTATGTAGATGACATGACAACAACCTAGGACTGTTATTAATGGAGAGTTATGATTGAAACATGTTACAATTGATTGTTGATGGTGTTTTGTCGATTAAAGGAATTTTTAGTTAGATTTAGGGCTTGTTTTTGGATGGTAATGATAAGGTTATGATAGGGGGTTTCTTGTTCATGATGATTTGAGTATGTTGAGCTGATGATTAATTAATTTAAGAAAGTTTCCTAATTGGGTAATGATTTCATGCATGATGATGTGACATCTCCATAATTTACTATTTTAGGAAACTTGTAAAACGGATAGATTTTGGGGTAAAATTGGTAGGGTTTCGTAGGAATATGTTAATGATGCTTGACTGCTGTAACTCATGATGTTTCGTGATGTTTTCGGATGTTTTTGACGCGTTTTTGGGAAAATTATACAGCAGGGTCGAACCTGGAACACCTTCGACCAGTCGAACGGGCGAAGGTGGCTCTCCAGGGTCGAACCTGGAAACTAAAGGGGCGAACGAACCACAAACGGGCGAAGGTGGGAGGAAAAGGGGCGAAGGTGGAAGTTCAAAGCCACATTCGACCAATTAAGGTCACCTTCGACCACTCAGAACCACGTTCGACCCTACGTTAACAGAAATAAGATTTTTGATACGAACTAAGTGTTTTATGCTTGAAACTTATTTGTTAAACTTATGTGCATGACTAATTGATGTAATGGGTCACCAACGGGATGTCGGGTCGGTCTGGGATGTCCGGTTAACGTTTAAACACACTTTTTAACATACGTAGTCAAGATCTGGACAATCGGGGACTAGTTAGCCTTCGGGTTAATAGTCATCACACTTATGTAAACTCATTGATAGGTTGTCATTAGTTGGGATTATCATACACGTGTTGGAATTCTAGTTATCGGAAGACGCACTCTAAGGTGAGTTTCACGGCCCCACTCTTTTACTGGTTTTACATTTTCGGGGGAGAAAACATGCTGTGTCCTTTAAACGTGAGTCAACTATGTTTTCATAAAAAGGCGTTTCAACTACGTTTTGGTATTCATGAATTCATTGGGTTTGGAGTATTCATTATGTTTTCACGTATTCATTATGTTTTGGAGTATTCATTATATTACTATGCGATCTTTGGAAGTCCCGGGGGAAACCATGAATGTGCGGGGATGCACAACGGGGGAAATGTGGATAGCGCTATTTGGGCTTGACCCGCCCCACTCGACGGCTTGGAGGGCCGGGCGGGTGCATATTGTCTCTTAGGTATTCAGTATTCAGTATGCAGTATTCAGTATTCAGTATTCATTCGGGCACGTATTCAGTATTCACAGTATTCGAGTCCAGTAATGGTTTTCCAATCGCAGTAGTAACAGGTATTCACATGATTTGCATGCATGTGGTCTGGATTGATCATGGGTATTCATTTGGGAGTTAGTATTCAGTTGGAGTCGATTTTCACTTGGAATTGGTATACATTTGGAGTCGGTATTCGTTAAAAACCTGTGAACTCACCGGCATTATTTGCTGACGTATTTAGCATGTTTGTCTCAGGTCGCTAAGGTAGCAGCTGTCGATAGGCGCACGGAGCCTCACGGCGTCTAGGATTCATGTGCATCTCATTTAGTATTTTCAGACTTTCGTACTTTTGATTTCACATTGTAATAAAGTTTTACGATTCCGCAGCGTTGGATCATTTATGAAAACTTAATGGTTTGATTATGTCATTTTTTTTTTACGTATCATATAGTGTTGTTTATTGTGACCGTTGACTTGGATCCTGGTGTGTCGCACGCCTCGCGGTAAAACCCCGCACGTGGAAATTTGAGGGTGTGACAAAGAAGAAGGGCAATCAGGGCAAAGGGAAGGGAAAGGGCAAGTCTGTTGCCAACAACAAACCTCTGAAAAATACCAAGTGTTTTCATTGTGATGAAACTGGGCATTGGAAGAGGAACTGTGCTAAGTATTTAGCTGAACTGAAGCAAGCCAAGGCTTCTGGAGGAGAGTCCAGGTATATATGTTATTGAAATCTTTGCTTTTTCTAGCAAAACTTGTGTGTTTGACACTGGATGTGGTTTCCACATTTGTAATGTTTTGCAGGGACTAAGAAAGATTAGAAAGCTGAAACAAGGTGACTTGGAGGTCCATGTTGGCAATGGACAAAGAATTGCTGTGAAGGCGATAGGAGAATATGTTCTTTTACTTCCTTCTAGTTTAGAACTTGTTTTGAACAATGTTTATTTTATTCCTAGTGTGACTAGAAATATTGTTTAAGTTTCTGCTTTGTGTGGACAAGGTTTTAATTATCGTTTTAATGGTGAATTTATTTATGCTTATTTTAACGACATGTTTACATTGATGCAAAACCCAACAATGGGATCTATGAGATAGAAGTCCAAAACGATAACATACTATGCAATATCTCCCATAAACGTAATAAGTTGGACTTTAATGATACGTATATGTGGCATTGTAGACTTGGTCACAATAGCGAGAATCGTGTTAAACAACTCAAGACCGCAGTAATCCTGGATTCCAACAGTTCAGAGTCGTTTGGAAAATGCGAATCATGCTTGAGTGGAAAGTTAACAAAAACACCTTTTTCAAATGTTGGAGAAAGAGCTAATGATCTGTTAGGACTTATACATACAAATGTATGTGGTCCATTCAGAACAATGTCAAGACATGGAGAAAGATACTTTGTTACATTTACTGATGATTTCAGTAGATATGGTTATGTTTATCTTATGAAGCATAAACATGAGACTCTTGAAAATTTCAAGGGGTACCAAAACGAAGTAGAAAATCAGTTGAATAGAACTATTAAGATGCTTCGATCAAATTGAGGCGGTGAATATCTTATTCAGGAATTCATCGACCATCTAAAGGATTGTGGAATAGTTTCACAACTCACTCTACCTGGAACACCGCAATATAATGGTGTGTTTGAGCGGAGAAATCAAACTCTATTAGATATGATTCGATCAATGATGTGTCGAACAAACCTTCCAAAATCCTTTTGGATTTATTCTCTGGAAGCTACCGCAAGACTTGTGAATATAGCTCCAACAAAGAAGGTTGACAAAACGCCTTATGAGATATGGCATGGAAAGAAATCTCAAGTATCCTATCTTAAAGTCTGGGGGTGTAATGCTTATGTCACTCTAGAATCTTCGGATAAACTAGATCCTAGAAGCGAAAAGGTGGTTTTCGTCGGATACGCTAAAAAGATCGGTTACTTATTCTACCACCCCACTGAAAATAGGATTTTCACTAAATGCAGAGGCACTTTCTTGGAGGAAGAGCTTCTGGCGTGAGGGATTGGAGATAACCATGTGGATCTTGAAGAAATCGAGAATCACAAGTAGATGAACCAGTTGTTCAGACAGAACCAGAAGTAATCAATCATGTTGTTAAAGTTGAGCCTGAGAGGACTCAAGAAACAACAAAAACATCAAGTGTTCGAAGAAGTATTAGGGATCGTCGTGCACCTGAAAGGTATGACGATATCTTCATGATTGATGAAGCTGAGCCTACTACTTACAAAGTTGCAATCTTGGATTCGGAATCCAAGAAATGGCAAGAAGCCATGAATGCAGAGATGCAATCCATGTATGTTAACCAAGTCTGGGATTTGGTTGATCATCCTGCCGAATGTCGGACTGTAGGAAACAAATGGATCTTCAAGAAGAAGACTGACATGGATGGGAATGTGCAAACCTACAAAGCAAGGCTTGTATCAAAAGGTTTTACTCAGACTCAAGGAAATGATTATAAGGAAACTTTCTCGCCAGTAGCCATGCTTAAGTCTATTAGAATTCTACTTGCCATTGCTGCATATTATGACTATGAGATATGGCAAATGGATGTCAAAACCGCGTTCCTTAATGGACACTTACTGGAAGATGTCTATATGGTTCAACCTGAAGGTTTTGTCGATCCAAAGAATCCTAATAAGGTGTGCAAGCTGAAAAAATCCATCTATGGATTAAAGCAAGCGTCTCGCAGCTGGAATCTCCGTTTTGATCAGAAAATCAAAGAGTTTGGTTTTATCAAGAACGAAGATGAACCGTGTGTATATAAGAAATCTAGTGGGAGCTATATCACTTTTCTCATACTGTATGTAGATGACATACTAATCATTGGAAACAATATCCCTTTTCTTAAAGATGTTAAGACCTGGTTGGGTAAATGTTTCGCAATGAAAGATCTTGGTGAAGCCGCTTATATTTTGGGAATAAAGATTTATAGAGATAGATCAAAACGGTTATTGGGTTTGAGCCAAAGTACATATATTGATAAGGTCATATGACACTTTTAAATGAAAGACTCAAAAAGGGGGCTCTTGCCCATGGCACATGGAACCATTATAAATCGTAAGCAGTGTGCAAACACTGAAGAAGAAAAGAAGAAAATGGAAAGAGTTCCATATGCTTCTGCGATTGGTTCTATCATGTATGCCATGTTATGTACTAGACCCGATGTCTCGTATGCTCTTAGCATGACGAGTAGATATCAACAGAACCCGGAGAAAGTCACTGGGCTGCAGTGAAGAACATTCTTAAGTACTTGAGAAGGACTCAGGACATGTTCTTAATATATGGAGGACTGGATGAGGAGCTGTCAGTTAAGTGTTATACTGATGCAGGCTTCCAGACTGATCGTGATGATTCAAGGTCACAAACGGGATATGTTTTCATTCTGAATGGTGGGGCTGTTACTTGAAAGAGCTCTAAGCAAAGTGTGGTTGCTCAATCCACCTGTGAATCAGAATACAATGCTACATCGGATGTTGCAAAGGAGGCTGCATGGATGAAGAAGTTCATTACTGATCTCGATGTTATGCCTAGCATAAAGAAACCAATCGAGATGTTGTGTGACAACACTGGTGCCATTGCTCTTGCAAAGGAACCAAGGTCACATGAGACCACAAGGCATATACTCATGAAATTCCACTATATTAGAGAGATAATAGCACGTGGAGACATCGTAATAAACAAAGTTCATACAGATCTGAATCTGTCTGACCCCTTTACTAAGCCTTTACCTCAAGATAAACATGAGGAGCATGCTGGAAAGATAGGGCTTAGAGTTTCTAGACAGTGAGCATGATCTGTAATTAGTATTGGTGTTTATTTTGAACTATACAGTTACATTGAATATTTATTTGATTTAATGGGTTAAATGCAAATTTAAATATTTTGTAATTGTGTTCATTATTTGTATGTTTAAATCCTTGAATAAGAGTATTCTAAACATCCGTAGTCGATCAAATTTCATGGGAATGAATTTGAATGTAAGACTATTGTGAATTGAGATGATTGTATTCATGAGATAAATAACTCAAGGGTTTGAGAATCATAATTCACAGATATCATTAGGGAATAATATTAGATGTAACTCGCTTCAAAACGATCTTCATGGATCTGTGTCATGAGATATTTTGATATTGATATGTTCAATCTGTCCTTTTTCCTAAGGCACATATTAAACTACATGGATCAAGGACTATCCTTGATGTTATCTAACACTGTCCTGAAACATGGGTAGCAATAAGGGTAGCATTGGGAGAAATCCAAGATTAAGTGGGAGTTGCATGTCGCTGATGGAATTTTGTACTTCTATAGGATTAGAAGTCTAGACATTCTTGCACCCTTGTTAATTCAAACTGGTATAAACGCGTGGCCACGCTCGGACTAAGGTACTTCGTTAGACAACTTTGAATTAAAGACGAGAATAGAGAATGGTTGATCACTATATAATAATGAATGATCCATGTCTTATGATCAACGAATGTCTATATAGAAGGGACTAATTGATAGAATTATCAAGGCTATAGTATTTGGTTAAGTAAAGCATTACTTGAACTCAAAGAACTAGTTGACGACTAAAAAGTGTCATACTGGTTTGGGTGCAATGCGATGCAGCTAGGCCTCCAACTCTGCACACGTTGACTCATTTAATGAAAATCGTCAAAGTGGGAGATTGTTGGATATATAGTATGTTCGATGTAATTAAAAGTCGAGGTAAACGAATCAGATAAGTTCATGTGTTGGTGGATTATTGTTTATGAAATAATAATAGTTTTGAACTCGATGGACTTAATAGTAAAGTAGTTTATTATTAAAGGAGAATTTTAATTGTTAAATAAAAGGGGTTACGCTTTGACTAGTCAAATGGTCAAGTGTATGACTTTGACTAATTAAGTGGTCAAGTGTTTTGACTAGTCAAATTGTCAAGTGTATGACTTTGACTAATTAAGTGGTCAAGTGCTTTGACTAGTGTAATGATGACTAATAATTATTTGTAATTTTATCTTTATAAATAGGTTTGATAGATCAAACTCTAATTACATGTTTTTGATAAAGATAAAACAACATAACCTTTGTCTCCTCTCAAGATTTGCGGCCACCCTTAGGAGCCGCCGCCCCTTTGCCAGCCGCAAACCACCACCATCGTCGCCTCCCTCTTGCAAAGTGTTGCTCTCGGTTGGCCAGTGCTCGGGTGTGAACTCCCTACTAGCGAGGATTCGTTGTAACCCGCGTGTTACAATTCCAGTGTAGTCGTCAAAGTTTGATTACTAAACCCACTATGGTTGTTTATTATGTATTTGTTTATACGCGTTTAACTGAGATCCTGATTAGGAATATTTTATTAATCGGATTAATAAAATTAAACATATATTATATATATATATATATAGGGTAGGGATCCTAAGAGAACCAACCCCTATTTGAGAACTGAGAGAACCATTCTGAGCCACACATTTCATATAAAGGCAAAAAAAAAAAAAAAAAAAAAAAAAATTTTTTTTTTTTTTTTTGCTTTAATCGCACATTTTTATGCAAGGAAAAATTTTTTTTTTATTTTTTTTGAATTTTTTTTTTTCATTTATACATATATGTATATAGCATTTTTCAGCTATACATATGTGTATATTTCAGTTATACATATGTGTATATAGCATTATACATATGTGTATAATGCAATTATACACATGTGTATACTGAAAAAAAAATACAAAAAAAATAAAAAAAAAAATTTTTCCTTACATATAAAGCAGCGATTTTTGCAAAAAAAAAAAAAAAAAAAAAAAAAAAAATGCCTTAGAGAAATGTGTGGCCCAGAATGGTTCTCTAGTTCTCAATTTGGGAAAAGGTTCTCATTTGAACCAAATCCTATATATATATATATAAATCGGCTCATATTATATATTGTATATAATTGATTTTATTAACAAATAAAAACTGCTTTCGCTGTGTATTTGATACCATGATTCCCAACAAGACTCATATCGTATTACAACATACATGTAGTTCGAGTAATTATAGAACAAAAATACTTTTAATTATTTTTGTAAAAAGTAGCATTTACAATTAATATTCAACACTTCATCAAGGTATTTTATTTTTTATAGAACCTTTTTTAAGTGTATTCTTTTGTCCACTTTGTTTTGTTGGATTGAAAGTTGGTACATAATAAATTGGGATTGGCTAAATGTTCCTCTCTTGTTACTTGTCTTACCTCATCCCTTAAAAAACCATTTTAAAAGCTGTGAAATTTTACTTAATATAAATCTTAAATTCTTTTAAAACATTTTTTTCTACTAGTTATTAAATTCTACCCCAGTATTTACGAACCTACAACTTATATTATCTTCAATCACATATTTGTTAAATCCATTTAAAATTATAAATCACTAGCTTATATCCCGGGAGCGTCCCGGGTTAAGAAATCTAAGTAAAGTGAATAAAATTAGAAGTATCTAAACTATAAAAATGACATCTATGTATCAACTTACATTAGATACTTTTAAAAAAAAAATATACCAAAAGATCCATTTTACCTTACAACATCAACACCTAAAACAGAATATTAAGATTCCAAGCACTTCAAGGGGACAAAGATTGTTTAGCACCAATACATTCAGTCAAAGGTCTTTAACTGCATACAATAAGATTTGAGCTATTTCAGAATATGGTAGAAAAAGAAAACATAGCAATTACCTGTTGGAGAGCGTCCCGGGTTGAAATATCTAATATAACATAATAAAATATCTAATATGACAAAATAATTAATGACTTGCCAATCTATGATTAATGATTATTATTATTATTATTATTATTATTATTATTATTATTATTATTATTATTTTAAACAAATCTCTGCCATAAGTTATCATATTCTAATATAAAAAAGGGTAATTGGGTCGGGTATCACCTAATCCCAGGCCCGACCCAAACCCACAATTTTTTTTAAACTAATATATCCCGGGAGCGTCCCGGGTTGAGAAATCTAATTTGAAATATCAATTTTACACCTGAAATAGACTGATGCGTTTTACAGTTACATGCAGGAAAGCTTCGGGTAGCACTTAACCTAAAACAATTAACAATGTATCTTCAATGTTAGTGCATAACCTTAAACAATGTATAACTCTAATATTAAAACCTAACCTAAGACAATGTACAACTCCAATGCTAACACATGTTGTAAATAAAAATCATATTTACTGGTTTGAACATAACTAATGACTTGCCTATACATGATTAATGAATAACCTGAACACTTTGTGTTTTTTTACTGTACGAACAAAACCACACAAAAAAAATAGTCGTTTTTTTCTCCGTTTTTTATATAGCACTATGATACCCGTTGGAAAGATAATAAAACGCTCGTTAATTTGGTGTAATTTTTTCTTTAAAAAATCTCGTATATAAAAGATATTAACGTTTAAAAGTTATGGGAGAAAACATTAGAGATAAAAATCTAATTTTGTTTTTAAATTTTAAATTATTATTTTCCTAAAATAAAGCCCTTGTCACATGAGATGACACATGGCACACTCAATAAAGAGAATACCCTCTTTATATGCCTTGTCATTAAAATTTCTTTAGTTTATTATATGTATAGATAATGTTAAACTACTTGTTCTCCTAAAGCACATTATTAAAAACACCTTTTGAAACCTATAAATTATTCAATTATCAATAGTCTGAATATATAACATAATAAAATAAAGATTGCACAATACATAATTTTATTTTTATGATAAAAAAATTTATTAGTTTTATCTCATATCAATATATCATGACATGTGTAGTCTTAATTTAAAGGATATACATAATATACGTTTGAGACTTTGGCAACATAGCTTTTTAGGTTTTGGATGATATTACTGTATTTAAAGATTACTAGTAGAAACTCAGGCGTTAGGGCGGCGTTGCATCCGTAAACTTTTATTACATATATAATAATTTTAAACTAAAAGTCATCATGTATTCTTGTGTGACAATTATTTTGGTGGAAGTTTTTTGATATTGAAAGCACGAATAAAAAATAAAAATTGATGCAGGAGAATACTGAAAACTTAAATCAGAAGACAAGATTTCAATCTCTGAAAAAAAAAGTAGCTAAATACTCTAAATGAAGCCATAAAAAAATAAAGAATAGCGTGTGGAATGGGTTTGCCATCCCGTAGTACTAACCGGTCGATTTTGTGGTATATTCCCGAATATGCTCCGAACGTATATATGTCATTTCTCATGTTGACGATTGTTTCATCTAATTGAGACAACTCATAGGTGTAAAGGAGAAGTTTATGTTGTACGCACGGATCAAAGAAACCATGACATTTGATCAAAGAAACCATGAGGTTGCTCTTGATTAACACAATAGCCATGATTTTTCTCTTGATTAACACAACATTTGTCTGATTTTAATTTTTAACCATAAACTTTTATTGCATATACAATAACTTTTAAACTAAAAGACATCATGTATTCTTGTTTGACAATTATTTTGGTTTTGCTAATGACCGAGTCAGTCACGAATTGGATGATGCTTATCTCTTTTATTTGAGTTTGAATATGTTAGTCAAATGTTTATGTATTATTTTTAGTATAAGTTAATAAGTTATTTAATTGTTGTACTTTTAAACTAAAAGTTACCATGTATTCTTATTTTACAATTATTTTGGTTTTCCTAATGACTTAGTCAGTCACGAATGGGACGATGCCTATTTCTTTTATTTGAGTTTGAATATGTTAGTCAAATTTTTATGTATTATTTTTAGTATAAGTTAATAAGTTTTTTTACAAGCTTTTATAAAATATACCATTGCATTATAAATATAAGTGCTAGATGTAATAAAACTACATTATTGTTTTTCATTTATTAAACTACATTATTAAATGTTAAAATATAGAGGGACAATATTGTAAATGAGAAATCATTTATGCATTAACACTTGTACCAAATGTAAAAACAATGTTTTTATGTGTCTTGAAATTAAATGAAAATTGCTATCTTACTCATTCAGAACCTATTATATAGTTGTATAGATATAGGTAGTAAAAACCTATTTATAATTAAAAATTATAATTAAAAAGTAATAATCTAATTTTTCAAAGTTTTAAAAAGGAATTTTCAAAACCTTTAATGCAATTTAAAAAATAAATAAATAAATAAAAGGTTATAATTGTATTATATGAAAACTTGAAGGGATGGAATATGATTAGCAAAAATAATGTAAATAAGGGTACGTTTATCACCCACAATTAAGAATATTGCCTTGATACATTTATCTAATCTATATTCTATTTAGACCCTATAAATTTACTTTACACCTCTTAAGTTTCAAACTTTTCATTTAATCATCACCCATCAACTTTACACCCAGTGGCGATCTTTTTAAAGGGCGGGGAGGGGCGGCCGACCCCCCCTCCCCGAATTTTCACTGAGAAATTCCGATTATATAGTTTTCCTATAGAATTTTTTTGGTATATAAGGTTTCGACCTCCCGAAACTGGTTTTCGACCCCCCGAAACTAGTGACTTCCGACCCCCCGGTGACTTCCGACCCCGAAGTTTCGGGTCAAGATTCGCCACTGTTTACACCTCTTAAGTTTCAAACTTTTCATTTAATCATCACTCGTCAACTTTTAAAGTTTGCGTGTTTACCCGTAAAACTATTTTTATTTTTTAACATTTGGGTTTTTATGTACGTGCTATTATAGGTACGAGTTGGTTTACTTGTAGATTTTGGTTAAATATAATAGTATGTTTTCATTCGATGATGTAAACTATCGTTACTCTACGTTTCGACCCCACCCCAACGCAATGTAGGTAAAATTTCAACCCTTATGTGACTGTGTCTTTTAATTATACATCTCAGTTTTCCTTTATACACGTTTTATGTTTTTTTGTAAGTTTCTTGTATGAGTCGGATCACATATACAGGGACGAAGGTTAAGAAGGGCCAGGGGTGGCCCTGGCTGCACAATATAAATTTGATTACTATAGATTTCAACCAACTGCTAAACTATTGAGTTAAATTGAATACATCAAACCGCACATTTTTGTATGGTTAAAGCATCATACAACGCTTGGACTAATTCATTATATATTTGCAATGTATCCGTGCCTCAACACACGCGAGCAAATTACTAGTTCTAAATAAAGAAAAATTCCATAGACCAGAATTAAGGATTGTAATAAACAAAGGTTTTTTCATGAGAAGAATACTTACCATTAGGGTCTGACACTACTAGAAAACTGAGCAATTGTGACCACATTTTCGGTCGCAAAACGATTGCAATTGACCTTTTGCAACCGTTTTACGACTGGAAATGTAATCGGAAAAACACTCGACACAAATGCCCTATTGCGACTAAGTTGCGACCGCTTCTACTTTTTGCAACTCGGATTTCGCGACTCTTAGAATGATCGCAAATATTGCGACTGCTCCACTTTGTTTTGAGACAATCGTGTTGCGACGTTTTTGCGACCGCATAAGTTGCGACTGTTCTGTGACTGCTTTCATTTTACAAAATTGCGACCGTCTTTGCGGTTGCAAAATGTATTTTGTATTATTTTTTTATTATTTTTTAGCCATATGCTATTTTTGACCTGCTTAATGTCATATTTTTTTAAATTTAAGCATTTATCAAATTTTCACAATTATATAAAACATTCAACTTAAAATATCCAATACCCGAGTTATCATAACAAGATATACATATTCAAAACAAAGTATTAATATCCTAAGTCTATGATTAGATTCCTTGAAACCTAACTTTTAAAAATTCTTCAACGTTTGCCATTCTTTCGTTCATAGCCTCTTTCTCCGCTTTATCTTTCTCTTTTTCCATCACCAACTCCGCAATAATTTCGTTCAGCCTTTCTTTCTCTTCTTCTTTTTCTTTCACTATATCTTGGATGATCGTGTTCAACTTTTCAATCTAATAGACCTATGCAAAGTGTTAAGATCAAATTTATTAAATCAGCATAATATCTGCAATTCTCTAGTGCATTCTGCTAAAAATACATAAAAAATCATATAAACACACAAACGTTCCGACAATTAGACTGGCGTTCTACTAATATGTTTTTATTTGTGATCATACCCCACCCAGCTGAACTGTTTTTCCACCTCTAGATTTAGGTCAACTAAACAGTCCCTAACCTGTAACAAAACTACCTTTTTACCAAATTATAGTGCCTCACTTGTTAATGCTACCAATAGGTTGAAGTTGCTGTTGCTGTTACTAATTTATCACACAAAAAATTAGTAAAACAAGTAAACAGAGTTTTTGTACAACTGCCACAACTACATTTCTCCTCAAAAGGAAATTAAAATATATTAGAACATTCAATTTTGACAAACAAACTAAGCCACTTAAATCTTGACACCTCTAACAAAGAACTATAATCCAGAAACTCACATTCAACCAATAAGATTCTAATATACTACCAAGAAGATTCTAATATACCACATGTACATATTAGGGAACATAGGAAAGCAACTTATTTTTTGTGTGTGGAGAGAACGATACCCTACCAAATCTTTTTAATGAAAAGAATGAAAGAGAACAAAATAAACTTTGGGCTGTTGGGCCTCCCATCATATACACAAAGGAAAGAAAAAACGAAAGCAAATAAAAAGAACTAACCAAGGCCTTACATATTATCTATCCAAACCAGGCGCAGGTCCAGACTATAGCCTATACTTAGCCCATACTAGAAGTCCAATTAAACTATTAAAGCCATATATGAGCCAACATGATCCATTGAGTAATTAAAGCAAACATGTGTGTTCTATGCTTATTTCCTATACTATCTATCCATGCAACAGATAACAATCATCAAACTAAAGACCATATATACATCCAATAAGGTTCTCCTAGTATTCATTCAGCAGCACTCTAAGATGGTCACAAGCTATATGCAACAGCATCATCAGCAGCAATAGGAAATCAACATAATATGCAAATAATGGAGAAAACTTGACTATATGCAAGTAGCTAGTAGCTATCACCTCCTATGAATAACAGAAGGTACCCAAAGACGCCTAACGATCTCAGATGTAATAGTTTAACTTGATACCATGACTAAGTGAAAACAACAATCCACAGTTTCAAACGGAGCAGAGAGATTCTCGAACGCACAGGCATCTCACATCTTAAAAGAATAAACATACCTCGTGGTCTTGTCTACCATGTAGATATGGGTGACTAATATTGCTAACTCCATACACTTTGCCTCTATTCTTTCCCCCGGCAGCTTGGTACCACAAGTCTTGGTCAAATTTTGCGTGTTGGCTATCTTCTTTCCCATACTTCACCACAAGTCTTGGTCAACCCGAATAGTTTCTCTGTTTATTTTAGTAATTATTAATTTTAATTTTACTATTAAACAAATTAAATACTTATTTTAATAAATTGAGTCAACTTTCTTAATGTGTATGGAAGTCCAAATTTAGGAAACTAGATGATTGCAAATAGTTTTTGATGACTGAAGATGGTGACATTCATGACACCAATAAACAGAAGGGTTAAAGTTAACGTGCAGCGTATATTCTCTATCAACTTGTATGTGCAGTGATATACACATATAGTTCACATGTTTTGGGCAAATGACTATTTCTTTTGTTTGCATATGTAGATTTTAGTCTCTTAGTGAATACACTAACGACTGTAATATCGTTAGTATTATATAGATAGCCTTTGTTCCATCTTGATGTCTGCATTTGCGGGTTTGGGCTTACGCTTCATGTCAGTTTGGGTTCGACTCATTTAGCCTTTGGTTTAAAAAGACGTAAGGCATTTCAAGGCGTTTAGGCTCCAAAATCCCAACTTCACATATGTGGGGCACTTGATATGATATTGAAATGAACGCTAATAAATTATCTATTAGTAATACTTTTAACTTGTTTTTATTTAAACACCAAGTATTAGAAATTTAGAATAAATAAATAGAAAGAGCTCTAGGTATGATGAAGAAGGCTTTATGTACAACCAAAACAACCGAAAGGTGAAACTCTAAACATTACTTAGGTATTTATAAGTGGTCTATGCATAAGGTACAAATATTCCATACGAAGGCGAAAATGGCCACCTCAACAAGCCTTGCACCACCTCTGTCACTTGGCGCCTTGTTCACTTAGCAGCCTAAAAGACTAACCACTTACTAAAACACATACATAATTTGATACAATACAGACTTGGTTAACATGAACCATCTATTTATGTCCACATAATATTCTTATTTTATATATAAAAATTTATATAGCATTAGTCAACTCTCTTTTTTCTGTTGTATTCTATCTACTTCTCTGGTATACGAGCCTTTCAACAGACTTTGACATACAGCAAGTTCAACTAATAGGTTCAGATTTTGACTTATTCTAACAGGTTCAACTAATAGGTTCAGATTTTGACTCATTCTAACAGGTTCAAATTCATACTAACAGGTTCAAACTATAGTCAACAGGTTCAACTAATCTAGATAAAGGTTCAGAACCTATTTATGATCTTGAAACATTTCAGAAAATTACTAAAATGCCCCTGCACATTCAAAACTTCTATTTTAACATATGGGGACCCGTTTTCAAGCTTGGAAATTGATTTTTTTAACATTAAAAGAAATACCAAAATTACCCTTGCATATCACAATACTAAAGAAAATATACAACATATATGAATTTAGTATCATAACTAGTATTTTTGTGTAATCTTTTGTCTAAGTAATACTTAGACAAAAGATTACAC
Source organism: Ambrosia trifida (assembly GCA_028751855.1). NCBI lineage: Eukaryota > Viridiplantae > Streptophyta > Magnoliopsida > Asterales > Asteraceae > Ambrosia > Ambrosia trifida. Next base: position 7,648,485 of record CM054132.1, read on the forward strand.
AAAAAGGTATCTTTAGTATTATGCTGCATATTTTCTTTAGTATTGTGATATGCAAGGGTAATTTTGGTATTTCTTTTAATGTTAAAAATCAATTTTCAAGCTTGAAAACGGGTCCCCGTATGTTAAAATATAAGTTTTGAATGTGCAGGGGCATTTTTGTAATTTTTTGAAATGTTTCAAGATCATAAATACGTTCTGAACCTTTATCTAGATTAGTTGAACCTGTTAGTATGAATTTGAACCTGTTAGAATGAGTCAAAATCTAAACCTATTAGTTGAAACTGTTAGAATAAGTCAAAATCTGAAACTATTAGTTGAACTTGCTGTATGTCAAAGTCTGTTGAAGGGCTCGTATACCAGAGAAGTAGATAGAATACAACAGAAAAAAGAGAGTTGACTAATGCGATATAAATTTTTATATATAAAGTAAGAATATTATGTGGACATAAATAGATGGTTCATGTTAACCAACTCTGTATTGTATCAAATTATGTATGTGTTTCAGTAAGTGGTTAGTCTTTTGGGCTGCTAAGTGAACAAGGCGCCAAGTGACAGAGGTGGTGCAAGGCTTGTTGAGGTGGCCATTTTCGCCTTCGTATAGAATATTTGTACCTTATGCATAGACCACTTATAAATACCTAAGTAATGTTTAGAGTTTCACCTTTCGGTTGTTTTGGTTGTACATAAAGCCTCCTTCATCATACCTAGAACTCTTTCTATTTATTTATTCTAAATTTCTAATACTTGATGTTTAAAAACCAACAAGTTAAAATTATTACTAATAGATAATTTATTAGCATTCATTTCAATATCATATCAAGTTCCCCACATATGTGAAGTTGGGATTTTGGAGCCTAAACGCCTTGAAATGCCTTACGTCTTTTTAAACCAAACGCTAAATGAGTCGAACCCAAACTGACATGAAGCGTAAGCCCAAACCCACAAATGCAGACATCAAGATGGAACAAAGGCTATCTATATCATATTAACGATATTACAGTCGTTAGTGTATACATTAAGAGACTAAAATCTACATATGCAAACAAAAGAAGTAGTCATTAGCCCAAAACATGTGAACTATATATGTATATCACTGCACATACAAGTTGATAGAGAATATATGCTGCACGTTAACTTTAACCCTTCTGTTTATTGGTGTCATGAATGTCACCATCTTCAGTCATCAAAAACTATTTTCAATCATTTAGTTTCCTAAATTTGGACTTCTATACACATTAAGAGAGTTGACTCAATTTATTAAAATAAGTATTTAATTAGTTTAATAGTAAAATTAAAATTAAAAATTACTAAAATAAACAGCGGAACTATTCGGGTTGACCAAGACTTGTGGAGAAGTATGGGAAAGAAGATAGCCAACACCCAAAATTTGACCAAGAATTGTGGTACCGAACTGCCGGGGGAAAGAATAGAGGCAAAGTGTATGGAGTTAGCAATATTAGTCACCAATATCTACATGGTAGACAAGACCACGAGGTATGTTTATTCTTTTAAGATGTGAATATGACTGTGCGTTCGAGAATCTCTCTGCTCCGTTTGAAACTGTGGATTGTTGTTTTCACTTAGTCATGGTATCAAGTTAAACTATTACATCTGAGATCGTTAGGCGACTTTGGGTACCTTCTGTTAGTCATAGGAGGTGGTAGCTACTAGCTACTTGCATTTAGTCAAGTTTTCTCCATTATTTGCATATTATGTTGATTTCCTATTGCTGTTGGCTACATTTACAGTCGTAAAACAGTTGCAAAAGGGCAATTGCAATCGTTTTGTGACCAGAAATGCGGTCGCAATTGCTCAGTTTTCTAGTAGTGATAATTACGCACTATTGCCTCACTATTTGATGCAGATAGGGATCGAACCTGAGTCTCCTAAGAAGAACTTTAGTCTTTCCACCACTTGATCTATAGATCATTGGCGGTTTAGTGGAATATTGACTGAATTACAAGTTTTGTCCTTTAGATTTATACCCGATTGAAAAGAATGCCCTTTAAGTTTAAAGTGATTGGTCTTGTACTTTATCTATCAAAATCATGCATATTATGTCCTTTATACATAACTCGGTTAGTTTTCTCAGTTAAATCATGCCACCAAACTTGCACATAAGAGTATTTCATTAAAATCATCAACCCCTCTTATATTCTTCCCCAATTTAATTTACTGATTATAAACCCTAGATTGCCACCATCACAACCACTCGCTACCACCACCAATCCACAATCACTGTCAAGCCCTCAGCACCTGAAACATTTTAATCGAATCCAACCCTTCATCGTCATCACCTTTAACCCAATCAACCCTTCAACGCCAGCTTCAAGCATCCCATATTATCTCGAACCTAACCCTTCATGGTCCTATGATGGTGCGGGGTTCTGCTTCTGTTGCCAACAACCACCCTTGATATATGGAAAGTGGTACAGAAAGTGGTCCCAGTTCATGCAGATCAGATCTGTTTTTGTTATTGCTTGAAGACTTTTGCTTATTATTGTCTAGAGGTTTCCTTGTGAACACTCTTGATATATGGAGACTCATGAATTACTTATGGGCAGAGTACGATAAATATGAATAGAGTTAACGACACAGACGGTCCTTATGGTTTATAGAGTAACATCTTAGTGTACTAACTTATTTTTTTAACATGTTAAGGGTTTATGGTTTTAGTTTTGTAACATGTTGAGGTACTAAGACTAACTCCGTTAATTTTTCTAGCTAAGTTTGATAAAATGACTAATATGCCCAATAATAGCAAGAGGGTCGGCTCTTGTAATTAATTTTATTTTATTATAAGGATAATTTTTGCATTTTTTTAAAATGATAATTATCTATTAACATTATTAAAACTTAAAAATTTTAAATTATAAAAAAAATACGAAATTAAATAATTATACGCTATACATATTAATAGATATTTTTTTTATATAAAACTACTTTTATCCATCAACCACCATCGGAGTTAAAAGGAGTAAAGAGGGAAATGGGAGATTGACCAGCGATGTCAAAACTGTCGTAGAGGCAATGGTGGACGATGTTGAATGAAGCACGAGCAATAACACTTTTAATGATATTATTGGTATACATTTATAATTTAACATTTTTAAGTTTTGTTTTTTCAATACAATACTCCATAATTTTAATATTTTTTTATAAAAGAATAAACCCTTTTAATGAATAAAAGTATTAATATTTAATTTAGTATATTTAATGTGGTTAAACATTTTAGTCACTTTTAATGATTATCTACATTAAAATGATATTAATATTATATTTTTTTTTATAAAGCAATACTTTTTAATAGCAATAACATAATACTTTAGTCTAAACCATATTTGGCATGGGTATTTTTTTATAAACGACATTCGGCATGTGGTTGTACGGATAAAAGTATTGTTTTATAAAAAAAAAACATATATATCAAATGTATAGAGTATAATTATTTAATGTAGTATATTTTCATAATTTAAAATTTATAAGTTTTAATAATATTAATAAATTATTCTCATTTAAATAAATTGCAAAAAAAATCCCTTATAATCAATTAGAGTTAATTAAAAGAATAGCTCCTCTAGTTATTATAGGGCATTTTAGTAATTTTATCAAAACTTAACTAGAAAAACTAACAAAGTTAGCCTTAGTACCCTAACTTGTTACAAAACTGAAACAATAAACCCTTAAAATGTTAAAAAAAATAAGTTAGTACTCTAAAATATTACTTTCTATAAACCTTAAGGACTATCTATGTAGTTAACTCATATGAATAGGTCATTCTCTATTTTCCTCTGAAATCTTCATTTCCCTTTATAGATCTATGATTGTGGTCTTGTGAGGTGCTCTATTCACATTTTGGGGATTAATTACTTTGGATATTACAGTAATGTGTTCTTAACCTCTTATCATTTTACTTGGTTTTCAATAATTTGCTACAATGATGTTTTGTTCTTCATTTTGGTTTCAAGGTTCCTATCCAGAAGTTCATAACAGAAAACCATCTTGATTTTTGTGTTTTCTTCCCAATGTTGTTGGTCACGTCGAACCCTAGAATCAATTTGATTTTTAAATTAGTTGAATTAGGGTTTATATTCAGTAAAATTGGGGAAGAATTGAAGGGGTGGGTGATTTTACTGTAATACCCTCATGTGCAAGTCACGTGACAATATTTAACGACGAAAACTAACTGAGTTAGGCTTAAAGGACATAACATGCTTGATTTTAAAAGATAAAGTTCAAGATCAATCAGTTTCAAACGTAAATGACATTCTTTGCAATCAGGTATATAGCTAAAGGACAAAACTTGTAATTCAGTCGTGGAATATGTGTCCAAAGAAATGTATAAAATGCAAAAATACGAGAAATAGGAAGTTTTTTTTTAAAAATATAGGGCAAGTAATGTTTATATTTATGGTTCTACTAGAGTATTAGTGTTGGATGTTAATTTTTTTCTAAACAAGGAAGGTGATATCCTTAAACTGGCATTTATTTGTTATCTTTTGATTGTAACAGATTTTGTGTCATATAAACTTTTGTTTAATTTTTAGAATATGTATGTAAGAATTATGAAACATTATATTTATTTTAAGTTATCACCAATTATTTAAACAACTTTGTTTAACCCTAAATTTATTATCAATGGTTAGTGGAAATGGCACTCAGTTTGAAACTCATTTAAATCTATGAAAATGATACATTTGAACTCATTTCAAGATCATGATCCTTAAACCTATTTGAACACAATACAAATTATTGAACTAAATCAAATAAACCCTCATTTTCAATTAACTATACCCCATTCAAATTTCAAAACACCAAATGCTCACTCAACTTGTTGACTTATCCGTATTCTTGAACTTTTTTCTTTTTCTTCGGTTGGTCAACAAAAAACTATTACAAAATAGACCAAGTTGGAAAAATCCCATCAGCAAGATAGTAGCCACCTCTGTATTGTTATTCAAGAAAAGGATGGTTCCTTGGTTTTCACTAATGAATAATGAGGATTGATATAGAACATTGGGATCGTTGTTTGAACCAGTAACACCAAAGTATGCATGCCAAAATCATAAATTATATGGTCTTACCACTTCCAGCATGACCATAGCGTATTTGTGATAATCTCTCATAAACAAGCTTCGCAAACTCGTGCGACACCTTTATAGAATATATATACAGTCGATGCTATGAGCATCCTCTCTGGTTCTATTTAGTTTCATATGCATCGTACAAACGTGCAACTTCTTGACTAGTTTATTTAGATCAAAACTTTTTATCGTATCATATAATAGTCGAATTGCATTCTTTGCATTCACGTGAAGTCTTATCACACAGCAAAATTTTCATCGAATTCATCAAGAACATAACCTGTTCTAAGTTGATGAATATTCATGTGCATCTTTGTTATAGCGTAAAACTCCTTTTTTAACCTCCATTCGTAACCTTGTTGAAACTATTCAAAATGGCTTCTTGATCCCCAAAAGGTTTTAAGAATAATGGCTTCTTGTATCTACAAGTTTTATTGTTGCAGTGGCCACTGTCATAAGAAAGTGAAGACTATAATCAATTAACTTAGAAAACTTGATGAGTTGGGTAGAAAATATTTCATTTTCTCCGTTTGAAAGAAAGAAAATGTTTATTATTCATTAGGTTGATTTGATAGAAAATATTGAATGGATTTGTTAGGTTGTGTATAAAATTGGAAAAAAGGATGTATATAATGTGTGAAAAATGAGATCTTTTTTTATTAACAGTAATATATCCGTTCCTCAACGTTCAACATTTATCATCCAGCAACGGGTTCACGAACCCATGACCAAGCCTATGAAGCCAACCCACAGGACTTGTGGTGGTGTTCTTGTGGAGGTGTAACGAGTACCCTTATTAAACACATTTATAAACATGGCATGATCAGATCGTACATCGATCGAACACATATTGTGCACCATTCTTGCTATTTTTCTACACATAATAATGATTGTTATGGCTTGTTTACTATTCTAGGCCTGAGAAATCCATGATTAATCGGTGTACCAAATGTGATATGATCATATATATTTTACACACACATGTACCCCTATTTTTATGGCATTTTTTTGGGTATTAGCGTAACAATATTAATTCAATTGTTCATATTTGATAATTGAAGATTATGGACATCTCGGTAAACAGAAATGGGATAGGTTAAAAAATGAAAATCAAATCAAATCAAGAATTTTAGAAGTTGATGCACGCCCTCGCATATTTTGTGCCCAAACATGAAAGAAAACATAAGACATCACGCCCGTGTAACATCTTAAGCATGGTCTTGCATCCTCTTAAGTCAAAGAAAGTAAAAAATAACGGTTGCAGGACCGTGCACAAGTAGGTTTTAGCCATGCATAATGAGTTATAGAAAAGTAGATCCAAGACGCGACAAAGCTACAAGCTTGAAATCTCTGTCTGGACACGTTCCCAATCACACTTACACCTTAATGTACCTCTAGTAAACCTCTAGGACTTAACCATGATTAGTCTTGGCCAAAAAATGGGTGGTTGGATGAGCTTGCCAACTCACGGCCAACTCATGAGGAAAACACTAGACATGTTGCTCACTTATAATCACCAAAATAGCATAGCACCTAAACACATAGCTAGAAAGGATGGTTGGAACTTGCCATGGAAACCACTATACACGGAGGTGCCATGAACACTTCATTTTTGCACCACACCTCTCACAATCACCTCCCACTCTCACTCTAAAACACTCGGCCAAAGGGGCACCATCTCTAGTAGATAATCGAGCACTAGGAAGCTTCAAGGCTACAAGTTTTCCCTTTCCTACTAGCTAGTATCAAGGTATGTTCTAATCGCTTGTTTTCTTAAGTTCCATCAGCCCTTATTGTGAACCCAAGCTTAGGCCCTTTGATCACTAGGATCGGCCCCCAACTAGCATTGATAAGTTGATTATTATGCGTTTAGTAATCAAGCTTCTATTATGCGTGCATTGTTTCACTTATAAGATCAATTATGCTATCTAGTGTTAGAGTAATTGGTTACACATTACACATGGATTCATGAAACACTTTAGATCAAAATTCTTATACATGAAACATAATCTACACAACTTGATGTGGTTCACAAAAGTGGGTGCCGAACTTGTGTGATAAACAAGAACATAGTTTAATATGTCTTAATGCTCATAGGGAGATCTTTGTTGGAACGATAGTTACTTTCTCTGCTTTGCTAGATCTCTCGCAGAAACATCAGGTGAGTTTCACTACTCTTTTCTCAAAAGCACACGTCTCGGGTTTGAGACAACTTACTTAACTTTTTCTAGTCCGGTTTGGGACTACTTTCACATCCCGGGTTTGGGGTGCTATGACTCCTTGTGTGGGTCGGGCTTTGCTAGTTTCACACTCTGTATCCTTGATGAACTAAATTGCATTCTATCACGGAAGTCCTCTACTATTTACCGAATGAGTTGCCTGGTTATGTGATATACGTTAAATTACACATATAAAAGTCCCCGTTTAACTCCCATTTTCATACGTTTTTGACCTTATACATAGGAATTGGTACTTATTTAGGTATCTTTACGATTTCAGGTCTTAAACGATGTCCCGGAAGCACAAAGGAAGGAAAAACGAAGTTTCGGCGCGCGAATAGGCCATCAGGACCTTCGAGTGGCCGCTCCAAGGCTCCGAGCGGCCGCGCGCCCCTCCCAGATATTTCCGGGGACCTTCCAGAAGGCCTACGTCAGCAACGAGCAACTGGTCCACTTGTTTCGTTAAAGCGAGCGGCCGCGCGAAACCTCTGATCTTCTATAAAAGCCCCATTTCAGCTCACTGATCAATATTGGATCTTTGGGGGGCGATTTCTGGCGATTTTCGGGGCTAACGAAGTGCTGCATAGGCGTGGAACAAGCTCGGGAATCCATCCGATCCATCCTTCATCATCCAATCCATCTCTTTAGCAATCTTATGGTTTGATCCTTTAAGCTTTCTTAGATCCAAATCTGATTTTGTTTGCTATTTTGATGTTATTTTAGTTAATCGTACGCCTACGGGCAAGAACATTAGTATTAGTTAGTAGTTAAAACAATCGTTCGTGTAGTTAATCATGTTTTGTATAAATTTGGCGTTTTTCACGTTTAGATCTTGATGATCATAGCACAACCTTGTTTCATTGTTGTTGGATTTGTAGTTGTATTCGAATGACTTTAGCGAATGTTGAATGTGTTAGGCGGATAAATGTTGAAAAACCGTCCGTTTAATCGTCCGGTAGTAGACTAGTTAACTTGTTAAATAGTTTATGCCATGAAACTGTAACCGGGTATTGGTTTGGTTAAAGTCACTCAGATAATGATTATAAATGTTTACCGGCATGTAAAAGAGTTTGAATGCTTAATGGTGATGTTACCAATCTTTGACACGGTTAATGATCTTTGTTAGTTACTTTAGTGAAAATGGCGATCTTAGTAGATTTGTGTTCAAAGTTAGTAAAATGGAATAGGTTGTGAAATGCTCTACTTTATGCTAGTCTAGGTGGTCGTATTGTGTATTCGATATTGCTTTCCTTAACTAGTGCGGTTGAGGACTCCCGAATGGTGATACTAACCTATCTTTAAAGATTCTCATGAGATCATATCAGTTGCGCGCTAATAAACGACTTGAGGTGGTTAACGTGTGTATTCGTGGTAGCTTTCTGTATAGTTGTCATGTTAGGATGCCCGAAAGGGACACTAACTTTCAGAAAATGGGAATGTTGATCACGTCTTTATTTCTTATATAGATGACATGCTAGGATTGGCGTATTATAGTTTATATAGTTATATTTTCTATTTGGAGTCGTAGTTAAGTTATTTACATGTGTTAGAATTAATTTAGCTATAAACAAACTCAACTTATCTTTTCCTACTGGTAAATCTGGGACAGAGTTTTAGTACTATTGCTCCGCGCGCGTCCATGGATCGATATCTGGTTCTTATCTGTACGTTACTACATATATGACAGGGTACACTTACCCTATTGTGTCTGTTTTAATATTAAGGTCTAAACCATTTTTATAAATATTAAAGCAAAACGTGTGTTTATTCATTGTAAAATTATGTGTATATCCGCACACGTCAAGTTTTTGGCGTCGTTGCCGGGGACGCGACGAGCTTTAGGAACGAACCGAGTCAACTTTTTACCAGTGTACATGCTTGTGAATACTTGTTTATACTTCTTTGATTCGTTATTTCATTCATTTATTTGCATATATGATTATTTGAATTTTTATTAAATTTATCTGTCTGTAGATAATTTGGATTAATTTTAGATTGGTTTATAGGTTGCATATAGATTCGTTCATTTATCTGCTTATAGGATTGTTTGATTTGATTTTTCGTTCATTAGGATGTTGATAGATTTAATTTATTGAATATTGGATTAATTGGTTTGTCTATGAATTTGATTTGTTCGTTATTTGATTAATTAGATTTATTTGTTCGTATTCGGACTAATTATTAATTTCATTCTTTGTATAGTTTTAGGCTTAGTCTGCTTATTTCTGTTCATTTTATTGATTCTATTAGTTTATATTTGATTTTATTGAATATATTTGCTTTCCGTTATTTTTGCATGAATTTATTGATTCTTTATTTCATTTATTTATTTTTCTGTCTTTTATCACCTTTTTGGGTTTGTCATATATTCGCCTGTTGCAACTGTATCATTCTTACATGCAGGTTGATGTCCACAAACCCTGGGTCTTCTGGTGATCTGTCTGACGAGGAGCGAACACGCCTGAGGAGAAGCGAGAGGATTAGACTTCATAAGTTGCGTCTTGTTTCTGATATTCTAATTGCCGCTCCTATAGTTGAGGTTCCATTTGACGAGGCGAGGCACAATCTGGCTGACGACGAGGGGTCGGAAGCCCACAGTGACATTATCATGGCGGACGACGGCATTCCGCTGAATGATAGTGGTCGTCCAGGAGGAGAAGGACTCGCACCGAGTATCGTCCGGCCAGCTATTTTGGCTGACCATTTCGAGATCAAATCAAGTATCGTGAACATGATACAAAACTCGGTGCAATTCAGTGGACTGGAGCACGAGGATCCAGGCCGACATATTGCTGCATTCTTAGAGGTTTTAGCCACCTTTAAGATGACGGGCATCTCCGATGATGCTATCCGTCTCAGACTCTTCCCATTCTCACTGCGGGACAAAGCCCGGACTTGGCTTCTGTCACAACCCGCAGGGTCGATCACGACCTGGGCAGAGTTGTCGCAACAATTTATGCAGCAATACTTTCCTCCTGAAAAGACACAAAAATTGAGGAATCGCATCATGACGTTTCGTCAAGATGACGAGGAATCATTACACACCGCGTGGGAGAGATTTAAAGACCTACTCTTAAGCGTCCCGCACCATGATATCTCAAAAAGACATCTGGTGCAAAAGTTTTATTAGGGACTCGAGTTTGACTCACAGGAACGCCTAGATGTATATGCTGGCGGGGACATCGGAACAAAGTCCCCCAATGAAGCATGGGCCATTATCGAAAAGGCGTCCCAAAAGTCAAAGTCTCGAAAGAGTAACCGATCAAGGTCTACTTCTGCCCGATCGGGTGTACATGCCGTGGATAACTACACGGCCATTTCTGCACAGATAGAGGCGCTGGGCACGAGATTTGACAGATCTCAACAAAGTGTAGCCCAGGCCCAAAGTCTGTGTGATGTGCGGGGTGTCTCACGAGCCTGGCTCGTGTGCTCAGGGGGTTATGTATACTGGCCACGAGGATGTGGCTTACATGGGGAATCAGTCGAGACCCCAAAATAACCCCTACAGTAACACTTACAATCCGGGATGGAGGAACCACCCAAACTTCAGGTGGAGATCTGGTACTTCGAACCAGAACCCTCTCGGATTTCAGCAAAGAGCATCCGCACCACACCAATCTCACCAATCCCAGCAGTCCCAACAACAACAGCCTTACCAATCTCATGGCCAATCCTACCAACCCAGACCGAACCAGTACCAGACCCAGGGCGCCGGGGGCAGTTCCCAGCAGCACGCCCAGGGCGATACATCTAGGTTGGAGGAGATGATGTCTCAACTCCTCACCAACACAACAAATTCCAATCAAATTTCTGAGCAGCGCTACCAGCAACACGAGGAGCGTTTCTCCAATTATGAGGGAGAGATGAGGGGACAAAAGGCGTCCATGCAGGCCATAGAAAACCAGGTAGGGCAGATGGCGAAGATGATGTCCGAGAGATAGCAGGGCAATCTCCCGGGCAACACTGAGCCTAATCCGAAGGGGCATGTGAATGCCATCATGACGAGGAGTAGTAAAACCACGGAACCTGACACATCGGGCTCACCACCGATCACTGAGACGGTCCAGACTGAGTCTTCAGACGAGGAGCACGCTAGGCGAGTCCCAGCAAGTACAGCACAGTTGCCGAAGCCACTCACTGACTACACTCCTCCTGTTCCATACCCTGGCAGACTTAGGAAACAGAAAGACAAGGCGCAATACGGGAAATTTCTCGAGCTGTTCAAACAGCTACATATAAACATCCCGTTTGTGGAGGCCTTGGCACAGATGCCTAAGTATGCCAAATTCCTGAAGGACATCCTCACCAATAAGCAAAAACTTGAGGACCTGTCCTGTGTGCTTTTGAACGAGAACTGCTCCGCGATTCTGCAGAATAGACTGCCCATGAAGATGGGAGATCCAGGTAGTTTCACCATCCCTTGTCTGATAGGGAACATGTCTGTCAGTAATGCATTGGCAGACTTGGGTGCGAGCATTAACCTTATGCCATATAAGGTTTTTGAGAAGCTGGATCTGGGTGAGCCTTCACCCACCAGGAAGAGTATTCGTCTTGCTGATCGTTCAATCAAATATCCTCGGGGATTTGTTGAGAATATGCTTGTCAAAATTGACAAATTTGTATTCCCGGTGGATTTTGTCATCCTTGATATGGATGAGGACTCTAAAGTGCCTCTGATCCTCGAACGTCCTTTCCTTAACACGCCTAGGACGATTGTTGACGTGGCTGCGGGCCAAATCACACTCCGGGTGAATGATGAGCATGTGACTTTTGATGTTCAGAGGTCGATGCGTCATCCCGAGAGTCAGGACGACACACTATACTATCTTGATATAGTAGACCAGTGTGTCAGTTCTCACTTTCGAGGCACGATAGAGGGGAATGTTTTGGGCACACATCTGTTGTGTGGGGACTTAGATGGCATTATGAAGGAGGGCCATAGAGATGAGCAGCCGGTCTATCAGATCGGTGATGATAGTTCCCAGAGCCCGGAGCGTTTCGTGGAGATTGAGCGAGAGGAGAGCGATAAGTCGAAACCGTCTGTTGAAGATCCGCCGTCGTTAGAGCTGAAGGAGCTTCCACCGCATCTGGAGTATGCATTCCTTGACGAGGAGGGTCGTCTGCCTGTTATCATTTCATCTTCTCTATCTGTAGTTGAAAAGAGCGAGTTGCTTCGTGTGCTTAAACTTCATAAGAAGGCAATCGCCTAGAAGATCATGGACATCAAGGGGATTAATCCCTCATTCTGAACTCATATAATCTTGATGGAAGATGTCTATAAGCCTTGTGCGCTGCACCAAAGGCGTCTGAACCCGAACATGCAAGAAGTTGTTAAGTCCGAGGTCATTAAGTTGCTTGATGCTGGATTGATATATCCGATCTCGGATTCTGTTTGGGTTAGTCCTGTGCACGTCGTGCCCAAGAAGGGTGGCATGACGGTTGTCATGAATGATAGGAATGAGTTGATTCCTACGAGGACCGTCACGGGGTGGAGAGTTTGTATTGACTACCGCAAGCTCAATGACGCCACCCGCAAGGATCACTTCCCGCTTCCATTCATCGATCAGATGTTGGAATGACTGTCGGGGAAGTTGTACTACTGTTTCCTTGATGGTTTCTCTGGATACTTTTAGATCCCTATCGATCCTGTGGACCAGGATAAGACGACTTTCACATGCCCTTTTGGCACATTCGCCTACAGGCGTATGCCATTCGGGCTGTGCAATGCGCCGGCGACCTTCCAGCGTTGCATGGTTGCCATTTTTCATGAAATGATTGAGGACTCCATGGAGGTATTCATGGATGATTTTTCAGTCTTCGGGAGTTCATTCGATCAATGTCTAGGGAATCTGGAGCGGATGCTTCAGAGGTGTGAGGAGACCAGTCTTGTGCTAAACTGGGAAAAATGCCACTTCATGGTGAAGGAAGGAATAGTCCTGGGGCATAAGGTCTCCCAAAATGGGTTGGAGGTTGACCCGGCCAAAGTAGATATCATTTCTAGGCTCCCTCCACCCTCCTCTGTCAAAGCGATCCGAAGTTTTTTGGGTCATGCGGGATTTTACAGGCGATTCATCAAAGATTTCTCAAAGATCGCCCGTCCGATGATCCTTCTGTTAGAAAAGGATGCACCGTTTGTGTTTGGTGCAGAATGTGTGAAAGCCTTCGGGCTTTTGAAATGTTTTCTTGTAGAGGCCCCTATATTGGTAGCACCCGACTGGGAGCTGCCATTCGAGATTATGTGCGACGCGAGTGACTTCGCGATAGGGGCGGTCTTGGGTCAGCGGAAGGACAAGCACTTCCACCCGATCTACTACGCTAGCAAGACTCTTCATGATGCTCAGGAGCATTACACGACTACGGAAAAAGAGCATCTAGCTGTAGTATTTGCATTCGACAAGTTTAGATCTTATTTGGTGCTGTCGAAGACCACTGTCTATACGGACCATGCAGCGATCTGATACCTTTTTAGCAAACAGGATACAAAACCCCGCCTGATTAGGTGGATCCTGTTGCTGCAGGAGTTCGATATAGAGATTCAGGACAAGAAGGGTGCCCTGAATGTTGCTGCTGACCATCTGTCCAGACTTGAGCATGAAGATGCCGAGAACTCCGCGTGGGATACCATTAATGACAATTTTCCCCACGAGTTCTTGATGAGTGTCGAGTCGGTGGAAGATGTATCGCCATGGTTTGCGGATTTTGCGAACTACCTCGCGTGCGGGATCCTTATTAAAGTATTGTCGCACCAGCAAAAGAGGAAGTTCTTCGCGGACCTTAAGCATTACTTCTGGGACGACCCATTTTTGTTCCAGGTCGGGGCGGATCAGCTGGTTCGCCGTTGCGTGTTCGGGGTAGAGGCGGCGCAGATATTGCGCGACTGTCACGAGGGGCCTACCGGAGGTCACCATGGAGCGAATTACACTGCTAAGAAAGTGTTAGACTCCGGGTTTTACTGACCCACACTCTTTCGTGATTCTCAGATATTGGTTGGTGCATGTGATTCGTGCCAGAGGGCGACGAACATATCGGCACGCGACCAAATGCCGCAGAACCCCATCCAAGTATGTGAAGTCTTTGACATTTGGGGCATTAACTTCATGGGACCATTCCCCTCCTCACGGGGCAATCGATATATACTCGTGGCTGTTGATTACGTTTCAAAGTGGGCCGAGGCGCAAGCCTTACCCACAAATGATGCCCGAGTTATAGTGAGGTTTGTTAGGAGCTTGTTTTCGCGGTTTGGTGCCCCAAAAGGCACTGATTAGTGATCGTGGTACACATTTCTGCAATGCGCAGCTTGATCGTGCGTTAGCACGTTATGGTGTCCACCACAGATTATCCACCCCGTATCATCCACAAACAAGTGGACAGGTGGAGGTCACTAACCGTGGATTGAAGCGAATCCTTGAGCGGTCAGTTAATCAAAACCCCAAGGATTGGGCGGACAAGCTTGATGACGCGTTATGGGCCTTTAGGACTGCCTACAAGACGCCTATTGGGATGACTCCCTTTCGGCTTGTCTATGGCAAGGCGTGTCATCTCCCTGTCGAGTTAGAACATAAGGCATTCTGGGCTCTTAAAACAGCGAATTTGGATCTTAAGACCGGCGGTGAGACCCGTTTCTTGCAGATCCATGAGCTAGAAGGGCTTAGGCAACAAGCCTATGAGAGCTCGATATTGTATAAAGAGCGCACAAAGAGATTGCACGACAGTCGCCTGAAACACCGAGAAGATTTTCAGGTAGGCGACTTGGTCCTGCTTTACAACTCGCGCCTGCGTCTCTTTCCAGGAAAGTTGAAATCCCGATGGACAGGACCGTACACTGTTAAGGAAGTATATCCTTACGGAACTATCTCGATTGAAAATTCGGAAGGTGTGACTCTCAAAGTCAACGGTCATCGCCTGAAAGTTTACATTGACGGGCCGGTTGACAAATCCGTGGAGATGATTGATCTCTACGACCCACGCGCCTAATAAGTGTGGGGAAGTGAGTCTAGCTAGCGACTCGTTAATAAATATAGCACGGCGTGTATGGGCGCGCCAAATTGTATATATGTTCATAGCGTAGTTTAATTTGTAGTTAAGTTGTTCAATTTTAACTTGTTGTAGTTTGTTTTTAGTCTTTGCAGGTTTGATTCGCGCCTTGTGATTGTGTGGATAGTTGCTTTGAACCCATGGTATTATGCTAGAAAGCGTCTAAAAACAGGTATGTTGGTTGTTCGGGTCAAAACGGATAAGTGCAGGCATGTTTGAGTGAAAAATGCATAAAAAAATGCACATCAGTGACTTCGAGCGGCCGCTCGGAGGCTCCGAGCGGCCCACTCCAAACGCCCAGCAGTTAAAAAAAAAATTCGAGCGGCCGCGCGAAGCTTCTGATCGAAATTTCTGCAGGGGCAAACTAGGTATTTCACTTTAAAAACTGAAAATAAATAACCCTAAACCACATTAAGCGGCCGCTCCTAGTTATAACCCACCAAAATTGTTTGCATCTCCTCTCAAGAACACACCCAACCAAAACCCTTCAATTCCACACCCAAATCTTCAAGAACAAGGTATGAATCTCTAGTTTTTCTTGCAATTTCTCTTGTTCTAGTGTAAAATAGTTTAGTTTCTTCAATCGTGTCTGAATTTGTAGGGTTCTTTCATAATGTTTAACAAACCCTAGTGTTCTTGAATGGATTGTTTGCTTTGATAATGTAGATTAGTGGTTGATTATTGTTCAAATCTTTGAGTTTTTGGGTTTTCTTCATAATGTTTAACTAAGGTCTGAAAATTTTTAAGGATTTGAATGATTTTGTAGCCTCTTGTTTAGTATAGTTTAGTATGTTTGTAGATTAATTTCATTATAGGGTTGTATGCTAGTATAGATGTTAATGTAATTTAGTGTTGTTGTTGAATTTTGGGGATCCTTCATAATTGTTCAAAAATCCCCAAATTCATCATGATTAGGTTATGTGTTATAGTATTGTTCTCTTAATTTTTGGGGATTCTTCATAATGTTTAACAAATCCCCAAATTTTAAGGCTATTAGTTATTAGATTATAGTTTAGAGTTGGAATATTCATAAACTTTGGGGCGTTCTTCATAACTAAACAAACGCGCCCCAAATTCGATGATTATTCCATAAATATTTGGGTTTTAAACACCTTGCGCTAAATGACTTAAAGTTAAGGTGATTTGCAAAGTGAAGGCGCGTAGGTGTTAAAATCCCAAATTCGCTTTAACAAACTTCATAATTGCGCAAGTTCGGCATTCAAGCGCCAAAGTTGATAACTTTTGAAAAATCAAGTGCTTGAATGGCCGCTTTTTGAGTGCATTGGGCGAAAACACTGAAAACCGGGCAAACACCAGTGCACAGGATCGAAAAAACAAGGCTGCAAAACCAAAAATGGCGCGCAGGGGTCTGCGAGCGGCCGCTCCAAGGCATCGCGCGGCCGCTCCAACCTTCTGTTGTGAATTTTGTTTTTTTGTTTCGCGTGTTTTAGGTCCGGGTCTTATTCCTTCGATTATAACTGACATATTTTAGCATTTTAATGCAGATAGTGCACCGCTTCCTTCAATTTGATCAAGCGGACCCGCGAGAACACGGGTGTATAGAAACATTCACCGAATTGTGGGGGCGCAGGCGTTCTATCGCCACGCCACGAAGGATTTGCTTTGATACGTTGGCTGAACTGAACCAGGAAGCGAGGTTCCAGGAATTGATGGACGAGCACATGGAAAACCTGCTCATGATAGAGGAACCAGTTTATGAAGAACTCACTCTCGAGTTCTTTTCCACCTTGCACTACCAAAGGCCGCGCAAATATGACCAGCCGGATTTCCAAAGGAATGGTAAGCGATGTGGATTACAGTTCTGTCTATGCGGAGAATGGCACGACATTTCGGTCGCAGAGCTAGGTGTCCACCTGGGCATCTATACTGACGAGGAGGTCGAAGATGAGAGCTTCAATGAGCTTATGTTCAGATTCCCGGACGACAACGTTCTTAGAAACGCTTTTTGGGCGGAGTTGACGGGGGAACAAAATTATGTCCCCCAAAATGCCAAGGCAACCCAACTCATTGACCCACTGCTGCGGGTTTTTCAAAAGGTCCTATGTGGGACCACAGCTGCTAAAAAAGATGATTCAACCGGCTGCCCCACACCTGATCTATTATTTCTCTATGCTCTGGTAAGTAATGTACCAGTTAACCTTGCTGCACTTGTTGCCTCTTTTCTCAGTACAGCATCAGGTACAAGGCCTGGGAGCATGATATACGGTGGGGAGTACGTGACTGCAATAGCAAAGGGGATAGGGATTTTAAAGGGCGTACGAAGGGGACTGACCAAGATTCCCGGCGCATCGAGGGTAAACATGGATGTCCTCTGACACATGAGGATAGTCCACGAGTCCCCCGGCGGGACAATTAGGCTAAAGGGTAAACACAATTCGATCTGGGACCCGTTGCCAACAGTCCACATGCCACCACCCGACCAGCAGCAGCCACAGTAGCCACACCAGCAGGAGCCTCTACTGCCTCACCAGCAGCAATATTACTACCAGCACCCTCAAGACTTCTATGATGAGTTTGGCGCGTTCAGAACAGAAACGCGCGACACCTTATACCAGCATGGCAAGTCCCTACAGCATCAGGGCGCGACCCTCGACTACCTCGTCTCTGAATTTCACGCTTGTTTCCCAAACCATTTTGGGAATCCCCCACAAAGGGGACATCCGGGGGACAAGCGGAGACGAGGTGGTGATGCAGCAGGATCATCGAGGACTCACCATGATGATGAGGATTGAGGAGCGGCTGGTAGGTTGGTACTATTTTGTTTATCTTATTCCTGTTGGTACTGTATTCGGGTGCGAGCACCCATGACATTTGTTTTATTTCTTTCTGTACCCGTACTATTTACTTTTTAGTAGTTTCCATTTCAGTATTATTTGCGTGGTTTGAATAAGTGTGATGATGAATGGATGTATTTGATGTATTTTTGCTTTTGTCAAAAATGTTGATAGTACAGGAACAGGCGAGCACCGATATGGATGCTCCAGGCTATCAACATGCTTTTCGGGTTATCAACAACAGGGGAGTTTTATTCTCCTTTTTCACACAAATAGTTAGCTATTTCATAAACGCTTTCTATCGTCACATTGGGGACAATGTGAGTTTCAAGTGTGGGGAGGGGATTAGGTCTTGTTTGTCCTCTTGTTTGTATATATATATATATATATATGTATATATTTACTCTAAAAAAAACCTTTAAAAATATATATATGTATATATCTACTTATAAACATCAAGCCTAACTAATTTTTTATAAAGGTAACTCGAGGCGCGACAAACAGATGAGATACGAGCATGTTAGATTCGTACACTTGCACCCATTTCCTTCCGGTTACGTGAGCGTTTGAGCCTTAGAATAGATTACATTTCTTTGACATGCTTGCGAGTGAGCCGGATGTTTTGTGTAGTTTAGAACTTGTCACTAGTATACCTGTTTAGACCAGATACGTATGAGATTGTACGAACATGATTGAGGCATTTAGGATACCCTTTTGATTTAGCCTTTTCTTTTCGTTCTATCTGTTTCCCACACCCATATATTATCCACTAGTTAACCATGTTGAACCTAATCCCGTGTTTTTCTTTTCACCACACCATTTCACCACTAAAACCAAACAGCCTTTTTCTCTTAAAACCCTTGTGTTAGAACTCGGTTTAGGTTATTGTTTAACTAGTTTATGTATTATAAATAGTTCGTTCTCGGGTATATCTGTTTAGAACCCGTATGTTGATATTATTTCAGTTTCAGTTCATTATATATATCATATATATATATATATATATATGTTAAAAAAAATCTAGAAAAATAGAACACCCTAAAATAGGGTGAATTAGCAGTATTCGAGCAGTTTTTAGAGCTTTAAAGTTAAGAATTATAAGTTAGCTCGATTTAAAATAAAAATCGCGTATATTCGCGTTTGTTTTGTACAGTTGTATTAGTTGATATTATTTAGACATAACCGCCGTGTTTTAGCCGATTCGTCACTGTAAATATCCATTCCATACCCCTACCTTTGCCTAACGTTACAACCCGTAAAAGACCTCTTGATTTGTGCTTTTTCACACGTTAGTTGGTGAAGACTAGATCTTTTGACAAGCTTATGATATTGCACGATTCATTGTCTTGGCAATGGAGCGATTTACACATACACATTACACGTGAGTCATGTACGGGTTTGCGTGCTTGTAGATCGGAAGTGAGTCGTTGCTTTTTAGTTATCTTATCACCTGTTTATATATCATTGATTGGCTTGACTATTATCATCTGTACAGGTTATATTTTGTCTTTGTTGCCACTTGGCGAGTTTTTCGTTTATTTTATGATTGAGTGTTTGCTTGAGGACAAGCAAAGTTCAAGTGTGGGGAGGTTTGATATACGTTAAATTACACATATAAAAGTCCCCGTTTAACTCCCATTTTCATACGTTTTTGACCTTATACATAGGAATTGGTACTTATTTGGGTATCTTTACGATTTCAGGTCTTAAACGATGTCCCGGAAGCACAAAGGAAGGAAAAACGAAGTTTCGGCGCGCGAATAGGCCATCAGGACCTTCGAGCGGCCGCTCCAAGGCTCCGAGCGGCCGCGCGCCCCTCCCAGATATTTCTGGGGACCTTCCAGAAGGCCTACGTCAGCAACGAGCAACTGGTCCACTTGTTTCGTTAAAGCGAGCGGCCGCGTGAAGAGCCTGAGCGGCCGCGCGAAACCTCTGATCTTCTATAAAAGCCCCATTTCAGCTCACTGATCAATATTGGATCTTTGGGGGGGCGATTTCTGGCGATTTTCGGGGCTAACGAAGTGCTGCATAGGCGTGGAACAAGCTCGGGAATCCATCCGATCCATCCTTCATCATCCAATCCATCTCTTTAGCAATCTTATGGTTTGATCCTTTAAGCTTTCTTAGGTCCAAATCTAATTTTGTTTGCTATTTTGATGTTATTTTAGTTAATCGTACGCCTACGGGCAAGAACATTAGTATTAGTTAGTAGTTAAAACAATCGTTTGTGTGAAATCAAGTTTTGTATAAATTTGGCATTTTTCATGTTTGAATCTTGATGATCATAATGCAACCTTGTTTCATTGTTGATAGATTTGTAGTTGTGTTCAGAAGACTTTGATGATTATCGAATGTGTTAGGCGGATTACTTGTTGAAGAAACCGTCCGTTTAATCGTCCGATAGTAAACTAGTTAACTTGTTAATAAAGTTTACACCATGAAACTCTAACCGGGTATTGGTTTGGTTAAAGTCACTCGGATAATGATTATAAATGTTTATCGGCACGTAAAAGAGTTTGAATGCTTAATGGTGTTGTTACTAATCTTTGACACGGTTAATGATCTTTGTTAGTTATGTTAGTGTAAATGGCGATCTTAGTAGATTGGTGTTCAAAGTTAGTAAAATGGAATAGGTTGTGAAATGCTCTACTTTATGCTAGTCTAGGTGGTCGTATTGTGTATTCGATATTGCTTTCTTTAACTAGTGCGGTTGAGGACTCCCGAAAGGTGATACTAACCTATCTTTAAAGATTCTCATGAGATCATATCAGCTGCGCGCTAATAAATGACTTGAGGTGGTTAACGTGTGTATTCGTGTTAGCTTTCCATATAGTTGTCATGTTAGGATGCCCGAAAGGGACACTAACTGTCGGAAAATGGGAATGTTGATCACGCCTTTATTTCTTATATAGATGACATGCTAGGATTGGCGTATTATAGTTTATATAGTTATATTTTCTATTTGGAGTCGTAGTTAAGTTATTTACATGTGTTAGAATTAATTAAACTATAAACAAACTCAACTTATCTTTTCCTACTGGTAAATCGGGGACAGAGTTTTAGTACTATTGCTCCGCACGCGTCCATGGATCGATATCTGGTTCTTATCTGTACGTTACTACATATATGACAGGGTACACTTGCCCTATTGTGTGTGTTTTAATATTAAGGTCTAAACCATTTTTATAAATATTAAAGCAAAACGTGTGTTTATTCATTGTAAAATTATGTGTATATCCGCACACGTCATTATGGCAAGCGGGTTATTAGTTGATAGCGCCATTAGGTTTGACAAACCTCACACCGTGCTGGGAGCCAGGCGTGAACTACGACCTTAGACTTTATCATTGTTGATAGGCAATGATGGGAGGCAAAAACCCGCTCGCGGGGCGAGTGCATCGTTTGAATAGCAATTCAGTATATCATTGTTTAGTTATCATGAATGGGTTAGCTACCATTGGCATACGTTGAACTAGTGGTTCTTGTTTCTTGGTTCTTGGTTTTGGTTAATGATTACTACTTTGGGTTTGGGGAACCTAATAAACGTTCTTGGTTTGGGAAACCTACACTTTTACTTACCTTACTTTGTGAACTCACCAACTTTATGTTGACACACGATATACATTCTTTTACAGGTAGTTAGCTTCTGGTGCCACGATAAGAAAGCCTGGTCACTAGTTTCAGAGCACGTGTAGGGCATGCATCATATAGAGTTATTGGGATATGAACACTTAACTAATTTCGAATGTTTAATTATCTATTATGATTTTGAGCGCGTTGTTTTGCGCAGACTATATGGTTAACTATTATCTTTAAATTCGCTTCCGCAACTATTTGAATAAATGATTATCTAATAAACTTGTTTTCAATAACAAACTAAATGGTTTGGGCATTTAGAGTCGTTCATGTGACTTATGGCTATGGGATCCTGCTAGGTCACGCGCATCGCGGTATAAACCCTGCAGTGGAAATTTGAGGGTGTGACAATTAGCCCCTTAATCGCATGTTGTACACGTGATTACAATCCTAAATTCCAGTTTGACTTTCCTAAATGCTAGTTGACTTTCCTAAATGCTAGTTGACTTTCCTAATTGCATGTTTGATTCCTAATCGCATGTTTTGCTGTTGTAAGTGCATTTTGACATCCCGGAACATGGTTGGACACCTAGGAACATGTTAGGAACCCCGTGACATGTCTAATAACTTGGTAACACATGTTCGAACTCGTTTATGCATTATTTGAACTATATGCTAGGCTTAGTGAATTTGTGCGCGCGTTAAGTGTTTAATTGCATATGTTGCATGATATCTTGTATTTGGCTAACACGTGGGATGTCGAGTCACCAATGGGATATCGTGTCTTGTCCGGTGTGGTTGGTTAAATGTTTAAACATCTTTTCAAACGTATAATGGTTATGGTCTGGACACTTGGGGACTAATTGACCTGCGGGTCAATAGTTCGAGTACTCATATGCATTCAATGATAGGTTGCCGACACTAGAGACCGTCATTTGCATTATCTGTGATTTTTCTAGAAGAACGCAAGCTAAGGGGAGTTCACGGCCCCACTTCTTACTGGTTTTGCTTTCAGGGGAGAAAGCATGTTGTGTACTTGTACTCTTTAAACGTGTGTCAACTTACGTTTTCATAAAAGATGTGTCAAACTACGTTTTGGTGTTCATAAAACCTATGATTTGCTAAGTATTCATATTGGTAAAGCTTACAAGCTGGTCATTGGTTACTATATGGTATTAGTTACTGGTATTCTTGAATTCTTTATATATTGGGGTATTCTTTTGGGTTGCTATACGATTTGTTAAAGTCCCAGGGAAATCCATGAATGTGCGGTGGTTGCACAATGGTAGAAATATGGATAGATCTATTTGGGCGTGACCGGCCCCACTCGTCGACTGGATGTCGGACGGGTGCATGTTATCTCTACAGGTATTCTTGTATTCTTGCATTCGTATGATCGGGCAGGTGTATTTATGAATTCTTGCATTCGTGTCTAGAAATGGTTTTCCAATCGTAGTAGTGACAGGTATTCATCTGGTTGGTATACATGTGGCCTGGATTGGCCAAGGGTATTCTTTGAAACTTTTGGAGTCGTTTTACTTAAAAACCTGTGAACTCACAATCATTATTTGCTGACGTTTTTTTAGCATATTTGTCTCAGGTCGCTAATGTAGCAGCAGTCGATAGGCGCACGTAGTCTCACGGCGTCTAGGATTCATTTGCATAGTTATTAAGTATTATTAGACTTTCATGTTTTTCTTTTGGGTTGTAATAAAGTTTTACGCTTCCGCTGCGATGGATAGGTTTTGAAAACTTAATGGGAAGTTTATGTTGTTTTCCATATCATATAGTTGGCATTTATTGTGACCGTTGACTTGGATCCTGGTTTGTCACGCGCCTCGTGGTAAAACCCCGCATGTGGAATTTGGGGGTGTAACAGAATTGTATCAGAGCCAATAGTTATAATGAACTAGGACTGCGTGTAGAGTCGAGTCTATAGCCGAGTCGCACACACTAGACGGTCACATTCATATAATCGTATCATGTGGGAAATTGCCGGGGTGTTAGTATCATATTCATTAGTATCATTCATGCTTACATCATCTATCTACTATTCTCATTCTACTCTTCATCTTCAGGTCGAAGGCGATGAGACTTGTTATCCTTACCTGGCGGTGGCGTACATTGGAGTGGCTTCGGCACATCCTTGAGATCTGTCCCAGATTCGAACATCTCCCTTTCTATGCTCCAATGGACGCACTTGCTCGCACACACTATCGCACACTCGTACTTGTTATTATACATCTTAGGTGTTTTATCACATAGGAATTCTTACCTTTTCTAGAACGTGGGTGGGTACCTTGTGGCTTGAAAGTCAAGCTAGGAGCACGCCTCGGGGACCATGTAGAGCAACTTATCATTTCGGGTGCACACGAAATAATAAGTTGAAATGCATGGAAATCTTGGTAGACTTTGTGTTTGAACCGACAGTCATAATGGAATCCATTTCTCAGACGTACTTCTGTTGCTAGTGTTTTCATGCTTGTTTCGAATCCTGATATCTTGTCTTTGGTTTTTAACAGAAGATGTCAGGACATCGTGGTGGTCGGAACGGCGGTGGACGCAATAGGGGTCGTGGCAACATTAACATGACCCAGGCTGAGCTGAATAATCTGATTCAGGAGCAGGTGTCTGCTGCTCTTGCTGCATATCAGGCCGCCCAGCAGGGCCATGGTGGTAATTTGATTACCCCTACCCATATTCCTTATCTTTTGTTGCGTGGTATTCGTTTTTGTGATCTGTGTTGCTTGTTGTAACAGGGAATGCTTTTCATCATCCACCATTTCCTCATGTCCAGTGTACTTTTAAGATGTTTAAGGACTGTAAGCCTCATGGCTTCAGTGGAGCTGAAGGAGCTGTGGGATTACTTCGTTGGTTGGAGAAGGTTGAGATTGCTTCTCCATGTGTAACTGTCCAGCAGAGTTTCATGTGAAGTATGCTTCGGGGACATTCGAGGGTCAGGCTTTGACCTAGTGGAATTCGACTGTGCAGAATATTGGTTTACTTGAGGCCCATGCGTTGCCATGGACCGAGTTTGTGTTTCGCTTGAAGTGGGAGTATTGCCCCAGGGATGAGATCAAGAGTTTGGAGCATGAGTTGTGGAATCATCAGATGGTAGGGTCTGAGATTAAGGAGTATACAACTCGATATCATGAGCTGACACTTTTGTGCCTGGATTTGGTGACATCTAAGTATAAGGCTATTGAGTTCTATGTTAGTGGGTTGGTGCCATAGATTCGCGGGTTTGTGACCGCTAATGATGCTGCTACACTTCAGGATACCATTCGGTTGGCTCACAAGCTAACCAAACAGAAGGTTCAGGAGGGTGTCTTGCCTCCTAAGGGCACTGTAGTGAAGGCCCCTAAGGGAAACAAGAGGAAGTGGGAGAACACGGGGAAAGGGTCAGTCCAGCCTCAGCAGCAGGCGAAGAAATTTGAGGCTACAGGTTCATCATCTGAGCAGAGACAGGGCGGGTATACTGGGAAGCTGCCTAAGTGTACTCACTGTGAGTTCCATCATACGGGAGACTGTGATAAGTTTTGCCGCCATCGCTGTCAGCGGGTTGGTCATCATGCTAAGGACTACATGGTCACTCTACAGCCACAACCAGCTCAGACTGTTGCTTTTGCTCCTGCTCCTCAGGGGAGGCAGGGTTGTTACAACTGTGGTAAGGTGGGACACTTTAAGCGGTACTGCCTCGAGCTGATTCAGGATGGGGGTGGGGCAAATGAAGGTGCTGGAAACAATGAAGGCGGAGGTCGGAATGCACGTGCTTACATCATCGGTGCGAGAGAGACTTGTGAGGATCCTGATACTGTTACCGGTATGTCTTCTTATTTGTCGCTATACTTCGGTTTCATTTTGGTCTTTGTATTGTTAAGAGTTTCTGTTACTATACTCTATGCCTTCACCTTCGAAGAGTAAGTCCTTAGTTATCATGTGTCGTGTTGCATCTCGTTCGGGTCCGGGGTGTGTAAACTCTACGTGAGGAGGTAATCTGGAGACACTGCTTGGATAGTACCCAGTACTTCGTTTATACCGATCGCAAGGGTCTTCAGCATATCTCTAGTCGGGTTAGGTTGGTTTTGTGGTGGTCTATAACAGTATCTTTTCGTTTTTTGGGGAGCGTTGCTTGAGCACTGGGTGCTCAGTTGCATGCTTGTGTGGGTCATCACTTGTATTGTCTAGATTCATTATGGTTCATGTGGTGGACCGAGGCTCTCATGGGTCGAAGTTCACGTGTACTTGGGTTGACATGTTACTGTTGAAGCTGAGTGAATCTCGGGTCGAGATTCCTTTCAACTGGGGGATGATGTAACAACTGGGAAATTTTTTTTCTTTCTTTTGTCTCTTCATTTCTAGACTTCGTTTAATTTTCGAGACGGAAATTCTTTCAACTGGGGATGATGTGACACCTGGCAAATTCAGGTTAATACTTTTCATACTTTGCATACATACGAGTCCACCTTAGCGAAAACATTTACTTAGAATTATACTTAACTGGGTCGATTAGGTCGTTTAGAATGATTTTGGAAATCATCGGGATTCGTTACATATTGGGAGTCGGTCCATAACTGCGTGTACATGAGTGGCGGTTGGTAAAATCGCCGGGTTAATGCACACACACAAGTCTCGAGTCCCGGGAATTGATGATCGGATGTGAACGTGTTAGTTATCATGCATTATGTGTTTACAATCATTATATGACTTGTCGGTATGTGAATACGTGTTTATATGTGTTAAAATAGTGTTTAACGCGTCAAAAACCCAAATAAACATGCTGAGGGTGATTACATGTAATCACGTGACATTATAGGTGATTACGTGTAATTGCATGACATTATAGGTGCTTACATGTAATTGCAAGACCTTATAGGTGATTACGTGTAATTGCATGACATTATAGGTGATTACGTGTAATTGCATGACATTATAGGCGATTACGTGTAATTGCATGTAATTATAGGCGATTGTGTGTCCTAATAGCCTGTTGCAGCACACTAATCTCCTGTTCTGTGTCTGACGACTAGAAACGCCTATAAATACCACCCTTGACTTGTAAAACATCATTTGTGCAACCCTAATAGTCCCATTACCTCTCCCAACACATACACCCCCTCTGGAACACGTTTTTGCCTAAGAAATCATCTTTCCAAGCTTTACTGTTAGGATCTGAGTTTGATTGTTTTGATATATTTAGAATAAGATATGAAATGAATGATGTAAGTATATATGGAAAGTGCAGCGGAAAGATAAACTATAATCAAAACAACAGGAATAAATGTTTTCAATGATCAAATGCTTCCATTTATTGAAAGATTACAATCAGTACAAATACTCCCCCTCAGCCTGATCACACAGTGATTGTTTGTCTGCGAGAATGTTTGTGTGTGATGTAATAGAACAGTACAAGCACTGTTCTATTTATAGACAAACCTAATCCACTGGTGACCTGTGCTGACGTCACCTAAGATAGTGACCTCTAACATAATAACAACATAAAACATCTGCCCTATACAAACTACTGTTATATTACAAAGCACTGTAAAAGCAAACTACTGCTAAAGGAAAACTCTGATGGTCTTGCAACATCTGTTGGAGTCTAAGTGCTGTTGACTCCAACAGACCTTTAGTCTTCAGTACTTGATCAGCAGTTGTTTCTTCATCAGACCTTTGGTCAACAATTGTTCTCTATCAGTTGTTCTCTAGCAGTCTTTGTATCAGCAGTTGTAGCAGCAGTTGTTTGGATGGAACAGTTGTTAGGGTCAGCAGTCTTTTGGGAAGAATATGTTGTAATGACTGTTTATTTGTGGAATCAACTGTTAGCATATTTTGGCTTTTCAATCATTTGTTCTTCTCCAGGTCAGCAGACCCAACAATCTCCCCCTAGAACAGATGATGCCAAAACTAAGCTTTATTATTGATCTTTATTTCTCATCAGACTTTCTTTGATTTGTCCTTTGAATTGAAGTTGAAAGTCCAAGGCAAAAAGGTCTTCTACATCTCTTTCAAGCTCAAGGTTCAGCAGTGTTTGGAGATCATTTGCACACAGGCTATATGCATCATCCATGCTTAGCTTTCGAACTTTTCCATCTGACCTGAGCAGAATCAATTCATGGTTGTCTTTATTGACTTTCCATTTTAGAATTTTTGAGTCAGTGGATTTGCTGAGATGCACTTTTATTCTTGATGAGTTTGGTGATGGAGGTCTCCCAATGAGGTCTCTGAGCTTGTCAGTAGTGGGATCTGAGAAAAAGTGCACTTGATTAAAGAGGCCCTCTTTTATGTAGGTATCAGCAAACTTCTTCAGACATTTCTTTCTGCTTCTTAAACTGTCTTCTAGCAGCAACTGATAGATCAGAAGTGTCAAGTAAGCTGTCAAGTGTAAAAGCCTGTTGAGTTCTCTTCATCAGTGGTTCATCAGTGTAGACAAGTTTTCTAGGTAGGCTGGGATCTTTCTTCCTGTTTTCTTCAAGTCTCTTGTATGTTTCAACCAGCCTCAGCTCAGACCATCTTGCAACAGACCTCATCTCCCTATAATCAGTAGCCACTATTTCTTGTCTCATCCTCTTAAACTTCAAGGCTCTGGCTGGATCTCTTCCTTTACCAAAATCAGGGGCAGAGACTTTAGTTTGGGGATTTTTGGCCAACTCTAATTCTTAAGAGTTCTTCCCTCAGTGCATGAGTGGTCGAGCCTGCAAACTGTTTCTTGTTTGCTTTGTAAGGCATGGTTGCCAAGATCTGTTCAAGGAGGGATTCCCTAACCTCCTTTTCAATGTCACTACTGAGAGGCATGGCAGACATGGAATTGCTCAGGGTCTTAGCAAAATCTTCAATCCTTCTCAATTTGTTAAGTTCTGCTGAATGGATGCCCTGAGCAGTCCTGTCATCCTTCCCTTTGCATTTCTCTTTTATGATAGCATCTGCCTGTTCAGCCTTGTATTTAAGATATGTGTCAATGTTTAAGGGAACAGGGAAATGTGGAAGAGAAGGGAAGGATCTATCATATGGTTGTTCAGTATTATAGAAGGATTGCATTTCCCCCTTGAGTAGATCAAGTTCAAGGGGATACTGAACAGCCAATGGTGTAATGGTTGGTTGTGCTCTATGGGATCTGAGTTGTGATGTGTGTGGTGAAAATGATGAGAGTGGAATGGCTGATATAGGTGTGGATTGTGTGGTTGAGGTGGTATGTGGTGATGTGTGAATGTTTTCATCCTGTACAACAAAGGTTGATTTCCTCTTCCTTTTGTACAAGATTTTTGGTGATGGTGGTGTGGAAGCAGTGGTTGTGTTAACATCTGTTGGCACCTTAGTAGGACCAGCAGATGTTTGGGATTTGGGTGGTGAAGTGATTATAGGTTCAGATGTAGGTTTGGTGGTTGTAGGTTCAGATGTGTTTGTAGGTTCAGGTGTTGTGGTTTTATCAGTGGTTTGGGTGGCAGCAGAGGTTTTATCAACAGAGGTTTTAGCAGCAGTGGTTTTCAGTTTAGATGGTGGTTGTCTGACATGTTTAGCAGGCATCTTCTTCCTTTTTAAGGATCCCACATCTTCAACTTCCTGCTGTTGTTCCCTTTTTAGTTGTACCAACAACTCTGCTTTGGCTTCCAAAGTGTCAGCCCTCTTTTGTTTGTCTTCAGCAGCTTTTTCAGCTTCTTTATTTGCAGAGTTGTCTACTGCTTTATCTTTGCTGGTTTGTTGTTGTTGTGGTGCAGTTTGAGTTTGTTGTTGCTGTTGTGGTGCTGTTTTAGTAGACCCTGGTATGTTGGCAGACTTTGATTTACCTTTTTGAGAAGGTGGACAACTAAAGGGATCTAGCTTTGGCAACCTATCTCTGCCACTCTCCCCCTTTTTGGCATCATCAGCTGTGAATGCATCATCATCTTCATCCCTGAGAATGGTGGTAGGGGCAGAGCGAGTGGTCTTCAGCAGATGGTCTTTGATGGATTGAATGTCTGCATGAGTATCTTTGTACCTTGCATCTACCATGTTTCTGATCTCAGCCATGTAGGTTTCATGATTCTGATCTACTAGTTTTATGTGAGCTATGATGATGGGGGAAACAGATTTCCATAGCTCACTAGCAATATCATATGTGGATGGTTGACTCTTGGAAAGAGTAGCCAAGGATTCCAATATTAGCTTGACATCAGATTTGATGTCAGCAACAGAGGTTTCAATGGTTTGAACTCTAGCAATCAATTCTTGGTATTTTAATCCATCACCTAAGTTAATAGGATCATCTGAATTCCTACCAGTGGTAATTTTAACTGATTCAGTCCTAGGAGATGAATCCAAAGGATGAGAACCAGATGCCCCTTTGTCTTGGTTCTGGGGACTTCCAACTAATTTTGGGGACACTATAGTGGCCTCATCAGTTGTTGCCTTCAAGGGAGTCTTAGTTATGTAACCACTATCCTGGTGTGTGTAACACCCCAACCGATGGCGGAAACATCGGGATGTCACGTATTGATGATTGTTCAGTAGCACATGGTAAATAATAAATTTCAATAAATGATTTAAATAAATTACATACAATTGTTCTAAGAATTTTGTACATCAAAATGAAAAATACTAGCTACGCATCTTCAAGCAATAACTCTAATCTTCAAGCAAGCTATAACCTGAAACATGTTAAGTTTGAAAATATTTTGGGTCAACAAAAGTTGGTGAGAATTACATAGGTTTTGATAATCGAATAAAACTTGTACAATTCAAGTGTCATGGCAAGTCTAGTCCATATGTGAAAACATACTAGAAGTAAATCGAGTGCATAATCAACCCTTGTGACTGTTATATTGTGGTCCATCCCATACGCTCATGGTTCACTCGATTATGTTATGCGATAACAATCACCCACGCTACCTTTGTAGGAGGCACGTATCCGGGTGGGATTGTCAGTCCAATAGATCTATCATTGTATACCGTCGGCTGATCAATGTTAATGATTATGCTAGAATTGTGCTTACCCTAGTCATGTTAAAGACATAATGCAACATAGAAAAACACATAGACACTTTGATGATTGAATTGCATATAGAATGTTGTAACATGTTTCACCCTAAAAACGGTGATAAATAGAAAAGGGGCTATGTAAAACTCACCTTAGCAAAATGTTATGTCTCGTGAAAAAAATAGAATAATGTGTTGTGAATGTATGCGAGGCGAATCCCAAAGACTCAACAACGTAGCTAGTCCAAATTGAAGAAAACGAAAAAGAAAGAATATCAAGCTTCCAATTCGCCAATTACAAGAGCTTATAATCAAAGCTTCAATTGTAGAAGTAATAGACTATAGAAGAAAGGTATGACGGAAAGTTTAATCGGATTGAAACAATCGATTTAGAGGTGCAAAGTATAATGGGTCATAGGTGGGTTTTATACTAGTTTTGGAGTCAATTAGCCATTAAAATTGGTCAACACCATAAAGTAAGGTTTTATGATGAATTGACTATTTAACTAAGACTTTGACTGTTTGACTAAGATTTTGACTGTTTGACTAAGACTTTGACTAATCAATTTAAGGAATGTGTTAAGTTTATTTTCTTCTGAAATACTACACAAGATGATAGTTGGCTCAGTTGGTTGTCACTGTGTGTTGGTTGGCTGTTGACGTGCTTGTCGTGGTACAAGTAAAATTTCCCAATTACAACTAATAAATAGTGGCAAGAAGGTATCGAACACAGGGAGTTTGTGGAATGTGTGTAAACTAATAACTTTGCGATTTAACTAATATTTAACTACTAACAAAATTAAAGATCAAAGATTGTTGGTTGATTTGGATTTAGACTTAATAAAAAGAAAACTAAATTACTGATTTGAAATGGGTTTTGTTCTTCAAGTTAACAAGCAATGACCATCCCTGGATCCATTTTCCTTAAACCTTTATGCAAAAGTTCCACTAGAAAGAGTTACATAGACATAACTCGTGTTTAAACAATTATTGTGATAAAAGGGAACAAAGTACTCGGATTATAGCAATGCGAGGTTGTTTCCCGATGACCGATTAATCAATTATCCATCCCAAATCCTTCCCGCAATATCCCGATTGTTAGCACCATCAAGAACGTACGATTTGTGACACCCCAGGAAAATCCCACATCGGCCGTGACCAGGAGAGATCCTTGGTTCATAAGTAATGTCTTGCCTCTTAAATCACCAACGCGTTTTAGGGCTTAATGTTAGTGGATGAGAGGAGAACTCCACAGTTAAGCGTGCTCAGGTGGGAGCACTACCAGGATGGGTGACCTCCTGGGAAGTCTCCACTTGGGCAACCAAAAACAAATCCGTGAGCTCTGGATGGGCAAAGCGGACAATATTGGTGATGAGAGGGGCGGGGTATTACAGATGGTATCAGAGCCACTCCTGTGCCGTTCGGGATGGTGGGTGCACACCTCATCAGGAACGATGAGACTCTAACAGGGGGTGAATGTGACACCCCAGGAACACACCTCATCAGGGACGATGAGACTCTAACAGGGGGTGAATGTGACACCCCAGGAAAATCCCACATCGGCCGTGACCAGGAGAGATCCTTGGTTCATAAGTAATGTCTTGCCTCTTAAATCACCAACGCGTTTTAGGGCTTAATGTTAGTGGATGAGAGGAGAACTCCACAGTTAAGCGTGCTCAGGTGGGAGCACTACCAGGATGGGTGACCTCCTGGGAAGTCTCCACTTGGGCAACCAAAAACAAATCCGTGAGCTCTGGATGGGCAAAGCGGACAATATTGGTGATGAGAGGGGCGGGGTGTTACACGATTAAGACTAGAAATTGAGAAATTGATTAACTACTACAAGCAATTGTTCAAACACCACAATAATCAAGCAAACATGTACTAAATTATCGTTCTAGAAATGAAAGGAACAAACATAAAAGAGTTTAAGAAAAACTCCACCAAAGATGATCATCAAAAGTTCTAGCCAAGCATAGTTTGGTGAATCATCATCACAATCAAAGAAATGTTCATACGAATCAAAGACAAAATCCCAATGATTATAATTGTTCTCCAACCTTGTTCCAGCCAAAAATTCGCCCCTAGGATGCTTAGAAACGTTCACAATGGAAGAGATGATGAAAAGACACCATCAATTGGTCTTTAAATAAGGAGTTACAATTTTGGTGCAGAGGCCACCGTACCCTTACGGTGGCTACCGTAGGGGTACGGTGGGTCTGAAATATTGACGGCTGTTAGAGGCTGACCTACGGTGGAAAAATAATGTCCTGAGGCCACCGTAACCCTACGGTGGCTACCGTAAGGGTACGGTGGACCCTTTAAAAATCTTCATTTTCCTTTCTTGCATTCCACCTCGTTCCGATGCGTTCCGGTCCATTCCCAAAGCCCGTATTTCGTCATTTTTAGCTCCTTATTACACCTACAACCAAAGCAACCGTAGTCACCCAATTCCAAGCAATATCACGAATAAATGTGGATAAAATAAGCATTTTAACACTATTAAAGGGTGTTCGTTGAACCACCCGTCAGCTGTGGACGCGGGTTCGAGTCCCGGTCCACACAAATCTTTTTTTGGCAATTATTTCCCTAAAACTATATTATTCTAAATTCATAATATGATTATATAAGCCCGAAAGTGACTCGAAGTATTTTTAAAACGTACAAAAGTGTCGAGATACAAATAATTATTAGTTTAAGGTATTTAAAACATATATTGTTTAAAACAATACATTCTTTTTATCAAAAAAAAATTAGGGAAAATTCGCGATGTTACAGTCTCCCCTACTTTTGGAAACTTCATCCCGAAGTTATTAAAAACACAGGTTTGAGGTTGATTAGATAGAAATTAAGGCAGCTGTGGTTTGGGTTAAGGCATGACATGAATTTATAGGTAATAGAATAATTTGTTTCGAATAATTTGGATAAGAGGTTTGAGATGTGAGTTTTAAGGATTGGATTAGGTTCGTCTGAAGTAGCAAGAAGCATAAGAATCTAGCAAAATACTAAACTTATGTTTTAGGAATCTTATAAGAAATGCATGAATTGATTGGCTATATGAAAACCAAATGAACTACTAAAACCTTATTAGAATTTCACACTACCTTAACGTACTCGTAAATTCATAATTACGTTCCAGACCGCAATCACCAATTTACCTTACATTAGGGTTTTGTGTCCTTCTATGACTCTAAACACACATGTAAGTAATGCAAAATAACCTTGTGATTGAATCATTTACAATGTATCCAAAAATGAGTCCAACTGTTGAGTAGGAAAAAGACTTCTACCAGTCAGTGAGTAAGAACCTCTACCGATTGTTGAGCAGGTGCGATAGCCTCTACCAGTCGTTGAGCAGGTTGTAGGGCCTCTACCGACTGTTGAGCAGGCATGATGACCTCTACCAATCGTTGAGTAGGTTATTTGGTACTCAACTAACCGTTGAGCAAATACTTCATCCTCTACCAGTTGTTTGATTAAGTGTACCAATTATTTAACACATAAATTGCAAATTGATAATATGTACATATAAACAATCAAGTATCAAGCATAGCATGCGAGTTGTAATAGTATTGACCTAGACAAGGTTAATGACTCTAGGTGTGTCTATAGGAAATAGTTTATATTCCATGATTTCTAGTATCAAATGTTTAAATATGGTAGATAATCGAATCCTCATATATAACTAAGGATTATGTTTGATGCAACACACAATCAAGTTTCAATAGTTTGGTTATCATGGGTAACTAGCTCATGTGTGAGAAGGTGAAGGATATGAATTTAGTTCTTGAGACGATGATGAAAAATCTTGAAGCAGAATCAAGGTTGTGAGAGATAGTGAATGTGAAGATAGTTTATAAAGAGTTTATTTTATAGTAAGGAGATTATGTAGCAGTGTAAATTTTGGGGTTTGGATCAAAGGTTATAATCAAGTGTATAAGAAAACATGATTGTGGTATATGCCAAATATTGTAAAAATTTGAACATGTTGAAAATGAGTGAGTGTCGATGGAGAATTTAGAGACTAGATATTATTCCTATGGAAAAAAAAATCTTATTTTCAAAATTGGTTTTATACATAAAGCAAAAGTTGTTAAATAGTACAAGCTAAGTGGGCTTTGATTAAAATATTCCCGTTAGTTGGAGATTTCAAACATGACATTAGGTTTTGAAGATCAAGGTTCTATTAAGTGATTTTTAATAGTTTAAAGCATTATATAGAAAATTGTTTGTTACATCAATAAATAAACAATTGAATTTAAGTTCGAGGACATCTTTTGACAAAAATATGTACTTTGTAAAGTTACTAGGTAATGAAAATACAACAAGATTTAGAAATCTTTAGTTTGTGCTAAGGCATGAGGTTATAGTTTTTAAAAAAATAAGTAACATGTGGAGAAATGAAATAATATGATTTGGGTAGGGTGTTGAATATTTAAAAAGTGGCTAAGATGGTAAGGTGAAATGTGATTGTGAAATCCATATATGGTTATGATATGAGATTGATTTAAGCTGTAAAATTTTGAGATTTTAGAGCTTAGTTTTAAGGGAAGTGAGTGTAATCATCTATTCATTAATTAAAATGAATAAATGAAAACGTTGACTTATCAAAGCATCTAGATTCTAATAACATAGTGAAGACATGCTTTAGTCTATAAGTGAACACTCATCCCGAGAATTCCCAGGTAGGCATCCGGGTCCCTCGTCTGATTAGGATATATGCGCAATGCCAGTCCTAGACAGAAAACTCAGAATACAGGCGTTCACCCTTCCAGATTGCACATGTTCGTTATTAAAATCTTGAACTTCGACGAGATCTTCAAGGTGGTTCAGGCTAAACCTGAGGATTTGTCCTATTAGTCTAAGAGTAGATCTTGTGATGGAGAGCACTCTTCTTGTAGGGACTAAAGTAAGGATAAGAAGTAAAATAGAGAATATAAACAAGTACGGTTGCAAGTAAAAGGAGCAAGTACTGATTAAAATCCTATGGTTATAGCCTAGATTATTTTTTTTTTCTAATAACCTAATTCCCTATAACCATGGCTCTGATACCAATCTGTAACACCCCAACCGATGGCGGAAACATCGGGATGTCACGTATTGATGATTGTTCAGTAGCTCATGGTAAATAATAAATTTCAATAAATGATTTAAATAAATTATATACAATTGTTCTAAGAATTTTGTACATCAAAATGAAAAATACTAGCTACGCATCTTCAAGCAATAACTCTAATCTTCAAGCAAGCTATAACCTGAAACATGTTAAGTTTGAAAATATTTTGGGTCAACAAAAGTTGGTGAGAATTACATAGGTTTTGATAATCGAATAAAACTTGTACAATTCAAGTGTCATGGCAAGTCTAGTCCATATGTGAAAACATACTAGAAGTAAATCGAGTGCATAATCAACCCTTGTGACTGTTATATTGTGGTCCATCCCATACGCTCATGGTTCACTCGATTATGTTATGCGATAACAATCACCCACGCTACCTTTGTAGGAGGCACGTATCCGGGTGGGATTGTCAGTCCAATAGATCTATCATTGTATACCGTCGGCTGATCAATGTTAATGATTATGCTAGAATTGTGCTTACCCTAGTCATGTTAAAGACATAATGCAACATAGAAAAACACATAGACACTTTGATGATTGAATTGCATATAGAATGTTGTAACATGTTTCACCCCAAAAACAGTGATAAATAGAAAAGGGGCTATGTAAAACTCACCTTAGCAAAATGTTATGTCTCGTGAAAAAAATAGAATAATGTGTTGTGAATGTATGCAAGGCGAATCCCAAAGACTCAACAACGTAGCTAGTCCAAATTGAAGAAAACGAAAAAGAAAGAATATCAAGCTTCCAATTCGCCAATTACAAGAGCTTATAATCAAAGCTTCAATTGTAGAAGTAATAGACTATAGAAGAAAGCTATGAGGGAAAGTTTAATCGGATTGAAACAATCGATTTAGAGGTGCAAAGTATAATGGGTCATAGGTGGGTTTTTATACTAGTTTTGGAGTCAATTAGCCATTAAAATTGGTCAACACCATAAAGTAAGGTTTTATGATGAATTGACTATTTGACTAAGACTTTGACTGTTTGACTAAGATTTTGACTGTTTGACTAAGACTTTGACTAATCAATTTAAGGAATGTGTTAAGTTTATTTTCTTCTGAAATACTACATAAGATGATAGTTGGCTCAGTTGGTTGTCACTGTGTGTTGGTTGGCTGTGGACGCGGGTTCGAGTCCCGGTCCACACAAATCTTTTTTTGGCAATTATTTCCCTAAAACTATATTATTCTAAATTCATAATGATTATATAAGCCTGAAAGTGACTCGAAATATTTTTAAAACTTACAAAAGTGCCGAGATACAGATAATTATTAGTTTAAGGTATTTAAAACATATATTGTTTAAAACAAAACATTCTTTTTATCAAAAAAAAATTAGGGGAAATTCGCGATGTTACAGTGTGAGACAATGGTCTCTACATCAGTAGTGGCTGCTCCACTTGAAAACTCACCTAGAGTTGCATTGAACTCTAGGGGTGTAACCTCCTCATCTGTTTGTGGGATGGCTGATTGAATTTCCTCAGTCCCAACCACTTGTGGAGGTATACTCTCATTGACAGGTGAAAGAGAGGAACTGGGATTTTCCTGAGTTTTGTCAATAGCCTCAAACAGAGGTTGCATGGTATGTTGAGCATGTGATGGTGAAGGTGGAGGAGTAAAAAGAGAATTAGCCCTGGGAGAGGGGCTTGTGAACATCTGGCCAAGTGACTCAAATGTATCATGATGTGGTTCCCCTTGGCTTACAACATGATCCTTTTGGGAGGATGCATGAGGAGTTTGTTCAGGTTGAGATATTTCCAACTGTTGTGAGGAAGTAACAACAGTGGTTTCTAGTTGCTTTTGTGTTGCAACAGAGTTATCTTCTAGTATCTCATCTTCCAGAAGTCTCTTTTGAGGTGGAGTGGTGGTTTTTGTGGATGGACGTTTTCTTTTGGAAATGGCTGGTGTGGGTTTCACAGCACTGGATGTAGTGCCATGATCACCAGGAGCAGTGGGCTCAACAACAGAGACTTGGACAACAGTTGTTTTCTTAGTCCTCTTTGTTTGTGTTTTTGAAACCTTTGACACTTTTGATACTTTTTCTTGGGTGTTTGAACCCAGCATTCTTGTAAAAGTTTCATCAGTTAAACTTTTCATTTGCATAGACTCACCCTTTTTGAAAACTTTTTCTGGTAAAACCTTTTGTAGAATTACACTTAAGATTCTTGGGTAAATTAGAAAAGCATTGTTTGACCCAGACTTTATGGCTTTCATATTTGACACTAAATCCATAAACAGTCCCTGGGATAGATTGAAGTCAGAATCTGACAACATAGCATAGCCCAAGTACTGAATCCTCAATGGGATTTCATTAAAGGATGTGGACTTAGCGAAGACATAGAGAAGGAGGGTATGGAAGAAAAATTTCATGACTGGTGGGAAAAACTTTTTGAAAAGTGTTGACCCAGTCATCTGAGCATCATACCCCCTTTCCTGAAACTCTGTGTGAAGCTCTGTTTTAGGGAAAGAGTCTTTACCTGACAGGTCATTAAGTGAGAAAGTTGTGGATATCAGTTGAGGGGTAATGACGATACTTGTTTCACCAATTTTTGAGATAATGGAAGTAGGCTTTTTGTCTTGAAGCAAGAACTCAGCATTTAACTAGAATTCTTGGAGAGTATCAAGATAGATAGGGGCGTCAGCGGTTAAGATTGTCAGGTATTTGGATTTTAGGATGATGTCGATGGTGGAATGGAATGGAGTGTTTTCATCTGTTTTAACCAGATATCGAAGGTAATTGTGGGTGGCTTTAGCTTGAAGATCCATTGTAATGGATTCCGAAGTGGAGAATGAATGAAATTTGATTGAGGGTTTGAGAATGAAGAAGGCGGTTTCAATATTTTGAATACAATGAGATAGTGTAACGACTGTTGTGATAAAACAGGGTTTTGATAGGCTCTGGTGAAACTGTTGATGTGGCCAAAACTCTGCTTGTAAGAGCAGACGTGGCAAACATCTGGTGGGGGACAGCTGTTTTGGTAAACAGCTGATGCAAACAACTGATGCCAAACAGCTTTTTTTTATATATAGATGTATGTAAATATATATATATATATATATATATATATATGGATAATAAAACAGTTGTTTTATCTGATTCGTAGGTTTGGGACAGATTTTTCAACCAACAGTGGATAAAATGAATGAAACAGTGGTTGTTTTATCTGATCAGAGGTTTGAAACTGATTTTTTCAACCAACAGTGGATAAAATGAATGAAACAGTGGTTGTTTTATCTGATCAGAGGTTTGAAACAGATTTTTCAACCAAAGAGCTATTTTTAAGGATGGATTTTGATTTTCTGAAACATTTTAATGCTTTTTATTAAAAACATTTGAGTTGTTAATCCATGTTTAGCATACCAATTCTAGAGATCAGATTTGTAAAGGTAGATGTGTCTAAAGCTTTTGTCAACACATCTGCCAACTGATCCTCTGTTGGAACATGGTGCAGAGAAATCAAACCTTTTTCATAGCTATCTCTGACAAAATGATGTCTGATGTCAATGTGTTTGGTAGTGGAGTGAGAGACTGGATTTTTGATGATATTTTCAGCAGCTTGACTATCCAACATGAGTGGAGTCTGTAATGCAGTTATCCCAAAATCCAGCAATTGATTTTGAAGCCACATGAGTTGGGCTGTATAGCTTGCAGCAGCAATGTATTCATCCTCAGCTGTTGAGGTGGAAACAGCTGCCTGCTTTTTGCTTTGCCAAGAGACTAAGGCATTCCCTAGAAATTGGCACCCTCCTGATGTGGATTTTCTTGTGGTGTGACAACCAGCAAAATCACTATCTGAATAACCTGAAAGCTCAATGTTTCCATTAGCAGGGTACCAGATAGCAAGTGTGGGAGCACCTTTGAGGTATCTGAATATGCTTTTCACAGCAATAAGGTTTGACTTTCTAGGTGAAGCCTGGGATCTTGCACAGACACAAGTGGCAAACATAATGTCTGGCCTAGATGCAGTTAAGTACAATAAAGACCCAATCATGCATCTATAATGTGTTTGATCAACCAGTTCATCCTTGTCATTAATAGTGAGTAGCTTGACTGTACTCATGGGTGTACTACATGGCTTACAATCATTCATCTCAAATCTAGTTAGCAAATTCTTTACATATTTATTTTGATGGATGAATGTGCCATTTTGCAGTTGTTTCACTTGGAGACCAAGGAAACACTGAAGTTCACCCATGTCACTCATTTCAAACTCTGCTGCCATGAGTTTTCTGAACTCTTCACACATTTTGTTACATGTGGATCCAAAGATGATGTCATCCACATATATTTGAACAATCATTAAGTCTTTCCCTTTCCATTTCAAAAATAAGGTTTTATCAATTTTACCTCTTGTGAAGCCAATGGATAAGAGAAAAGTGGAAAGAGTTTCATACCAGGCCCTTGGTGCTTGTTTGAGTCCATACAAAGCTTTATTAAGCTTGTAGACATGATCAGGATGGAATGTGTCTTCAAAACCAGGTGGTTGGCATACATAGACTTCCTCCTGAATTTGCCATAAAGGAAGGCACATTTGATATCCATCTGATACACCCTGATGTTGTGGTTGACAGCAAAGGCTAGAAAGAGTTTGATGGATTCTAACCTAGCTACAGGAGCAAAGGTTTCATCATAGTCTATTCCTTCTTCTTGTATGAAGCCTTGAACCATAAGCCTGGCTTTATTCTTGACAACAATACCCCTTTCATCAGTTTTGTTTTTGAAGACCCACTTTGTGCCAATTGGATAAACATCTTTAGGCAGTGGTACAAGTTCCCATACTTGTTGTCTTTTGAACTGAAGGAGCTCTTCTTGCATAGCTTCTACCCAACTGTTGTCTTTCAGTGCCTCTTGGTACTTGACAGGTTGTGTGAGAGATAGGAACCCTGCAAAAAGACAGATATTGGAGGATTGGCTTCTTGTGTAGATGCAAAAGTGCGACTAATGCTTCGGATTGAACAACACATATGTTTTGGTAAATGTCGTTGGTGCGAAGGAGAGTTTTAGTAGGTGCGAAGGAAGAAGAAAGGGTGCGAAGGAAGAAGACTTGTTCGAATGTGAATATACTTTATTGTAGAACTTGGTTCGACCGATCAGTTTGGGCGAACCTGCACATTCGCACAATCAATTTGGGCGAATGTGCAGTCTATAAATAGACAAGTTTGATTTTTGAATGTAACTTTTGGTCATTATTATTCCCTCCACTTTCTGATATTCACTCTAGTATTTTGTTAAACTCTTTTAACATTCATACCTTGTTTGTAATCATATTTCAACGTGTAATCGAGTTGTTAATTAATGAAAAGCTTTTGAAAATGATGATCTGTGTGTTTTAATCTGTTTGACTATTATTTTGTGATAGTTTTAGGGTTTCCGCACCTAAAACTAACTTGTTTGATCATTCTTTGTTGTTATACGATCCTTTACGCACATACAAAGTGGTATCAGAGCCATTCTGGATCAAACAACCACAAATTAATAGTTTCTCAGTTGATTTGGACCCAATTTTGGTCAAAAAGTTTCTGTTTTCAATGAACAAACTGATGTGATAAGATTTTGATTGATTACAACTTGATTTCGAGGTTAAATTGGATAATTCTCTTCATTAAAGTTGTTCCAAATCAATTCCGATTCAAAACCTGATTTAGATCATCAAAATCCATCAACATTTGATAAACATGATCAAAATTAACGGATTTTCAAAGAATAACCGTTTTTGAATTCTCTAGGGTCGAAAGAGAGAGAGAGTAGTTGAAAGTGGAATTTCTTTGGGTCGAACGAGGGATTTTGTGGTCGAAGGAAGTGTTATAGTGGTCGAAAGTAAACTTTGATTGCTTATTTTGTTCATTCGCCCTGTTGTGTCACCTTCGATTGATCGAACGGTCGAAGGAGCAGGAGAACAGAGAGACGAAAGCGGTCGAAGGAGATTTTGTTATTTCAGTCCACATTCGTATCAATCAAAACGGTCGAAGGAGAACATTATTTCTCATTCGCACGTTCGACTGTACGAAGGAGTATCCTGTTTTAAAATCTTTCTAATCTTTTCGTGTTTAATCGTTTGCAGGATAAGATGTGGAACTTTCCAACAACGCCTAGACCTACTCAAGCACCACAACAGCAGACAACACAAGATCCATGGTCGGTTGCAGCCCAGAAGACTAGTCAACCATCACAGCCAATCAATTACATGGCAATGACTAGTTCGGCTCCTCAACAAGTTGTTCAACCATTACAACAACCGAATGACAACTATTGGGGAGTCGCAGCAGCAGCAGTCCATTCGCAGACGACCAATGCCATATCCACTCTTATTCATGATCTATCCTCTGGAAGCGGCAATCGTCCACCAAAGCTAATGGACATGAAGGAGTACAACACATGGAAGACGAAGTTCAAGATCCATGTTGAGGGATAAGGACTTGAGGGAGCCGAAGCATGGCAAATGATAGTGAAGGGTTACGTTGCTCCTATTCTGGAGAATACTGGAGAACCGATACCTTTGGAGAATTTGGCGGATGATGAGAAAAAGAGGTTTGCGATAGAGAAGAAGGCATTCTCTCAGCTATCCCAGGCGATCAACACTGATCTATTGCATCAGTTTGGATCGTGTACAACATCCAAACAACTATGGGATATGCTGAGAAATCGACATGATGGAAATGAAAAAACAAGGAAGCTGAGGAGGAAGAGCTTCGGAAGGAATTTGAAAACTTCAGTTACATGGGCAATGAGACTCTAAAAGAGTTGGTTCCACGATATTGCCATTTGCTCACTGAACTGTCGAGCTATGAGATCAGCATACCAATGTCAGAACTAGTAGATAAATTTGCTGATGCTTTACCACCCTACTGGAACCAACACATCGAAGTGTTGAAGGAAAAGGATGCATACCAGTATTGGACTATTAATGAGTTCATTCAAAAGCTGGAAAACAAAGAGATGGAGGAGAAGAGAAAAGCTAAGAGAGCTCAGATTCCACAGAATCTTGATTTGTATGTGAGTGGTACTTCTAATTCTCTTTCTGCTTCAAGTACTACTTCAAATGTTGCTCCTCACATAGCATGTGTATCCAATGTTGTTGAACCCACTAAAGCACCCATCAACTACCTTGCCCAAACTTCATCTTACACACCATCATACACACAACAACCTTATCAAACACCAAACTTTATTCCAACTTTTTCACCATTACAACAAGCTGCATGCTACACATCAAGTCAACCTCAACAACAACAACAACAATATCCTCCTCACATGAATCAGATGCAGATTACTTAAGCACAATCAAGTCAAAACCCGATTGTGTTAGAGACCTCAAACCTTAACAATGTGACTGTTGAAATTGCTTAATAGCATGTTGCTCTTGTATCTGCTATGGTTGCTTCTTACAACGGTTTGGTTGCGAGTCAAATTGGAAACAACAATCTCACCAATGAAGACTACGCTCAAATCGACAAAGAGGAGATGGAGCTTATGGACATTCAGTGGGCTTTTGCAAGCATAATGAGGAGAGCCACTGACTTTATTCAGAAGACTGGCAGAACTGACCTCTCAACTTCTCCCAACACCACATACGGATTCAACAAAGCAAAAGTTACCTGCTTCAACTGTGGTGAGAAGGGTACTTTAAAAGAGAGTGCACACAGCCAGCACAGCAAGGTAATAGAAACCCGTTCAATTCATCATACCAAAACAGACAAAATCAAAACCAAAATCAAGTTTCATACAACAGTCCCAACATCTCAAGCTTTCAACCCCAAAACAATTATCAGAACCGTCAACAAAATACCAACACTAGACAATCCACAACTCAAAACCAACCTCAACAAAATCCAAACCGAACCATAGTTCCTATCTCTACACCTAACACTCAAACCCAAAACCAAACTGACAATCAAAACCAAGCATTAGTGATCCAAAAGGATGAAGGTTTTGATTGGACAGGTATGCAATTGGGGGTGGAGGAGATTACCGCTGGTAACGTGGCTTGTGTGGCACAGCAGATGAGTCTGGATGAAAATGAGGAGATTGAAGAGGAGGTTGTGATTGAAAAAGTGTCGGAGTTGAAAATTGAGGAAGTGAATGAGGATGTGATTGCTGAGAGTGAAGACAAGAAATTTGGGATGATTCTTGATTCTGTCACTGATGTTGGAGACCACTACGATTCAGCTTACTCGGATATGGAGAGTGAATAGCTAGATGATCACATTGACCAACTGCTAGCTGAAGCTAATTTCCTGATGACCCGCAAGTCATGTATGGTGGATGATGCGTGCACCAAGATTGACTACTCCAAATTCTTCGCAGGGAAGGAAGCTCATTTCGCTTTGATGGCAATGACAAAACCTCCTAAACCGGTAAGTTCTGAATCTCAATCTCAAGTGTGTGTTAAATGTGTTAAATGTGCTGATTTTGAAAAACTGACAGATGAAAATAAGCTTCTCAAGGTCCAACTTGAGAGTGCCAAAATCAACTGTCAGATTTATCAAAAAGATTTAAAAGATTTCAACAAAGTTCTTGATGGTTATAAAAAAGGATGTGTCTGAACTTAAAAAAAACATTATTTGTTGATGCGTTTTGCGACTAAGGATTGGATATACAATAATTAACATATGTTAGTGATGGCCGAATGTAGATATAACTGGGCGAAGGTAAACAAGAATGGGCGAAGGTAGATCTGAAGTGGGCGAAGGAAGAATGGACATAAACAAGAAGACACATTCGACCACTTGATGTGGGCGAATGTGGAAAACACTCACATTCGACCAGTGAAAACGGGCGAATGTGCAGTGCCTATATATAGATTTTGAGTTTTTGATAATGAAAGAGAGTTGTCATTTGTGTCCAGGTTCAGATCAGGTTCATAGGTGTTTTTGAGAGATTATCAGTGTGTTCTAGATTAACATAAACTCATTGTAAATGCTTTTTGAATGAAAGTTAATCTATGAAATGTTATTGAAAATGATCTTGATTGTGTCGTGATTTGTGTTTTATCAATTTGTTCAGATCTAGGGTTTCCGCACCTAGATTTGTGACTTGT
Organism: Ambrosia trifida; assembly: GCA_028751855.1. Lineage (NCBI taxonomy): Eukaryota > Viridiplantae > Streptophyta > Magnoliopsida > Asterales > Asteraceae > Ambrosia > Ambrosia trifida. The sequence continues at coordinate 7,693,304 of CM054132.1, forward strand.
ATGATCGTATAATCCTGTTTTAGCTAAAATCCAACGCTCACAAAGTGGTATCAGAGACTAGAGGATCATACAACAACAAATTTGATAAGATCAGAACTGATTTGGACATGTTTTTGACACAAAATCATCTGTTTTTACATAAACATTGTTTCTAAGAGTTTTTGATCGATTTAAAGGTGAATTTGTGGTCGAATTCAAGTTTTCCAAGACTTAAAGTTGTTCCAAATCAATTCCGAAACATAACCTGATTGAGATCATTCAAATCCATGAACTTTTGAAAATCTGAGATCAGAATAACCGTTTTTCAAACAATAACCGTTTTTCAAAAATGAGATCTGCTAGTTTTGGGCGAACCTGGAACCTGGACTGAGTGTTGTGGTCGAAAGTGACTAAAAGTGGGCGAACCTGAGTAGTGTTTGGGCGAACCTGAAAATTCTTATTGAAATCTTTCACTTTCGGGTAGAAATTTCTACCTTCGACCGTTTTCATTTCGGGCGAAAGTGAAAATTTGTTAGTTTGATTTACATTCTGGTCATTTCCACATTCGGTTGTTACTGTGTGGACGAAAGTAGAACCAGTTTGGACGAGAGTGAGAAATTTTGGACGAACTTAGAATAATTTGGACTAACCAAGTCAATTTTGGGCGAACCTAGGATTTTTGCTGAAAATTTTTCTAAGTGTTGAGATTTTCAGATTGAAATCATGTGGCGTTTTCAAACTACTCCGGGATCAGCAACAACACAACCACAACAGCAGACGATGGATCCATGGACAGTGGCAGCGCAAAAGACGAACATGCAATCCTCACAACCACTTAACTACATGACAACGATGAGTACGATGCCTCAAAATGTAGCACATCCGGCACTACAATCTGATTACTGGGGAGTAGCTGCAGCGGCGGTAAATACTCAAACCACTAATGCTATTTCTACTTTGATTAAGGATTTGTCTACAGGTAGTGGAACTCGGCCACCGAAGCTCATGGATATGCAAGAATATAACCAGTGGCACACCATGTTCAAGATCCATCTGGAAGGCATGGGAGTTGAAGGAGCAGAGGCATGGAGCATGATTGTCAAAGGATACACAGCACCGATTCTGGAGAACACAGGTGAGATGATTCCTCTGGAAAGCTTGACTGAGGATGAAAAGAAGAAATATGTGGTAGAGAAGAAGGCGTTCTCTCAACTGACACAGGCAATCACAAGTGACCTGTTGCATCAGTTTGGGACATGTACTACGTCAAAGCAGCTTTGGGATAAGCTGAAGAGGAAGCATGATGGTAATGAGAAGACCAGGAGTCTGAGAATGGAGGAATTAGTCAAGGAGTTTGAGAATTTTTCTTTATTAATAATGAAACTTTGAAAGAACTAACTCTGAGATATATGCATTTGTTGTCTGAATTGTCTAGTTATGGTGTACAGATTCCAATGACTAAGCAGGTGGATAAGTTTGCAGATGCTTTGCCACCACAATGGGATCAGCATGTGGAGGTACTCAGAGAGAAGGATGGTTATCAATTCTGGACCATTTCAGAGTTTATCGAAAAGCTGGAGAACAAAGAGTTGGAGGACAGGAGGAAAGCTAGAAGGTCACAGATTCCTCAGAATCCCAGTCTGTATTTTGGAGGTACTTCAGTTCCAGCTGGAAACTCAAGCTCTGGAAGCGTTGCACCACATGTTGCATGTATTTCCAATGTCATGGATTCATCAAAACCAACCACCAACTACACACCACCACAATACAATTCCTACTCACAACCATCATACACACCACCTCAATATAGTTCCTACATTTCACCAATCTCTCCAATGCAACAAGCAAGTTTTTACACCGCTAACCAAACACAACAACCATTAAACCAAGTTACTCAACATAAACAACAACCGGTGGTTTTGGATACATCTATCTTGGGAAATGTGACTGTGGAGGTTGCTCAGCAACACATTGCATTAGTTTCAGCAATGGTTTCATCCTACAATGGGTTGGTTGCTAGTCAGATTGGGAACAACAACTTAACCAACGAAGACTACGCACAGATAGACAAGGAAGAGATGGAACTCATTGACATTCAATGGGCTTTTGCGAGTATAATGAGGAGAGCAACAGAGTTCATCGAGAAAACTGGAAGAACTGATTTAGCAACTTCTCCCAACACAACCTATGGTTTCAACAAGGAGAAGGTTACGTGTTTTAATTGTGGAGAAAAAGGACACTTCAAAAGGGAATGCACCCAGCCACCTAAACAAGGTAATCGAAACCCTTTCAATGCAAATTACCAGAACCGTCAACAAAACCAAGTTTCTTACCAAAATAACAACAACTATCAGAACCGAAACTTTAACAACCAAAACAGACAACCAAACACTCAACACCAGATTCAAAACCAATCTCCTAATCACACAAACCGAACAGTTGTACCTATCACTACACCTAATGAGACTCAACAGAATGCGAGTCAGAACCAAGCTTTGGTGACTCAACAGGATGAGAGGTTTGACTGGTCGGGTATGCAAATAGGAGTTGAGGAAGTGACTACTGGTGGGAATGTGGCTTGTGTTGCTTATCAGGTTGATATGGAAGAGTCGGTGGCAGTTGATGAGAAGAAAAAAACTGAGGAGAGTGAAAGTCATGATTCTGAGACTGAGATGGAAGTGGAGAGTGAACCTGTTAAGGTTAAGGCTGAGGAAAAGAGTTCTGGAATGGTGATTGATTCAGTTTCTGATGTTCCCGAGGAGTGTAGATCAGTTTATTCAGATTCTGAGAGCGAATCAGACACAGAGGCAAGTGTTAATTCTTTAGATGATGACATTGACCAGTTGCTGGCAGAAGCTGATTTTTTGATGACGAGGAAGTCGTGTATCGCTGATGATGCTTTCACCAAGATCGACTACTCCAAGTTTTTCACTGGAAAGGAAGCTCATTTTGCGTTGATGGCCATGACTGAACCGCCAAAACCTGTAAGTTCTGAATCTAGCACTGATGTTATGAGTGATAAATATTGTGGAACATGTGATAGATTGACAGAGGAGAATAAACAACTCCGAATTTCACGAGATAGTGCTATCTTGAACTGTCAATCTACTCGCAAAGAGTTAAATGCTTTTAACAAAGTTTTAGATGGCTATAAAAAGGACATTTCCGACTTGAAAAACACTTTGTCATTGAAACAATTGGCAATAAATAACTATATCAATGAAATTGAAAACACCAAGTTGGAAATGGCAGCCATAAAATGCTTTGCTGAAAAGGTGAACAAAAAGCTGGAAAGTTATAAGAATGTTGCTTATGTGGTAGATCATATCATTGATGATAACACCACCAATTACAAGTCTGTACCATCTCCGGTTCTTTTTGAAAACCATAACTATCACCAAGTTATACCGGAGAGTTCGGTAAAATCAGACTCATCATCGGAAAAGGAATCTAATACCTCGAGTATTGGTGATCCATATTCCGATGTGAGACCGATTTTGGGCTTGAACAATGAGGGTGTTTATGCTGAGAGTGATAATTCAGACTCAGAGAATGATGATACTGGTAGTGATCAAACTGTTAATGAATGTGAGATTCCAAAAGAAAATCACATCATTACCACTGAACCAGTGTCACCATCTGATCATGTTCATCCGATGGCAAATGCTAATCGTGATAAAAAGTCTGAAAAGGTTGATGTTAAGAAAGATAATGTTGTTAAGAATGAGGTCAAAAAGAATGAGCTGAATGAACCAAGTGACAAACCGGTTAAAGTGTTTTATCGGATGGAAGGATCCGATAAAATCATTTCTGATGAGGAATTTCCGATTAAAAATGTTAACTATTCTAAACTTGATAAAATCTGGCAAGAAAGCACAATATGGTTTCCAAAACATGAAAGAACCAATGAAATTCCACCAGAAATTTTAAAGAAACTGTTTTCAGAAGTTCCTCAAGAACCAAAAATCCATGTCACTGAGTTCATTCGACCAAATGATAAAGCAAATGGTTTTCATGAGCCCTCTTACTCGAAAGGACCACTTCCTGAGAGTTTAAGAAATCAACAGTATAATGATCAGTTTCCTGTCAGATCATTTGCTTCACCAAATGCTCATTATGTGTTTGAGGAATATAGAAAATGCTTTAAATGTGGAGAACGCGGGCATTTACTTGCTCAGTGTCCATATGTAAGGCACAAAAGACATGAAGTTGAGGTTAAGAATTCCATGAGAAAGCCGATTGATCATTATGTCCCACCACATAGACGGGCTGTTCCTCAACAACAACATTTTTATAATCAAAACAATTTTCAAATGAGGAACAACCGTCCATTTCAATATGATCGAAGGAATCGGATTGCAATGGAACAATCTTGGAGAAAACCTGTGGTGAACACAACAGCTGATAGACAAAAGGTTCCACAAAAACCAATTGTTAAATCACATGTTGGACCTAAGTCTGTTAATTCAGATAAGGTTGCTAAGAAAGTTACTTTTAGTAACAATGTTCAGAAACCTATTGAGAAACCAAAATCTCAAATTCGTATTCTCAAAAGGTCTGAACAATCTTGGACACCTAATGGTACTCCAGGAACTTCTACTTCAAAGGTGAGTGAGAAAAATGACACTGTTTTGAAAAATCAGAAAACGGTTGATTCAAAACAAAAAGTTGTTGAAAAAGTCATTGAGGATGTTTCTTTGAAATCAAATGTTCAAAGGCCCAAGACTCAGGCTTGGGTCCCCCGAAAGAACTAAATGTTTACTTTTTGTGTGCAGGGAGCTTCAGTTGGCACTATTAGCAGTCTCTGGATTGTTGATAGTGGAGCTTCAGGCCACATGACGGGGGATTTGGCGTTGCTGTTTGATGTGAAGAATATTAATGGAGGATATGTCGCGTTCGCGGGTAATAAAGGAGGTTATATCACGATGGAAGGAAGCGTGAGTAACGGGATTGTGACTTTCGAGCGGATTTCTTATGTCAAGCAGATAGACTATAATCTGTTGAGCGTCAGTCAAATATGCGATAAACAATTTTCTGTGCATTTTGATGACAAATCCTGCTATATTCTCAAACCGGGCTTCAAGATTCCAAAGGAGTGGGTTATGTTGATGGCACCTCGAGTCAACAATCTTTATATTCTTGATATGTCCAAGGCGATGACATCACAGGGACAGATAACATGCTTTCTATCCAAGGCGACCGAAAAAGAATCGATAATGTGGCACCGAAGAATGGGGCACATTCATCTGAGGAAAATGAATCAGTTAGTGAGAAATGGACTTGTCGATGGAGTAAACGTGAAACATTTCCATCTGAACGACAAGTGTGTGAGCTGCATGAAAGGAAAACAACACAAACAGTCCCATAAAGTGAAGAAAGTTAACTCTGTTGAGATGCCGCTTGAGCGATTGCACATGGATCTTTTTGGACCGGTCAAACGCAAAAGTCATCTTGGAGAGCTTTATTGTTTAGTCGTCACTGATGACTATTCACGATTCTCATGGGTGATGTGTTTGAAGAACAAAAGCGACACTTTTACCAACCTACAAGTTCTGTTCACTCGACTGGAGAATATCTACAATTTGAAGATAAAAAGGATCAGGAGTGACAACGGGACGGAGTTCAAAAATGCAAAGATGGATGAACTTTGTGAAAGCAAAGGGATTCATCATGAATATTCGGCTCCGTATACCCCGCAACAGAACGGTGTTGCTGAAAGAAAGAATAGGACTCTGATTGAGGCTGCTAGAACAATGCTCGCTGACTCAAATCTTCCAGTAATGTTCTGGAATGAGGCGATTTATGCAGCAAACTACACTTTAAATCGGGTTTTGACAGTGAAGAAGTTTGGAAAAACATCTTATGAGCTGTTACACCGACGAAAGCCCAATTTAGAGTATCTAGAACCATTTGGGGCACCATGCACAATGTTGAATCCAAGCGAGAAGTTTAGTCCTAAAGCTGAGGAGGGATATTTTGTTGGATATGCAACCCCGCTCAAACGGGTATTCAACAAGCGAACTCGTCAAGTGGAGGATTGGGCTAACGTGGAAGTTCAACGATACACACAAAATTTGCAAGGCACGGGCCCTGATTGGATGTTTGATTACAAAGATTTCTTTGAATCATTCAACCTAGATAGCTTGGTTGAAGAAGCTGTTATCAGATTACTTTACGAGTGTGAAAACGCGGCAACTTCACCGTTGATGCGTCCAATCACCGTAAACCCCCCACCAGCTTCTAATGATACCAGTGCTCCTACACAAGAAGAAGAGTTGTTTCAAGAAGCTTCAACTTCATTAGACTCTTCAGAATCTGAAGATGAACAATTTGAAGAAGCCGTTCTTGAAAATGCAGAAGACTTAGAAGAGCAAACTGTGAACCCAACTCCAAATCCAGATGTTGCTTCATCATCTAACACGGGTCATGATCAGGATGCTGTAGAGAACTTGACTGCTCAGACGGGAGTGATTGTACCTGTTAATCCGGAATCTCGGATTCATCGTATTCACCCGCTGGAGCAAGTAATCGGTGATCCTGGTAGTGGAGTGATGACCAGAGGGCAGCTAAAAAGCGTTAATTCGCCAGAGAGTTTTGGTGCTTTAGCATTGTATGCCAAAATTCAGAAATCTGGTAGCCAAAATGATTGGTCGTTTGCATGTTATGTGTCGCAGGTAGAGCCAAGGACATACAAAGACGCTTTGAATGAAGATGCCTGGGTTGAGGCAATGCAGGAGGAGTTATTGCAATTCCAGAAATTGGGAGTCTGGACGCTCACAGATTTGCCGCCGGGAAGAAAGAAAATAGGCACTAAGTGGGTGTTTAAGTGCAAAAAGGATGATCGTGGAGTTATTGTACGCAACAAAGCCAGATTGGTTGTGCAGGGTTTCCATCAAATCGAAGGAATTGATTACAACGAAATCTATGCACCAGTAGCAAGAATTGAAGCTATTCGGATGTTCCTTGCGTTTGCTTCATATAAGAAATTCAAAGTCTATCAAATGGACGTCAAGAGCGCATTTTTGTACGGTAAAGTCAAGGAGGAGGTTTATGTCGGGCAGCCACCAGGCTTTGAGGACCCAATCCACCGGGACAAGGTCTACGTGCTGAACAAAGCTTTATATGGTTTGCACCAGGCTCCAAGACAGTGGTACGAGGAGCTAAGTACATACCTCATCTCCAAAGGATTCAAGCGCGGCCTTGTCGATTGCACCCTCTTTACGAAGAAGACGGGAGATGACTTGCTTCTAGTACAGATTTACGTTGATGATATTATATTTGGTTCAACTAACGAACTCTTGTGCAGGGAATTTGAAACTGTTATGCAGGAGAAGTTCGAAATGAGCGCTATGGGGGAAATGCAGTTTTTCCTCGGCTTACAGGTGGATCAAAGACCCGACGGGATCTTCATTCACCAGACGAAATACGTAGCCGACATCTTGAGCCGATTCCAGATGGAGGACTCTAAGCCGATGGATACCCCGATTCAACCCAATCACGGGATTGGAGTGGACGCTAAGGGGGAGCTGACAGATCCATTCACATACAGAGCAATCATCGGATCTCTGATGTATTTGACAGCGTCTCGACCAGATATTATGTATGCAACGTGTCTCTGTGCTCGCTACCAATCGAAGCCGAAACAAAGTCATCTGACGGCGGTCAAGCGTATCCTTCGATATCTGAAGGGTTGTCCATCAAAAGGACTTTGGTACCCTAATGATGATGATTTTGATTTTATTGCTTTTAGTGATGCAGATTGGGGCGGCTGTGACAAAGACAGCAAATCAACAACAGCCGGTTGCCAGTTTTAGGGAGCAGGTTAATTACCTGGCAATGCAAGAAACAGACTTCCATCGCACTGTCTACATGTGAAGCCGAGTACATTTCAGCCTCGAGTTGCTGTTCGCAAGTGCTCTGGATCCAACAACAGATGGTCGATTACGGTTTGCAGTTTCTTAAAACCCCTATACACTGTGACAACGAAGCCGCAATTGCATTAACTAAAAATACTGAAAATCATTCTAAAGCAAAACATATCCGGATTAAATATCATTTTATCCGTGATTGTTACGCTAAGGAATTGATTGACATGGTCAAAATCCATACTGACTACCAACGTGCAGATTTGTTTACAAAAGCTTTTGATAGATCCCGCTTTGAATATCTTTTGAAAGTAAACAATATAAAGGAAAAACAGGACTAATCGGCTCCTCGGTTTATCATTTTTAGTTTTTAGTTTTAGTTTTAAATTTTTGCTAATTGGGAATTTCTCTTTGCTAATTGGGAATTTCTCTTTACTATCATAATTCTCAAAGAAGTTGATGCTTTCGAGGGGGTTGTTTAATCCTCAAAGAAGTTGATGCTTTCAAGTGGATTGTTTCTTTCAAATTTTTTTTGTTTTTCAGAAAAATTAAAAACCCAAAAATATGTTCTTTATTTTAGGGGGAGTCATTTTATCAGAAAAATCAAAAATATTGAAAAATTTTCAAAATACCTAAAAATTAGAAAAACCAAAAAAATGATTTCCTGGATAAAAAGAGGAAATGATAGTACATCAGTGGGGATCTGACACAGGCTAAAGAATTGTATAGCTTAATGAGACGCATGTTGATTACGTGTGATATGCTGATAGGCTTCGTAGACTATATATTGCGTGCATTAGTGATACAAACATAACAAACTACGCGTTTGTGGATGAACACCTCATGGGCATATGGTCTTAGTACCGTAATTTCGTTTGATAGGGTGTTTGTACAAATCTCGGAGGTTTAGGGTCGTTATGTTATTAGTTGTCTGGGGATAGCCTATCTGATCTTCTGCTGTAAGTCATTACGGACCTAGATCAGACAGGATGTCTTTATAAAAGAGCTTTATGCCAAATCCTAAAGTTACCGAATTGAGGAACTTTCCATGTTATATGATGATCAAAGATTATCTATAATATCGTATTGATCATTGATGCAAATCATGATTAATATCAGTCCTCAACCTGGTATGGTGCATATGTTACTTTGCTGCATTAATTTGCTGACCTGTATACCTTTATGCATCATATCTTGTAAAATTACAGACGACGAAAGCATAATCACGCTTTACAATGAGTCTTTGTGCAAATTACTTCTTGATACGGGAGTATGTCGTGTGTGTGGGAACCACAATGTGTTAGTCTAATACATCTAATTAGTATCATTTTAAAGCATTGCGTAATTGTCTGCATGTGAGCTTATGTGGACAACAATATCAGCAATTGCCGTTTCACATATTGTTTCTAATGATAATATTGTAACAGATCAACGCTGTGTTCAGATTTCTCAGAAAACTGATATGATCCTCTTACCGGAAATCACAAAATGTTTACTGTTTTCATTTACTTTGATGCATTTTTATTTTGTCGCATTTTACTTTTATTGTCAAAAAGATACAAAATCCAAAAAGATTTTAGGTGTGTTTTGATAAAAATTTCAGAAAATCCAAAAGATTTGCATTTTTGCTTTATTTTTTTGATATCCGGGGATGCTTGATGGTCAATTTCTGAGATTTGATAACACCATCTGGACTTTGTAACATTCAAAATGTGACAATTTGAGTTTTGGAAGTTTAACGGATTGAAAAATGTTGAACGGGATTCGAATTCGTGATTTGGCGAAATTTTCAGATTTTTCCATTTCACATTCGCCCCTTAAATGGGTCGAATGTGGAAAAATCATCACCTTCGACTATTGTGAAAAAGGGCGAATGTGGACATTTTCACTTCCGGGTGTATTTTCCACTTCCGGGTACAAGTTTCACCTTCGGGTCTTTAAATAGGGGCGAAGGTGGAATGTTTCTACATTCGTGTCATTAACTTGGGGCGAATGTGGATTTAACCCACATTCGTCCACCTCAAACGGTCGAACGTGGACTCCTATAAATAACCTTTTCACCTTCGACTTCTCATTCAGAAAATTTTTTCAAAATTTCATCATAACCAGACCTTGTTGCTGATATTTCCTGTGATTGTGCATTTCATTCCTTATCCATTCCTGATCTTTTTGAGACTAAATTTGCAGGTATTGGAGATGTTAACAGTCCTGAATCATCGTTTTATGAACACGACCTAGGGTTTCAAGTTTTGGGGTTTTTAATGTTGATTGATGATTGTTTTTGATTCCCGATCAGTTATCATAGGTTTTAGGGGGAGAATGTGGAAGGAATTAGGATAATAACATGTCTAGATGTTAGTTTTGATCGATTGAACACAGTTGAACCCTAATTCCACTTTAAAACCTATGTAAACTGATTAATTGACAAAATTGGTAATGAATGGGTGTTAGTCGGACTTATTAGCATACATTAGGATCAAAATCATAGGTTTAAATCAACAATGGTAAAAATTTAAATTTTGGGGGAAAACAGTTTTCACCTTCGGTTCAAAAACCGGGCGAAGGTGAAACTGATTGGGCGAATGAACATAAAAATGGACGAATGTGATTTTTAATCAAAACTTTTTCATATTCGACCATATATTTTCACATTCGACCATATGATCTCACATTCGGCCATTTTAAAATGGGCGAATGTGCAGATTAGTTTTGACCAAAATTTTTTATAATTTGTCGTTTTTGTGTTTTGACGTGTTTTTATTGATTTTCATGTGCAGATGGCTGAACAACCCGAGAATATTGAATCACCAGCAGTGAATGTTGAAACTCCAGCTGAGATCACAGTTCAAGATCCAGTACCAGTAGCTGAAACATCTGTTCCTAGCAGTTGGCCTTTTGAACGATCGCACAACTGTTGCGCTTATCTAGGTGACGTTGAGAAGAACACGGAGTTTACAGGGATTATAGAGTTTCTGAAGAGGAGCAGGATTGTTCATGCCTTAGCCACACCAACCATCATATATAAAGACATCATAGAAGATTTTTATCAGAATGCGAAGTATGATTACTGGGAGAATCAGACGATCATCAAGAGCAAGATTCAGGAGATGGATATGTTCTTAACTGAAGCTGATATTCGAGAGGCTTTACAGATTAAGTTCGAGGATAGTGAAGATCCCAGGGAGTTATCGTGGACAGAACAGAAGGCGTGCTTCTTAAGAATGAAATACAAAGGTCCAATCACTGACGGATCTATGTATAAGGGGAAACTGGGAGTACAGTACAAGTATTTTGCTCATGTTCTTATTCATGTCTTTGGATGTGTGAGTGGTGGTTATGACGTGATGAGAAGGAGTTTGAGTTCATTAATGGTTGCGTTGACACTCAACAAACCATTTAATGTTTCTGGGATGATTCTTGATCATATGCTGGAGATGCTGAAGGGAATGAAGAATAAGAAGTTCATGTTGTATCCGAGGTTTCTGATGATGATCTTTGACTACAAATATCCTATGCTGAAAAAGGATCCGACTATGATTCTAGGTCAAGATCACATGAATATTAGAACCTTGATGAGGATGAAAGGTTACAAAGGTGTGCCTGATAGTGAGAAGCCACCTAACAGGAGATTATTTGGCGCTTTGGCTCGTCCGGATTACATTGATCCTGGCAAGAACAAAGCAAGACATGATGATAGTGACTCGGACAACGATGATCCCTTAGTGTATGTTGATTCAAGCACTAAGCGGAAACGTCAAGTAGTCAATCCTGGAGCCAAAGGGAAGGGCAAGGGAAAGGCTATTGATCAGGGAAGCACTAAGCAACAAGTAGCTAGAAAGAAATCGACGGCGAAGAAAGGATCGGGTTTGGTGGATGAAGAGTCTGTAGATTCAGAAGAGACTGAAGTTGATGAGCAGTGGGATTCTGATGATGAGAATGTGAGGACCACCAAACGTAAGGCCACTATGGTTGGTGAGTCTGAATCCTTGAATCAGTCGATAGAAGAAGCTGAGAGAAGAAAGAAATCAGTTGAAGATGAAGGTTTAGGTGTTGATCTAGCTGAACTGAGTGTTGGAGAAACTGTAGTTGTGAATTTGCCCAAGAAGACAAAGAAACAAAAGACTATGGCCAAGAAATCAAGTGTAAAAGAACTGAGAGAGAAAGAATTACTTGATGAGCGGAGCTGAGCGAAAGTGATTGTCTCAATAGAACCGGAAGAAATGACCCCTAAGAACAGCAGTCAAGCTGGAAAGAACAAGAGAGCATTGAGTTCGAAAGAAGGCAGCAGTGCCTTAATAACCTAAGCAGATGTCAACAGCTTATCCCATTCCTAAAGAAGTTTTTCTTTGGCTCAGTTGTTGAAGGGAAAGAGATTACCTGATGCTGGTACACCTTCTAAGCTATCTTCACCAGTTGCCAAGAAGCAGAAGAAAGCGAAAGAGGCAGAGACTTTACCAATTGATCAGTTCAATATCGATATGGATAAAGTGCTCGATATGTTTAGAAAGCCTCAGAAGGAGAAAGTTGTTGAAGTTGAGCCATCCAGATCTAAGTCGAAGAAAGTGACTGTGGATGATGATGTCATGAAACAGGTTAATAAGAAGATGGAGGACATGATGAAGATGCTGGTTGCTCAACAAGCTGAGATTACTAAATTCAAGCAGAATGAGGAGAAGATGCTCCAGATTGTGGTTGCTTCGAAATCTAATCAGGATGATATAAATGATAAGATTAAGTTGATTGAAGCAAAGAATGAGAAGCTTGAAAGAAAATGTGAAAGAAACAAGAGCAAAATCAAACTGATTAAGGCTGATAACAAAGAATTAAAGAAGGAAAACAAACGCCTTTGTGGTTTGATTGAAGAGCTTTATAGCAGAGCACCCCAGTTGAAAGAGGGTGAAGAAGATGAAGAAGAAGATGAACAGAAAGTTGATTATGAGTATTCTGAATCTGAGAAAGAAGAAGATGATGATGAGGATGATGATGGATCGGATAAAAGCGATGATGACAATGATGATGATGATGACAATAATGATGATGATGATGATGGTGCTGAAGGTACTGGGAAAAAGCAAGGTGATGATTTTAGCAGTGGAAGTGATCATGATGGAGGAGATGATACTTCCAAATTTAGTTATGAGAAGAGAACACCACAGAAGAAGAAAGATACTGGAGAATCGAGTTCCAAGAAGAAAGGTGGGAATGTTGATTCGGATGAAAGTATTTTCTGGAACGAGAAGGTGAGATCTTTGTCTGAGGATGCTAAACAGATATATAAGAATATGTTGGAAAAGAGAGAGTGGACCATTGAGTTCACAGGATGCTTCGCTGAAATATTCCAGACTGATGATTTGAGATATGAGTTGGAATATGAAGATCCAGATCTTGAAGAAGGGGAATTACCTGCATCTGTGGCGAAAGAAATTCTAGATGGTCTCGCACAGAGGGTAGGAAAGACGTTTGAGGAGTTTATGATGGATGAATCGATTCCTGATATTCCTGAAAAGGATATGGGAAGTCATTCAGATGATGTGCAGACTCCAGAAAACAATGAAGTGGAGATAGAAGATATTACTCATGAAGAGTTTCCCCAGTATTTCAGATAAGAAGATGAGAATGAAGTATTTCCTGACTTCACTGAGATACCAAATAAGTCAGCGAAACAGAAAGCAAAGAAAAGAAGTGAAGAGTTTGTTGAAAAGGTGTTTGGTACTGAAAAGAAAGATTCTTCTAACCAGTCTGATGAGTTGAAGAATTATATGAAGAAGTTGAAGGAAATGGATGAGAACCGACCTAAGCCTGAAGCTCAAGGTAATTTCTATCGATTTCATAATGCCAAGTTCAAAGGCAGAGCTCTCGGGTGGACTTACTTAGGCAGACTGAAGTGTATTGCTGCAAAATGGGAAACCGGAATTCTGTATTTCAACAGATTCTGTGACTTGCTTACTCTACCGTACTGGGCGGTGAGAGACTTATGCAGATTCCCAATGTCAGGTGCCGAGGTAAATGGATCACATGTCGGTTGGTGCGCAGACAAATTGGTTTGGGAAAGTCGTACGAGATGGAACAGGTTCAAGCCTCAATATCCCCGTAGAAAAGTTCATAGGGATATTGATCCTCAAACCAATATGAAGTGTGTTACTTTGATTTATAAAGCACCTAATGTGATGAGGAAGATACCGTTGATGCCAATGCCACAGCATTTCAGTGCTGATTTCATCTTTTGGTATTATGATTGGAGGAAGGCAGAAGCGGTGATCGTGTTGAGAGATGGAAAGGATAAATACAAGCATGTTCATGTATTTGATCCTATGTGGCTGATTAATTGCACATTCGAAGACATCATCATGTTGTTCTACAATCCGATCTACTATGAACCCAATGACTTTGCTCAAGCGAGAAAGTATACTCAAGTTGTTGGAGTGTGTTTTGCGTATGATATAAATGCAGGAAGCAACTTGGAGGGTAAACTTGGCAAGACTGTGAAGATGGCCAATGTGTCAAAGCCTGTGAAGAAAACATTTGAGCCGCCAATGACTTCTGAGCAGAAGAAGCAGCTCAGAATCAAACTGATGAACAAGACAATGGACTATCAGAGAAAACTATCCAATCAATAGTCGAGGGGGAGTTTGTTGATGCGTTTTGCGACTAAGGATTGGATATACAATAATTAACATATGTTAGTGATGGCTGAATGTAGATATAACTGGGCGAAGGTAAACAAGAATGGGCGAAGGTAGATCTGAAGTGGGCGAAGGAAGAATGGACATAAACAAGAAGACACATTCGACCACTTGATGTGGGCGAATGTGGAAAACACTCACATTCGACCAGTGAAAACGGGCGAATGTGCAGTGCCTATATATAGATTTTGAGTTTTTGATAATGAAAGAGAGTTGTCATTTGTGTCCAGGTTCAGATCAGGTTCATAGGTGTTTTTGAGAGATTATCAGTGTGTTCTAGATTAACATAAACTCATTGTAAATGCTTTTTGAATGAAAGTTAATCTATGAAATGTTATTGAAAATGATCTTGATTGTGTCGTGATTTGTGTTTTATCAATTTGTTCAGATCTAGGGTTTCCGCACCTAGATTTGTGACTTGTATGATCGTATAATCCTGTTTTAGCTAAAATCCAACGCTCACATTATCAATTAAACAACTTGCCATTAATAACTATATCAATGAAATGGAAAACACTAAATTAGAAATGGCAACCATAAAGTGTTTTGCTGAAAAAGTAAACAAGAAGTTAGAGAGTTACAAGCACATAGCATATGTAGTTGACCATATCATAGAAGAACCCTCCCAGTCAAATAGTGCAAACTATAAGGCGGTCCCATCTCCGGTATTGTTTGAAAACCACAATTTACATGCAATTCCACCGGAGACTTTAGTCAATTCTGACTCCACATCAGAAAACGAGCCTAACACGTCTAGTGTCGGGGATCCATATTCTGATGTGAGACCTGTTTTGGGAAACAATGAGGGTGTGGTCGCTGCTGATGATTCAAATGAAGAAGATGAACCATCTGAGACGGTTGAAAATGAAAGTGATATCCCTGATGAAAATCATATAATCACTACTGAGCCAGTCTCACCGTCTCAGATCATTCATCCAATGGCAAATGCTCATCGTAAGAATGTGGTAAAGAAAAATGAAAAGTCTGTTGGTAAGTGTGTTGAAAAGAAAGAGGTAAAGAAAATTGAGAAACATGTTGTTAAACCGGTAGAAAAGAAAAATTTAACTAAATCTGAGAAAAATGTGGTGAAACCGGTTGAAAAGAAAAATGAGCTTAAATCTGAAAAATCTAATGAAATGAGCAACGAATCGTGTGACAAACCTGTGAAAATCTTCTATCGGATGCAAGGCTCCGATAAGATTTTATCTGATGATGAATATCCGATTAAGTTTGTCAATTATTCAAAAATTGAAAAGATCTGGCAGGAAAGTACGATTTGGTTTCCAAAATTTGAAAGAACCAATGACATTCCTCAAGAAATTTTAGATAAAATTTATTCGGATAAAGATGCCAAGGTCAATGTCACACAATTTGTTTTGCCAGTTGATAAAGCAAAAAGTTTTATTGAACCGACTTACTCGAAGGACCCAGCTCCTGAGAGTTTAAGGAAACAATGCATGGTTGATCGTTATTCCATTACTAGTTTTTCCAAGTCGCCGATCAAAGAAAACTATGAGGAATACCATGCGTGTTATAAGTGCAGGGAACGGGGACATTTACTTGCCGCCTGCCCGTACGTACGACACAAAAGGCACGAGGTGGAGATGAGGCAACATAATGATTATCCGGTTGACAACTACGGTTATCCACAAAGACGATTTTACCCTCAACAAGAACCGTATTATAAACAAAACAATTTTTACAACAAGAGGGAAAACCGTCCGATGACGTATGATAAACGCAACCGGATAACCACTGAAAAATCTGCTAAGAAACCTGTGATGAACTCAACTGCTGATAACAAAATGGTTGCTTCTAAACCTAATGGAAAACAAGCAGTTGGACCTGTCTCTGTTAAATCAGAGAAGGTAACTAAAAAGGTTGCATTTAAAGATGAAGTAAAGAAACCGGCTGATACTTCAAAATCTCAGATCCGGATCTTGAAAAGATCTAAGCAATCCTGGTCATCTAAGGAATCTGAAGGAGCCTCAACTTCACAGAATGAGAAGAGTGAGAAAAAGAAAGTTGTGAGTGAAAAGAAAGGGGTTCAGTTAACCCAAGATGTTTGTGAATTGAAAGAATCTTTGAAACAACCCGTTCAAAGACCCAAGACCAAACAGTCTTGGGTCCCCCGAAAGATCTAACTGCTTTACTTTATATGTGCAGGGAGCTCCAGCTGGCCCTGTTAGCAGCCTATGGATTGTTGACAGTGGAGCTTCTGGTCACATGACAGGGGACCTCACGCTATTCTTTGATATCAAAAACATTAACGGAGGTTATGTGGCATTTGCTGGTAATAAGGGAGGCTACATTACGATGGAGGGTAGTGTAAGCAATGGGGTCGTGACATTTGAGCGGATATCATACGTGAAACAGATAGATTATAATCTGCTCAGTGTTAGTCAAATTTGTGATAAACAATTTTCTGTGTATTTTGATGACAAATCCTGCTACATCATGAAACCTGGGTTTGAACTTCCGAAAGAGTGGGTGATGCTGAAGGCACCGAGAGTAAACAATTTGTATATTCTCGATATGTCCAAAGCAATGACCACCCATGGACAAGTCACGTGTTTCCTCTCTAAGGCTACAGAAAAAGAATCCATTATGTGGCACAGGAGAATGGGACACATCCATTTGCGAAAGATGAACCAGTTAGTGAAGAATGAACTTGTCACGGGAGTTAATGTGAAACACTTCCATTTGAATGACAAGTGTGTTAGTTGCAAAAAGGGAAAGCAGCACAAACAATCCCATAGACCAAAGAAAGTCAATTCCATTGAACTGCCGCTTGAGCGTTTGCATATGGATTTATTCGGTCCAGTCAGACGTAAAAGTCATGCCGGGGAGTTGTACTGTCTTGTGGTGACTGATAATTATTCAAGATTTTCATGGGTAATGTGCTTGCATCAGAAAAGCGACACTTTTGACAATCTGAAGGTTCTGTTTACACGTCTGGAGAATATATATGGTTTGAAGATCAAACGAATCCGGAGTGACAATGGGACGGAGTTCAAAAACGCTCAGATGGAGGATCTTTGTGCAAACAAGGGAATTCATCATGAATATAGCGCTCCGTATACACCCCAGCAGAACGGTGTCGCAGAGAGAAAGAACAGGACTCTAATCGAGACGGCGAGAACTATGCTTGCAGATTCAAATCTTCCAGACATGTTCTGGAACGAAGCTATTTACGCAGCATGTTATACTCTTAACCGTGTTTTGACAGTGAAGAAGTTTGGCAAAACTTCTTATGAGTTGTTGAACTGACGCAAGCCGAATCTGGAGTATCTAGAACCATTTGGTGCCCCGTGTACAATGCTGAATCCTTCGGAGAAGTTCGCACCAAAGGCTGAAGAAGGTTATTTTGTTGGATATGCAACCCCATTAAAACGGGTATTCAACAAAAGAACTAGAAAAGTCAAGGAGTGGGCTAATGTCGAAGTACAAAGATACACACAAAATGTACAGGGAGGAGGTCCAGATTGGATGTTTGATTACAAAGACTTCTTTGAATCATTCAATCTAGATAGCATTGTTGAAGAAGCTGTACTTCATTTATATTATGAGGTTGAAAAAACCGTGACTTCACCGTTAGTGCGTCCGATCACGGTAAATCCTCAAGCAGCTTCTAATGATACCACTGCTCCTGTGATGGAAGAAGAGGTGTTCCAAGCAGCTTCCACAACGCTTAATTCATCAGATTCAGAAGATGAAGACGATGATGCAACAAGTGAAGCTATTCTGGACAATGCTACAGTGACACCACCAGTGAACCCAACTAATACTGATGCTTCAACATCGAATGTTGGTAATGATCTGGTTTCTACAGAGAATTTGACAACCCAAACGGGAGTACAAGTACCTGATTATCCGGAATCTTGGATACATCGGATACACCCGCTTGAACAGGTTATTAGTGATCCTGGTAGCAGCGTGATGACAAGAGGGCAGCTAAGAAATGCTCAAGCACCAGAAAATATTGGCAACCTTGCTTTATATGCCAAAATACAGAAATCTGGTTTTCAAAATGACTGGTCTTTCGCTTGTTATGTTTCGCAGGTCGAGCCGCGGACATACAAGGATGCTCTTTTGGATGATGCCTAGGTGGAAGCAATGTAGGAGGAGTTATTACAATTCCAGAAACTTGGTGTATGGACACTGACAGATTTGCCCCCTGGAAGAAAGAAAATTGGAACCAAATGGGTGTTTAAGTGCAAGAAGGATGACAGAGGAGTCATAGTACGAAACAAAGCTCGTTTGGTCGTTCAGGGTTTTCATCAGGTTGAAGGAATCGACTACAATGAAATCTATGCACCGGTTGCACGCTTGGAAGCTATCCGAATGTTCCTAGCGTTTGCATCATGGAAGAAATTTAAGGTGTATCAGATGGATGTAAAGAGCACATTTCTTTACGGTGTGGTCAAAGAGGAAGTTTACGTAGGTCAACCGCCAGGCTTTGAGGACCCTATTCACTGGGATAAGGTTTATGTGTTAAACAAAGCTCTCTACGGGTTGCACCAGGCTCCGAGACAATGGTATGAGGAGCTGAGCACGTATCTTCTCTCAAAAGGATTCAAACGCGGACTGGTAGACTGCACACTGTTCACGAAACGAGCAGGAGATGATTTGCTTCTTGTACAAATTTATGTTGATGATATTATTTTCGGGTCAACTAACGAACTTCTGTGCAGGGAATTTGAAAAAGGTTATGCAGGAAAAGTTCGAAATGAGCGCAATGGGAGAAATGCAGTTTTTCCTAGGCTTGCAGGTGGAGCAAAGACCAACGGGGATCTTTATTCACCAGACGAAATACGTTTCTGAAGTCTTGAGCCGATTCCAGATGGATGATTCGAAGCCGATGGATACCCCGATACAACCTAATCACGGGATTGGAGTTGACCTCAAGGGGGAGCTGACTGATCCATTTACATACAGAGCAATCGTCGGATCTCTGATGTATCTCACAGCGTCTAGACCCGCTATAATGTTTGCGACATGTCTTTGTGCGCGATATCAATCGAAGCCGAAACAGAGTCATCTTGCAGCTGTCAAGCGTATCCTTAGATATCTGAAGGGTTGTCCATCGAAAGGACTTTGGTACCCTAATGATGATAATTTTGACCTAATCGCTTTTAGTGATGCAGATTGGGGCGGCTGTGATAAAGACAGCAAATCCACAACGGCTGGATGTCAGTTTATGGGGAGCAGGCTCGTTACCTGGCAATGCAAGAAACAAACCGCAGTTGCACTATCCACATGTGAAGCAGAATACGTTTCAGCATCGAGCTGCTGCTCACGGGTTCTTTGGATCCAACAGCAGATGGTGGATTACGGTATGCAATTTCTTAAAACCCCTATTTACTGTGATAATGAGGCCGCAATCGTATTAACAAAAGACTTAGTAAATCACTCAAAGGATAAACATATTCGGATTAAATATCATTTTATCCGTGATTGTTATGCTAAAGAGTTGATCGATATGGTCAAAATCCACACTGATTACCAACGCGCGGATCTTTTTACCAAAGCTTTTGACAAATCCAGATTTGATTATCTTTTAAAAGCTAATGGTATTAAAGAAAAACAGGACTGATCACCACCTAAGTCTATCATTTTTTAGTTTAAATTTTTATTGCTTTTCAGAAAAATTTCGAAAAACCAAAAACATTGAAAAATTTCAAAATCCATAAAAATTAGAAAATTTCTTTGCTGACTGCTATATCTTCTTCCCTTAGATTAATGTCGTCAGATTTCTGTGAACAAACGATATATGGGCAGTCACATATTTGAAATGCTCCAGCTTATCATTGGGAACAGTAAATTCGAAAATCTATATAAAACAGAAAATTCTAAAATGATCTCGTGGAGTATAAAGGGAAATGATAGTACATCAGTGGGGATCTGACACATTCTAAGTAATGTACTGCTATATAGGGCGTGTGTCTGAGTCTGTGCGATGTGCTGATAGGCTTCGTAGACCTATTACTGCGTGCCTGATACATACATATCAAACGAATCGTTGTGTGGATGAACTCCTCATGGGCATATGGTCTTAGTACCGTAATTTCGTTTGATAGGGTATTTGTACAAAACTTGGAGGTTTAGGGTCGTTATGTTATTAGTTGTCTGGGGATAGCCTCTCTGATCTTCTGCTGTAAGTCATTACGGACCTAGATCAGACAGGGTGTCTTTATAAAAGAGCTATATGCCAAATCCTAAAGTTACTGAATTGAGGAACTTTCCATGTTATATGATGATCAAAGATTATCTATTACATCGTATTGATCACTGATGCAAATCATGATTAATATCAGTCCTCAACCTGGTATAGTGCATATGTTACTTTGTTGCATTAATTTGCTGACATGTATACCTCTATGCATTATATCTTATACAATTACAGACAGCGAAAGCATAATCACGCTTTACAATGAGTCTTTGTGCATTTACTTCTTGATACGGGAGTATGTCGTATGCGTGGGAACCACAGACAATTGCGTTTATACTATAAATATCAGTATCAGTATAAAGCAATGCATAAAAGTCAGCATGTGAGTTTATGTGGATCACAATATCAGCAATTGCCAGATCACACATTGTCTTTAATGATAATATTTCAAAAAGATCAACGGTGTGATCAGATTTCTCAAAAACTGATATGATCCCTTTACCGGAAATCCAAAAAAAAAAAAAAAACATTTACATTTTTTCATTTACATTTCTGCAGTTTATTTTCTCGTTAAAAATTACAAAACTCAAAAAGATTTTAGGTGTGTTTTAGCATAAACTTTAGAGAATCCAAAAAGATTTTTCATTTTCATTTTATTTTGATAACTGATGGTGGTTGATGTCGATTTTCTAAACCTTGAAACACCATTTGAGCTTTGTAACTTTTTAAACGTGAAAATATGATTGTTGGATGCTTAAAAGTTGGAAAATAATTCGACCGGGACTCGTTTTTGAGATTTGGAAAATTTTCAAAAAAAAATCCCATTTCTCATTCGCCCATTCGGTTGGTCGAATGTGGGATTTTACATGTTCCTTCGTATGTTCTATATGGGCGAAGGAGAGTGTTCATGACCATTTATCTCATTCGAACCCTTTTGGCTCCTTCGAACCTTTCACTAGGGTCGAAGGAGACAAAAGTTTATCCTTCGTATGTATAGAATGGGCGAAGGAGTATGCCTATATAAACCCATCTGTCTCATTCGAACCCCATTCAGAATTTTTCAGATTTTTCACTCTAACCTCACCTTGTTGCTTGATTCTTTTGAACCATTCCATTGTGTTCGTCACTTCATACTGATCATTTTGCACTCTTATTCACAGGTTAACATCTTGGATTACAGGATTAAATCCCTGTTTTATGTTTCGAGCCCTAATCCATCAAACTGATTATATTTGAACTCATTGTGACAATTATTGATTAGGTTTTATTGTATGTGTGTTTTAGGGGGAGAATTAACAAAAACCATGGTTTAAAAACCGACTGTTTGATCAATTGAGTAATAGTTGTGTTTAAACCCAAGTTTTTAATTGAAAACACAAATACAATGCATAATTGATGAATCTGTTAGTATAAGATGGTTAATCGGCATCATTAGGATCCATTTCAATCAAAGGAACATGATCGGAAATCCTCAATTTCAAAATTGAAAATTCAAATTTAGAACAGTCACCTTTTACCATTACGAATGGGCGAAGGAGAAAATCAAACGGCCGAATGAAAATTATTTGGGCGAATGAAACATTTTATCAAAAACCATACATTCGTACCCTTTATTTTCTCATTCGTACCTTGCTAAATCTCTTTCGTACCCCCGTTTGGGCGAAAGAGAAGGTTCATTACCAAAACTTTTCAAGTTTGAATTTTGTCGATTTTTAACGTGTGTTTTTGTTTGTTTTGCAGATTTAACGATGTCCGAACAAGAAAAGACAACGGAACAAGCTGGATCATCATCACAGCCTGCCAAGCTTTTAGACTTCGAGAATGCGCATAACTGCTGTGCGTATCTCGGAGATGTTAAGAAGCATATTGAGTTTGTCGGTATCATAGAGTTCCTGAAGAGATGCAGGGTGATAGATGTTATTGCTACACCGACGATTATCTATAGAGATATGATACAAGAGTTTTGGTCGAATGCAAAGCTTGATTTCTGGAAGTGCGAATCATGTTTGACGAGCAAGATTCAAGGACAGAGAGTCATTGTTTGTGAAGAGGATCTAAGAGAAGCGTTGAACTTGAATGATGAGCCGACAGATCCAAAGGAGTTTACTTTTATGGATCAGCGAAAGTGCTTCCTTAGAATGAAATACAATGGACCAATCACTGACGGTTCATTGCATAAGGGAAAACTGTGCCCCCAATTCAAATATCTGGCACATGTTTTGATTCATGTATTCGGATCTGCAGCTGGAGGATATGATTTGATGAGGAAGAGCATCAGTTCTATGATGGTTGCCTTAGTGTTGAACAAGCCGTTCAATGTTTCAGGCATGCTGATGTCTCATTTACTAGAGCCTGTGAACGGCACGAGGAATCTGAAGTTTCTTTTATATCCTCGTTTCCTCCAGATGGTGTTTGACCACAAGTATAAGGAGCTGAAAAGAGATCCTAAGCACATAGTTGTTCAGGAACATATGTCGCTGAATACACTCGCCAGGATGAAGGCGTATAAGGTGTGACGTTCGGCAAAATTAAGGTAAATCCGTACGTAATTAATATATGTAATTAACCATTCTAAGCAAGAATTAATATCAATTAATTATAATTGAGTATTCGGAAAATAGCGGAGTCCAATAGATGGCATAGGAATGCCTTAGTTTAATTAGAAACGCGAAGGAATCGCATAAGAATAAACTAGTCCGAAATGGACGTTGGTGATTACCCGGCAATAATTAAATAACCGAAAACGATCCCGAGTGCCCAGGATATAAAACGAAGGTTATTTTTATGAAATATAAAGTGTTTTGGAACCCCAAAACTATAAATGAAAACTCCAAATTAAAATCTCCCGGTAGCGAATAAAGTTCGCGTAACGCACCCGATGCGCGTAAAATATATATTTTCACCCGGTAAGAGCCTAAATAACATACCAATACTTAAACTAGGCTATGTTTAAGGGTAACTTAAAGCTAATTATATGTCCAGAATAGCTCGTAATAAGAACGCCTTCAAAACCCGACAACCCTAAACGGTTTGGTTAGAAACTCACTAGATTGGTTATGAGATATTTTTGCAAGAAATGGGGCCCATTAAAGGCTTTTTAGCCGTTTTTTTTAAGGTGTCTCAAGCCACCATATTGTCTACAAAGTACTACATGTAATGATTTTGTCCATGCATGCTTATGCTTATTATATTATTAAGGTTTAAGCACATGATAATTATTCACTTTATATAGCATCCTAAATATATTCACACTTCAATTTAAAAGGAAAACATCACCTCCCTCTCACTAAAACTCACGACCAAACATCCTTGTTCATTACCACCTTTGTTTTTTTTAAGCAAATAAACACATAATAATCATCCTTTCCAACCCATTTTCAAGTGTGTTCAAGTTCTAGGAGCTTAACCCTTGGAAGACACACTAAAACCCCTTCATAATCAAGTGTTTTGTTATGTGCTTAACTTGCAAGTTGTTTTTGGGGTACTTTTAACCAAATGTTGTAAACAAGGTTTTGTGTGTTTTCTAAAAATGAAATGAAACGTTCACAAAGATGGTCATAAGCATGAGTTTTAGGATGGTTGGTGATATTATTTTGTTACAAATATATTGTACGTTCTAGTATTTTTTTTTAGAAGTTGTTTTGGATGAAAAACATAAAGTAACACCTAATACACCTAAAAATGGTTTTGATCATTATATTATGACTAATGGGAACATGAAATATTTGTAACAAAATGTAATGAAGCTAAAATCACAAAAATAAAGTTGTAGACCTTAAAAATACAAGTATGAACAAATGGACTCCAAGACTTAAATCAAACATGTTAGTAGGCTTAAAATGACCATATGAGACTAATAAAAATGTTGGATGGTGAAAAGAACACTTATCGTAAATTTTGACATGTTAAAGTTTACCAGTTTTAGTGGAAATTGTCACTTTTATAAGTCTTGGGAATAATATGTAACTTTTGTAAAGATAGAGGTTCGAAAAGTAACTTTGGAAAGTCCATGGGTGTAAAATGTGATTTTGAAAACTTTATGTTGAAAAATGTAACTTTAGAAAGTAAAAGGTTGAGAATGAAAAGTTATATTTTAAAAGGGTTGCTTTTGTAAAAGTAAGGAAACTTACACAAATATTTATTCTGTAAGAATGTTATTTTTATAAAAAGTATTTTATAAAAATATAAATTTACCATAAGTGTTGGAAAATATAAACACTAATATTTTTGTAAGAAAAATGGTAATGTAAACAACTTGTGATGTTTTATATAAAAATAAGCATTTTTACATTTATGGGGATGTAAAAGTGTTGTAAGAATTTTTAGGAATAAAATGTCCAAGTTAATATATATATTCGAAAGTAGGAAAATGCGTAAACCGGCAAGTAGTATGATTTCCTACAAAAGATATATATATATATATATATATATATATATAAGTTAAGAAATCGGGAAAGCGGACGTATGTCAATGCGGCGAGCTATCGGACTACGTGTAAAACGAACAAAGCATAAATCGAACAAAAGCGTAAATCGGACGGATAAGTATACGAGTATAACTTCCTACAAGATACGAGTATACGTTATTGCGGCGATTACGATTTAACTATTCTATGTAAGAAAATATGTATATATTTTGTGAACAAAATATATGTAAGGATTATTAAGGGTCAAAAATATACATAAACACTTTCCTAAGTGTTGGAAGTAAAATGGGAGAATTTGTAAGAAATAAAATAAGTTAAGTATGTTATTATAAGTATATGTATACTTATGTGAAAAATAAATACTTAACACAAAATGAATCTCGTTCGACAAGATCTTTGTATATTTATTTTTCTGGGGAAATAAATATATAATAAAAGTGAGTCGAGTCGGAAGACATAACGAAATATTAATACAAGTTAGTAAATACATATTCATAAATATGTTTAAAGATCATGACGCGTAAGGAAAACGGGCAATGATCGGGGTTCGCGATGACGAAACCAACTAACTTGGAAATTAATAGCAACGGTTATAATATAAGTTAAGTGAAACTTGTAACGGGATAAATCATCACCAACGGACCTAAGACTAGGGTATATTCCTAATTAAACCGTAAGTATAAACGTGGTGTCGGGAGTTGGGGAAAGACAACTTACCAGTGAGACACGCACTTTGAGACCGATGCCTTATTAAGTTAGGACACATGTAGGTGGTCTCGCATTGGACTTGGCAAAGACTATTTTCTGATTTCGTGACACGCTTGAGGTGAGTTTTCACGGCCCCTTTTCTGTTTTAATGTTTTTTTTTAAACTCGGGGGAAAGATATGTCAGTAAGAAAGTATTAAATGTGCGATAACATGTGAAAGTATGAAATGGTACATAAGATGGGCACATGGGTAACGGTAAAGTCACATGGGACGTGAAGTCTCCGCAGTTAACCGTAACCATTTATACAAAGTGATGTAGCCATAGAATATGGGGATAGTACTATTGGTTCTTGACAAGACCCACCCTGGTTGATTAGCGATCAACACGGAAGGACCACGGGGTGCGACGATATTCTAAATTAGTTGTTACCATATAAACAACTTGCGGGGCAATGTAAAGTAGTCTGGTTTTGAATGTAGATGAAGATGAGTTGATTATGAATGTAGATGAGACTTTTACTGGTTCTCCTGTGCAAGCTGCTAAGAAGAAGAAGAAACAGGAGAAGCCGAGTATCAAGAGAAAGAAAGAGATTGAATCATTGATAGCTGGTAAGAAATTACCACCGGCTACTAGTTCTAAGTCACCGGTTACTGCACCAGCACAGAAGAAGCAAAAGACTGCGACAACATCGAGCACACAACAGACTGAAGATATACCTATGGATGAGGTTAATGAGGCATTGGATAACGTGCTCAAGAAGATCAGAAAAGGCAAACTGCCTGATGTTGTTGAACCACCAATGAAGAAGAAAGTTTCGGTGGATAGTGATATTATGAGTGCTGTGAATCAGAGATTGTCTGAGATGATGAATCTAATCAACAAACAACAAACTGAGATCGAGCAGTTAAAGTCGAATGATAAGAAGATGTTGGAGGTCGTAGTCACATCAGCTGATGATAATGAAGCTTTGAAGAAAACGATTAAGAGGTTGAAGAGAGAAAATAAGAAGTTGCTGAAGCACGAGCAACAAAACACCAGGAGAATCATTGTCTTGAAGGAGGAGAACAAACAGTTGAAGAAGAGTAACAAGCATATGGATGATTTGATCAAGAACTTGTACTCTCAAGCTCCTCAACTTCAAGCTGGTGAAGTAGATAAGGAAAGAGAAGAAGAACAGGTTGATTTCGAACCATCAGATGAAGAAGAAGATGAAGAACTTGATGAAGATGCAGGAAACGATACGAAGAAGAAGAAGAAAGATGATAAGGATGATGGAGGTTCAGATGATGGTTCGAGTGATGGAAACGGCTCTTCTTTTGATGATAGTAGTGATGATGATCATGATAACGCTGACAAGTTTACATATGAGAAGCGTGACTCAAGCAAGGGTGGTGAGTCGAGCTCTAAGACTCCTGGAGAGAATGTGGATGAAGATATATTCTGGAATGAGAAACTGCAATCGTTATCTGAAGACGATAAGAACATGTATCGCCAGATGCTCACTGATCGAGTCTGGACGATCGACATGACCAGCAGATTTCCAGAGATATTTGAGTCGAGCAATAAACTATTCGAGTTGGAGTTTGATGACCCTGATCTTGAAGATGGGGAAGTTTTTGCGGCGATTTCAAAAGAGATACTTGAGGGTTTAGCTAAGTAAGTAGGAAAGACTTTGGAAGAATTACTTGCTGACAATTTCATTCCGAAGATACCTAAGAAGGAAGTCGGGAATCATTCTGATGACCGTGATGTTCCTGCATTTGAGGATGTTGAAATGGAAGATATTACGAGTGAGGAGTATCCACAATACTTCAAGACTAATCAAGATTGTGGATTTCCTGGATTCTCAGATGAATTGCTAAACCATGCTGAGAAACTGGCGAAAGAGAAGAGCAAAGCGTTTGAAGACGAAATCTTTAAAGGGCATAACAAACCACGGTTCGAGCAGTCGGAGAGTTTGAAGGAATTCTTGAAGAAGTTGAAAGAAAAAGAAAACAATCGTCCGAAAGCTGAAATTCAAGGAAGCTTTTACAAACTTCATAGTGGTATTTTCAAAGGTCGTGCTTTGGCTTGGAAGTTTGTTAAAGAATTGAGATGTATTGCAGTAAAGTGGGAGAAGGGAATCTTATACTTTGATAAATTTCATCATTTGAAGACTCTTCCCTATTGGGCAATCCGTGATATTTTTCGTCACCGTTTAACGGGAGCGTCAAATAGTCAGATTACCTACTTTGCTGAGAAAATGACTAGAGAAAGCCGAACCAAGTGGGACTTGTTTAAACCACAATATCCTAAACGAATTGTTCACAAGAAGGATATTGATCATATTACAGGTATGCCCAAAGTGACATTAAAGTACAAACCACCGCGAGTGTTGAAAAAGATTCCTTTGTTGCCTATCCCACAACACTTCGCCAAAGATTTCATCTGGTGGTATTACGATTGGAAAATAGCAGAGGCCGTGATTGTGTTGAAAGACGGAGAGAAGAACTACAAGAAAGTACACATTTTTGATCCTATGTGGTTAATAAACTGTTCACATGAGGATATAATTATGTTGTTCTACAATCCGATCTATTCTGATGCAAAGGATGCTGAGCAAGCAGGAAAGTACCAGCGTGTGGTATTTCTGTGTTTTGCATATGATATCAATGTTGGGTGTGACTATGGCGAGAAGCTGGGAAAGTTTGTTGAAAAGCAAAAGGTGCTTGAACTGAAAACGAAGAAGCAAAAGCAATTTCAGGAACCGGTGTTGACGAAAGAACAAAAGATTCAACGACATATCAGACTGATGAATATTAGATTGGACGAACAGCGTAGACAGCAATCCAAGCAATAGTCGAGGGGGAGTTTGTAGATGCAAAAGTGCGACTAATGCTTCGGATTGAACAACACATATGTTTTGGTAAATGTCGTTGGTGCGAAGGAGAGTTTTAGTAGGTGCGAAGGAAGAAGAAAGGGTGCGAAGGAAGAAGACTTGTTCGAATGTGAATATACTTTATTGTAGAACTTGGTTCGACCGATCAGTTTGGGCGAACCTGCACATTCGCACAATCAATTTGGGCGAATGTGCAGTCTATAAATAGACAAGTTTGATTTTTGAATGTAACTTTTGGTCATTATTATTCCCTCCACTTTCTGATATTCTCTCTAGTATTTTGTTTAACTCTTTTAACGTTCATACCTTGTTTGTAATCATATTTCAACGTGTAATCGAGTTGTTAATTAATGAAAAGCTTTTGAAAATGATGATCTGTGTGTTTTAATCTGTTTAACTATTATTTTGTGATAGTTTTAGGGTTTCCGCACCTAAAACTAA
Source organism: Ambrosia trifida (assembly GCA_028751855.1). NCBI lineage: Eukaryota > Viridiplantae > Streptophyta > Magnoliopsida > Asterales > Asteraceae > Ambrosia > Ambrosia trifida. The sequence goes on from CM054132.1 coordinate 7,722,457, forward strand.
CTTGTTTGATCATTCTTTATTGTTATACGATCCTTTCACGCACATACATCTTGTGAGCACACCCTCTCTGATGTTGCCAATGATCTGGTCTGGTGGATGAGCTCTTAGGTAGATAATATCTCCATGATATGGTATGATGGCATTTTGAGGTGAAGGACAGAGGTTTGGTGACTCTGTTGATGTAACATCTGTTTGCACTTCTGTAGTGCCATCAGATGTTTGGAATGGAAGTGGGGGAATGGGTCCAAGTGGTGTAAAACTGGACTGACTTTTGTCAACAGATGTTTGACTTTTGTCAACAGATGATTGTTCTGTGGTTGTGAAAGGTGAAGCAGTGGTTTGAGGGTAAGACTGGCCAATAGTGGTTGTCTCAGCTGTGACAGAGTTTTGACAATTGTTTTGAACAGCTGCTTCCTCTGATGCAGAATAGATTTTATAGTGACTGGGGATCACACATCTGTTCTGTAATCTTGTTGTGGAGACTGTGGAATACCTGCATTGTTAGCTTTAACAGTGATATCTTCAAATTTGAATTTATCTAAATCAAATAGTTCAGCAGGATTTACTGGGATTTTTAGAGATGAAAGTTCATTGAACTTTACATTCAGAGTTTCTTCTATTGTCTTGGTCTTTGTGTTAAACACTTTATAAGCCTTGGCAGTAGAAGAATATCCCAGAAAATAACCACAATCTACTTTGGCTGCAAATTTTGAAATGGAATCTTTGAGATTTAAGATTAAACATGGGCAGCCAAAGATTTTGAAAAATGAAATTAATGGTTTGATTTTGAACAAAATTTCATAAGCAGTTTTTTGATGTCTAGGGTTGATCAAAACTCTGTTTTGAACATAGCAAGCAGTGTTTACAGCTTCTGCCCAGAAGGACAATGGCAACCCAGAATCTGGTAGCATGGTTCTTGCAGCTTATATAAGAGTTCTATTTTTCCTTTCAACCACCCCATTTTGCTCTGGTGTTCTTGGGATGCTATACTGCCTCTTAATCCCTTTTGACACACAGAAATCATCCAACTCCTTATTTTTAAACTATGTTCCATTGTCACTCCTGAAGACTTTTACTGGCAAGTCATATTGTTTTACAACTTTGGTGACAAAGTCTTTCAAAATACCTGCAGTCTCATCCTTAGAATGTAAAAAGTAAGTCCATGTAAACCTAGAAAAATCATCAACTATGACAAGACAAAATCTTTTTTCTTCTTAGACTCATGATTTTAACAGGGCCAAACAAGTCCATGTGCAACAATTGTAGACATTGACTGGTTTTGGACTCATCAATGGATTTGTAAGAGCTTTTATGTTGTTTCCCTTTTAAACAGGAAACACAATGCTCATCACATTTGAATTCTTTTGATGGTAAGCCTCTGACAAGACTTTGTTTAGAGAGTGTGTTGATAGTGTTAAGGTTGGTATGACCCAGTCTCCTATGCCACAATTCTGTCTCCTTTGTGGAGGCAGCAGAAACAAACAGACATTTGCCATAGGATTGTCCTTTAACATATCAACAACATACACATTGCCACTTCTATGAGCAACAAGTTGTGCTTTGCTCTCAGCAATGATGGTATCAATCTTTTTCAACACTTCTGGCCCAATAATCTTGCAAGTTTTCTTTGTGAAGAATGAGCCATAACCTTTGTCACTCATTTGTGAAACACTCAGAAGATTAAACTTGAGATTATCAATAAGATTGACATTTTCAAACTTGAGTTTCCCAGCTTATACAGTCCCTGACCCCAACACCTTACCTTTTGAATCATTACCAAAGGATATATCACCCCCTCCATGAGCTAAGAAATCCAGAAGAAGGGCTCTACATCCTGTCATGTGCCTGGAGCCTCCACTATCTACATACCAAAGACTATCTAAACAAGCAGAAGCTCCCTGCACAGCAGTAATGGATTAGTTTTGGTGAGTGTCCAAAGCCAAGTTGGCTTTGGATGGGTCCTCAGACTTTTCAGACTCAAGATTTGGAAGATGATCAGTGGTTTGAACTAATTTTTGAATCAAGTTCAACAACTGTTGCTGACCATTTTCCAGTGCTTGAATGTCAACACTTGGGGCAACAATTGTTTGATCACTTCCAGACAGATAATAATACCCATAGGGATTTCTGTTCACTCTTGGTTTAGAGGGTCTTTTTGGCTCCTCATAAACATGTGACAGACTATGACATGGTGGTTGTCCATATCCTCTTGGGTACTTGCTTGTGGGTGGAGCATCTGTTACTTGGACATCCCTAGGAGCAGATGTTTCAAGGCTTTTAGTAACAGATGTTTGGATAGGAGTGAAGGTCTGTTTGAGCTTTCCTTTTGAAGTACTTACCCCAGGATTTGCAAGAGTTTTAGCTTTGTACTCTTGTATTTTCACATCAAAATTTTTAAGATACAAGCACTCTTTGGTTTTGGGATTCTTTTTCCCACATATTGAACATGTGGCTTTGGAATCACATACACTTGTTCCTTTTTTAATGTCATATGCTTTTAGAAGAAAACAGTTTTTAGTGACATGATTCTTCTTTTCACAGAAATCACAGAATAAGTGGACAGTCTTTTCTTTCTTTTTCCCTTTTTCAGCCTTCTTTTCAACAGATGTTTGAGCATCTGCTGGAAGGTTTTTCAAGGGAATGATTTTTGCCTGAGGAGCTGTCTTTCCTTCGGGTGTTTTAAAATCAACAGGTTTAAAATTCTCAAGAGTACCACACTCATCAGACCAAGTAGGTTTAAATTCATACTTTTCAAGTTCAGTGAATGATGAGGAACCTTCTGGTTTTTCTAGAACAATTTTCTTACCATTTGGTTCAGTGATTTTAATCTCTTGACCCTGCAAGTTTGTTGGTACTATCTCAACAGACTTTTGATCCCTTTTGTCAGTGTTTTCAAAAGCTGGGGCAGTGGTTTCAAAACCAAAACCAAATTTCACATGACTTTTGGTTTGTTTGTTGAGTAGCATTTCAAATCCTCTACATGATTCCACCCATTTCTGACATTCAACTTGGGTGGACTCAAACTCACTTTTACAACTCTGATATTTTGTTATCATAGTTTGGAGCTGGTCTTTGGTTATGGTTGCTTCATGTTTTAAGCTGCTTATTTCAGATTCTTTTTCAGTTAAACTTGTTTTTAGTTCTTTTGAAAGTTTCTCAAATTTAACTTCATCATCTAAAATTTTCTTTCTAAGGTTTTCATTCACCTCTTTGATGTTAGCAAATGCTATCACACATCTGTCAGAACATAAATCCTTAAGAATTTGAGGAGATACCTTAGCAGCAGCCATCAATGCACAATCACACTTGCACTCACAATCATCATATACACCCCAGGGATCTGAGAGATTCACAACCTCTTCTTCAGGTTTTTCACCTGCAACAACTTCATCAACAACATCATCAGTCACAACGTTTGATTCAGTCACCACCTCCTCAGATTCAACCTCTTCTACCATAGCCTTGAAACAAAAGTTTTCTGGTTCATTTTCAGCTTTGGCAACTAATGCAAAATTTTCATCTGTTAACTCATCTGGTAGACTGCTCCAATCAATAAAGCCTTGTGTAAAGACGCTCTGTTGACTGGTCTCTGCAGGAGCAGAGGATGGAGCAACAGTCGTTTGCACAGGTGCTTGAGCAACAGGTGTTTGCACATAGTGGATCTGAGGAACAGTGGTTTGGACATACTGGACAGGAACAGTGTTTGAGGACTATGCAAAATGAGCAGAGTTTTGTACATTTGGTCCAGGGGTATTATAGGAATTTCGATAAGTGTTGGTCTGAGGTCTTTGATTTGGATAGGTGATTATAGGTGTACCATGTTGACTCCTACATTCCCTAGCAAAATGACCAAGTCTATGACATTTATAACACTTTATCTTTGATTTATCCAACCCAACCTTTGATCTGCCAGTTAACCCTGGAAACCTTCTCCCAGTTTTCTTGTAAAACTGTTAGTTCTTACACTGAGAAGGGCCAATTGGTGCATAATGTCCATTTCCTCCAAATCATCAGGGTCAAAGTATTTCAGGTCATCATACTCAAAGGATATTTTATCAGATGCCTGGATATCGCCACCACTTGCTGTGAAAGCATAGTTTGGTGAATAAGAATCAGAGTTAAAACCTAAAGTTATATGTCAATGAAATGATCATAACTCTGATCCTTAGTATTTCCAGGCACCTCATCATGACCCAAAAGTGTTGTATTCCCAAATACATAATCATCAGACACTTTTCCAGAGTCCTGGAGCTTCTTTTCTGGTTAAGCTCTCACTCATAGGTCAACAGCTTACCATGAAGTTGGGTCAGTGATAGGTCCTTAAATCCAATTGAGTTTCTCATAATAATAGCAATAGTGTCCCATTTGTCTGGTAATGATCTTAAAAACCTATGGTTCAAAGTTGAATGGGGGTAAGTAAGACCAACCAGTTTTAGTTCACTAATGAGACAGTTAAACCTCTCAAATTGTTGAGTTAATGACTCTCCCTTGACATGACTGAATGTTTCATATTGTTGGTTAAGTATTTCACGATTGTTTTCAATAACCTCTTCAGTCCCACCAAATTGTTCTTTCAGTGCATCCCACAACTCCTTTGCGCTGTTACAGTATAACAACCCAGCATATATATCATTGGGTAGAGCCATAGCCACAATACTGAAGGCCTTAGCATCTAACTCAATTTTCTGAAAATCCTGGTCGGAGTAGTTTTCAAGTTTCTTTGGCTCCTGAACCTTGGGATCTTCAGTACTCGGCATCATCGGAACATGTGGTCCGAAGATAACCGACTTCCAACACCCAGTGTTCTGTTGAGCTACAACATGGCTCATCCGACGTTGCCAGATATTGTATTCAGATCTGACAAGCATCGGTGGCTTGTTGTTCGTGCCAGTGTTATGTGGATTGTGATTGATTGAAGCCATTCTCTGATTTTTTTTTTTTTTAAAAAAACAAAGTCTGTTTAAAAACGGTTGAATCGAAATTAAACTATTACTCTGTTTTCAATCTAACAGACAAACGATATCAATAATTGTGAGCTGATCTGTTTATATTAAATTGATTGGTTAGATCGAATTTAATTGACCAAACTCTGATACCAATTGTTAGGATCTGAGTTTGATTGTTTTGATATATTTAGAATAAGATGAGAAATGAATGATGTAAGTATATATGGAAAGTACAGCGGAAAGATAAACTATAATCAAAACAACAGGAATAAATGTTTTCAATGATCAAATGCTTTCATTTATTGAAAGATTACAATAAGTACAAATACTCCCCCTCAGCCTGATCACACAGTGATTGTTTGTCTGAGAGAATGTTTGTGTGTGATGTAATAGAACAGTACAAGCACTGTTCTATTTATAGACAAACCTAAACCACTGGTGACCTGTGCTGACGTCACCTAAGATAGTGACCTCTAACAGAATAACAACATAAAACATCTGCCCTATACAAACTACTGTTATATTACAAAGCACTGTAAAAGCAAACTACTGCTAAGGGAAAACTCTGATGGTCTTGCAACATCTGTTGGAGTCTAAGTGATGTTGACTCCAACAGACCTTTAGTCTTCAGTACTTGATCAGCAGTTGTTTCTTCATCAGACCTTTGGTCAGCAGTTGTTCTCTATCAGTTGTTCTCTAGCAGTCCTTTGTATCAGCAGTTGTAGCAACAGTTGTTTGGATGGAACAGTTGTTAGGGTCAACAGTCTTTTGGGAAGAATATGTTGTAAAGACTGTTTATTTGTGGAATCAACTGTTAGCATATTTTGGCTTTTCAATCATCTGTTCTTCTCCAGGTCAGCAAACCCAATATTTACACCTCATTATCTTGCAAATTTAAGGTGTGTTCTTCATCCCAAACCTTTGAAATGTTATTGTTTTGCTCCCTAATGGTCCAGACCTGATTCCTAAGTGTTTTTGTCTTTAAAAACTTATTAAAAATGGTTTACACATAAACCTAAACCTTCATACTTGCTTTATATGATGTTATCATGCAAAGATAGGATTTTTATGATTTAAACATGTGAGTTCTTGTGTATTTGATATGTTTCTGAGATAAATAGGTTGTTAGCATGATTATTGATGGAATTGGAAATTCATAGTTGTGTATTGTTGATAATAGGCGTTTTGACTCGTTTGAATGATTATGAAGGATTAAGGATGATATGATGTGTTTTGTTGATTTCTTGAGGTTAGGGTTTACTCTAAACGTGTGTTAACTTACGTTTTCATAGTTGTGTACTTGTATTCTTTAAACGTGTGTCAACTTACATTTTCATAAAAGATGTGTCAAACTACGTTTTGGTGTTCATAAAACCTATGATTTGCTAAGTATTCATATTGGTAAAGCTTACAAAGTGGTCATTGGTTACTATATGGTATTACGTACTGGTATTCTTGAATTCTTTATATATTGGGGTATTCTTTTGGGGTATTCTTTTGGGTTGCTATACGATTTGTTAAAGTCTTGGGGAAAACCATGAATATGCGGTGGTTGCACAACGGGGGAAATATGGATAGATCTATTTGGGTATGACCGGCCCCACTCGTCGACTGGAGGTCGGGCGGGTGCATGTTATCTCTAGAGGTATTCTTGCATTCGTATGTTCGGGCAGGTGTATTCATGAATTCTTGCATTCGTATCTAGTAATGGTTTTCCAATCGTAGTAGTGATAGGTATTCATCTGGTTGGTATACATGTGGCCTGGTTTGGCCAAGGGTATTCTTTGAAACTTTTGGAGTCGTTTTACTTAAAAACCTGTGAACTCACTGGCATTATTTGCTGACGTTTTTTTAGCATGTTTTTCTCAGGTCACTGAGGTAGCAGCAGTCGATAGGCACACGGAGTCTCACGGCGTCTAGGATTCATTTGCATATTTATTGAGTATTATCAGACTTTCATGTTTTTCTTTTGGGTTGTAATAAAGTTTTACGCTTCCGCTGCGATGGATAGATTTTGAAAACTTAATGGGTAGTTTACGTTGTTTTCCATATCATATAGTTGTCGTTTATTGTGACCGTTGACTTGGATTCTGGTTTGTCACGCGCCTCGCGGTAAAACCCCGCATGTGGAATTTGGGGGTGTAACAATTCATTACACACATTATTTTTGTTAAACAAATTTAGAGACCCATAGATTCTACAAATTATTACAACAGATGATCAACTAAATGTATAATCTCTAGATTAACATACTTACAAACACGATAAAATGTAGAATTTTTATGATGTTTAAGCGGGGACAACATATCGTTAGATATATGACTCAACACTAAGGTATGAAATCTATAGTTATCTATTTGTAGCGTAATGTTATATTTACCAATGTCACACTTTATGCATTTTTAATCTAATTATAATTACAATATCTATAAAAAAATAAAAAAAATTATAATTATTCGGCGAATTTTATAAAAATATTTTCAAAACATTTGATTTAGATTAATTATATATTCGCGCATAACATCGAAGTATCAACTACACAATTATACTTATACTTATAAATTGTCCACTCCGCTACATCGCGCGGGCTCCCCACTAATATAACAAAACAATAAGTGTTAGCTGAAGTTTTAGTGGGCCGATTCGACAATTAAAAATATTGAAACAGATGAAACCCAAAAGGCTAAAATGGCCATGGGTATTGACAGTGGCGGATCCAGGATTTTATTCCTATGGGTTCCCTTTTTTCGGTAGTCAAATTTTTCATGGCCAAACGTAGGAATTTTCAGGCCGGGTAGGGTCGGGTCGGGTCGGATCCAACATTTCATGGTTGAACCGGATTTATAATCAGAAAGGGCAACTCAACCATTTTGAACTGAATTTGTCGTTTTACCGATTTATTTGCTAACCTCTTTGTTCTCATTTTCATCAAGTTCGTGTATTATGTCTAAAGTTTTTCTAACAAGGCTCTTTCACAATATTTCAAGAAACAAAAGGCAATGTGTTTAAGATAATAGATTTTAATAAGGTAAATATGAGATTTCACTTCTAAATTTCAATTTATTACGCACAAACTGCAAAAATTAAAATACAGATACTACGAAATATGCATCTTGTTGAAATATACCTTCAAACTGTATATATCTGGTCAATCCAATGGCTGCATTTGTGACTAATTCAAAACCAATGTCATCACTTTTTTGTTCCTCCTGTAACTGCAACAAAGCATCAGCTCTTTTATTTCCAGCAAAGCATTGTAGTTAGCATAGTATTTACAGGTTTGCCTAAGCTTTCCCTAACAAACAGAAGGGTGAAATCATTGACTCAAAAATTAATATTTTTTTAACGAGATAATGTTGGCATACCTAGAAGTGAACACTGAGTTCGGAAAACCGCCGTTCATATCTGCAGCATAGACAAATCTTTTTACATTTGATGGTTTTCTATTGCAAGGATTCTGCATTCTAACAAGGAAGCCGAGATGGAACATCAGTGTAGCTTGATGTAATATGTAAATAATAAATAACAATCACCAAGAAATTAGACTCAAATCTGAAAGGAAGGTGGATCGGGCATGTACGTAATTCATGAACAACAGAACGGAACGGAGGTGGAGAGGGTAGGGGAGGAGGACTGGGGAGAGAAGAGGCGTTTGTTTTGGTGTTTAACGTTTGGATTTGTTTGTTATTCACATAACCCTAACTTTGGTTTTATATTTTAGAAAAATAAACAAAATAAAAAAAACGAAGAGAAAAAAAAAAGAAAAGAAGGAATGGTGCATAGAAAGGGGCTCGAAACGGGTATCTCGAGGTTAAAAAGCGCGCTCAAAGCCACCTGAACACTTTACATTTTTGTTTATGGGTTCCTTCAAAATTTATTTATGGGTTCCTTCTAATTTTTTTGCCTAGATTATCATTAAAATTTCCAAACCGACTGGGATCTCGGGAACCCGCTCGTACAAAGGTAAATCCGCCCCTGGGTATTGAGTAGGCCCAAAATAAGCAACGAGCAAATGGTCGTGTTATTTGAATTTTTGGTTTATTAATTACTAGTTTTTATCCCGGTAGCGTCCCGGGTTGAAATATTTAATATAAAATAATAAATATATTATTATTATTATTATTATTATTATTATTATTATTATTATTATTTTGAACAAATCTCTGCCATAAGTTATCGTATTCAAATATAAAAAACACGAATCTCTGCGCCGCGGTATAAATCTAGTGCCATTACAAATGAATTCGGAAGTTTGCAATCGATCAATCTAAAAAGAACTAATATAAAATAAGAAAAAAAAAGTTAGTTATTGAAATATCGAACGCATTAGTCTAAAGGTTATGTGATGCGTTAAAAAATTCATGGGTATATGATCGGGTACGTAGTTCGGGTATTTGGGTATGTTGTTTCGGGTAATCGGGTCGGGTATCACCAATCCCAGACCCGACCCAAACCCACAATTTTTTTAAACTAATCTCAAACCCGACACAATACCTGTCGGGTTACAAAAAATAGTCAGTTTTTTCTCCGATTTTTATATAGCACTATGGTACTCGTTAGAAAGATAATAAAACGCTCGTTAATTTGGTGTACTTTTTTTCTTTAAAAAATCTCGTATATAAAAGATATTAGCGTTTAAAAGTTATGGGATGAAACACGAGAGATAAATTAATAAAGGTTTAAAATTTAGATTTAGTAGATTAGGTATTTAATAGATTAGGTTAAATATTATAATAGATTAGGTTAAATCATATCTATTTCTTTTTTTAATGGGGAAATGGAATCTAATAATCCCAACTTTGGGGGGTTGGAAGGCAGCAGTCCCAACTTGCAACTTGTACCACAGCAGTCCCAACTTGTCAACTATTTAACTTGGTTGGTCCCAGACTAACTGAGGTTAACTTTTTCTGTTAAATGCCACGTGGGCATCCCACGTGGCAGTCCTACGTGGCAAAATCTGTCCAGTTGGCAAAAAACGTGGGTATCACTTGTTTTTCAATTAAAAAAATCTATTAATTATTTAAAAAAATCTTTAAATAATAATAAAAAAGAATTTATATATATATATATATACACATATATATACCCCTACATCTTCATCATCTTCACCACAACAACCACCTGCCACCACCGTCCACCACCACCATCTCCGACGACACCCACCACCACCACCACAAACACCACCACCACCCTCCCTCCTCCTCCTCCTCTGTTGACCCGACCTCGTGACCCGTCTCCTTGACCCGACTCTTGACCCGAACCTTGTGTCAACAACCAACCATCCTAACCTCTATCTTACATAATCCTCACCATTACCGAGCCATCATCAACATCATCACCGTTCTCTGTAGCCACCGCCAACTGAACCACAACCACCAGCAACATCCCACCATCCCGTCGCCTATCTTCCTGACCTCCGTCATCTGTCTGCCGCCAGTCACCCTTCACCATCGCATCCCACTTAACAATGATCCCTCACCATAACAACCGAGTTAATTAGGGGTTTTACCTTGTTGTCAGATCTGGACCGATTGGAACTCGTGATACCCTCACTGTTGCCGTCGTCTTCCTCCTTTCTTTCCCACCGAGTTCTCTTTCTCCTTCCTCTTTCTCTAGCTCACTCTCTCTCTCTCTAACAGTAGTAATAATAGTAAGTGTGGGGTATTGTGGAGATGAGGGGTTGGGGGTTTGAAGAAGGGTGTGAGGATTGGAAGCAGGGTGTGTTATGATTTGAAGGATGAACAGCAGATATGGAATTAGGGTTTCAGTGCGGGGGTGGTGGTGGTGGTGGTGATGAGGAGGAAGGTAGAAAAAGGAAGGTGTTTGTATATGTGTATATATGATTAAAACATGTGGGCCCCACCTCGTTTTTTTGACAGATACAACTTTCTTGCCACGTAGGACTGCCACGTGGGATGCCTACGTGGCACTTAACTGGAAAAACTAACTGAGGTTAGTCTGAGACCAACCAAGTTAAATAGTTGACAAGTTGGGACTCCTGTGGTATAAGTTGCAAGTTGGGACTGCTGCCTTCCAACCCCCCAAAGTTGGGATTATTAGATTCCATTTCCCCTTTTTTAATTGGTTTAGAGTTGCCACATCACATCCTATGTGGCATCTCTCAAAGAAGCGATTGCATAAGAATATGACATGTAGGATTATTCCCTTTGCAATATATATAGACTAGCTTTTATCCCGGGAGCGTCCCGGGATTGAAAAATATAACAATTCTAATAATAATAATACTAATGGTAATAATTATTACCCTTGTAATTAAATAAATAAATAAATAACCTTGCTATAAGGTGACACCATATGTTGCAGTGTTGCGCGATTCTTTCTCCAGCTTCTCTTGATGAAGTATACCTATGCATCTTTAAAAGAGTAAAATTTCAATGATAGCATTGCGATTGAGCTGAATTTCAACATTGTAGATAAGAACCTAGTTTAAAAGAAAAAACATTATTAATGAATAACCTGAACACTTTGTGTTTTTTTTTTCTGTATGATCGAAACCCCACAAAAAATAGTTGTTTTTTTTTTCCGTTTTTTTATATAGAACTATGTTACACGTTGGAAAGATAATAAAACGCTCGTTAATTTGGTGTAACTTTTTTCTTTAAAAAATATCGTATATAAAAAATATTAACGTTTAAAAATTATGGGAGGAAAATAAGAGAGAAAAATTTTAATTTGTTTTTAAATTTTTTTTCCTAAAATAACCCAATTTAAATTTAGTAGATTAGGTTTTATATTATTATTATTTATTTATTTTTAATTTGTCACATGGCATGACACATGGCACACTCAAGGAGGAGAATGCCTCCTTGAATGCCATGTCATTAAAATGACTTTCTTAGGCCTCCATTGAATGTCATCTCATCAATATTCAATTCTTTTATTATAAGTTATAGATATAGATGTAACGTAAGTGTATTGATTTAGATGGTTTCGCGTTGGTTGCGGGTAACTTATTATTACCTTCGATTTTGAAACTAGGTTTGCGGGTACTAGCACACTAGTAGATCGAAAAGTTGAGGAGGACGCATTAAGAGTTTAAACGTTTGGACTCGGTCCCAGATCTTTTCTTTCTAATCTTTGTTTCGCTGTTAGTCCGTCATTATATGCAAGAGCAGATAGATGCACAAACATGAAATCAAATGTAATGTGTTAGAAAAATATCATATGGATAAAATGTTGAAATAAGAATGATGACGTGTGTCCTAAAACGACAATGTTTAGACCCCTCGTCGAAAAGATAAGCAATATAAAATTGATTAAGAGGTTGCCTGACTTAGTGGAGCTAATATAAGGCAGCTTACCTGCCATATGGAAGCCTCAGGGCAGAAAGTAAACAGTAAAAAACCTTGGAAATGCAAAAAGGGGATTTTGGCTTATTATCATAGCAAAGGACAAAACACCACACAGCTCCAAGCTTTGCATTGGTAATGATAAAAGCTGAAAACATCCTAAAATGGTAAAGTCTCACTGCAGGGAACTAAAAGAGGGTCAAACACAACCAGGTATGGTAAGGAAGCTACCCTGAGGGAGCTCCTGGGCAGAATTCCACTGCCTATATAAGGAGGCCCTTGGGTAGACATTCCACACACACTTCTCACTTATTCTCTCTACTCTCATACTCTCTACTTCATTATTTCCCAACTCCAAATGAATACATACTTATTCTCACGCCGGAGTCCAAACGCAGGAGGCTCCCTCCTGCGTTAAGGCTAACGGTGTCTGCTACCTTTGTGCAGGTCCTTCTAGGAACTCGAAGACCCCTGATCCCACAACTAAATCTGAACCTAAACTTAAAACCTGAATCTCAACATAACATACCTTTAACCTATAATCCTAAGCATCTCCTAACCTAATACCGGTCATTTTCCTTGTTGTAGCAATAAGTGGCGCCCACCGTGGGGCTGTCGCTACTTTGAACAAAACTGTTGAGAGTTTCTACAGTCGCATTTGTTCCTAAGTAACCTCCTTTTGTGATGACTGGTGGAGATAATCGCCTAGGAGGGGGTCTTTCAGAAACTCCGGCCACTAGTCACACCTCAGGTGATGCTTCTGGCCATGAAACACCTGGAACGGACGGACATCAAGTCGAACCGTCTCTAGGAGACATGCTCAACTTCCAAACACCGCCGTCCTCAAAGGCTATTAACTCGTCCCCTAGAGACTACTTGTTGTTGCCAGTTGAACGGATGGACATCACCCCGGAGGGAGTACGAAGAAATTTCTTACAACTCCGAGACCTCCTGAACGGTTACGTGCGAGAGGAAAGGTCCAGAGGAGTAAGAGTCAGGTTGTCTTACGACGAAGAGCCTGTTGTCACCCTCTCACCTGGCCCCCCGTTGCTGGGAACCACTACCTCACCAGCAACCCGGCATGCCAACACAAATCCTCACCCCTACCTTAACAGTCAGGGAGATATCTACTCAGGAGGAGGAGGTCCTAGCAATTCTGTGCTCTCCCCGGGGACCTCAACACTACTCCCCTATGAAGAGGCTTTGATGTCATTACCTCTGGCCAGCAGTGCTGTGGCTACCTCCCTTGCGGGAGCAGGAAGTCTTGCCGGAGGATCTGTTGTCCCTCCGGGAACGATGTATCCTAACTACTCACAGCCTCAATACTCGCCCTATGTACCACCTTACTTCCCCGCATGGCCGGGAGGGTATCCATGGCAATATCTGCCACCTCTGAACCAAGTGCCAGCAACCCCCCTTGCAGGAGGACAGGGTCTGGGAGCCTCCCAACCCATGGTTCAAACTCCTACAGCCGAAGCTAGGGGCGAGGCTACACCTTCAAAACCGTACCGACCCAAGTCGTTAGAATGCTTTGCCGAGCATATCACTCATTTTGATTTCCCCAACAAGATCAAAATGCCAGCTAATGTGAAAACATACGACGGTACGGAGGACCCCGATGATCACTTGAATGTCTTCTCTGGGGCAGCAACTGTAGAAAAATGGAACGATGCCGAGTGCTGTCACATGTTCATGCAAACCCTGGTGGGACCAGCTCGTCTTTGGTTCAGTGGCCTACCGGCTCGGAGCATTTCCTCGTTTGATGATTTAAGGAGAGGTTTCACCTCAAACTTTAACCCCCTCAGGAAGTGCACCAAAGATGCCGCCATATTGCACCAAATCCAACAAGGGGAGCATGAAAACCTCCGTAGCTTCATCGAAAGGTACAAGAGGGAAGGTCTGCAGTATAGTGGTGCCACCGAGAAAATCCGGGTGTCAGGATTCATGGGGGCCATCCGTCCCAAAAAGTTGCTAAGAAGGTTTCATGAAGATGTTCCCCAAACCATGGAAGAGGCATTCGAAAGGGCAGGAGCCTTCCTCGGGGGAGAAGAAGCATTAACTCGACAGGATTCCAGGAAGAGGGATCGAGGGAGCTGGAGAGACAGCTCAACGAGCTCCCGAAGACCTCTCTTCCAACCATACAATGAAAAATGATCAGGAAGATCCTCCGACAATCAAAGGAACGAAGAGAGGAGACGATCCCCAAGGTCAGGAAGGTACCATGAAAGAGAAAGACAAGTTTTCACTGTTCTCACCAAGACCCCTCAGGAGATACTCTCCACAGAGGAAGTCAAGTACACCTTTCGACCTCCCAGACCTTTGTCCAAGCCAGCTAACAAGAGGGATGCCAGCAAGCATTGTGCCTTTCATAATGATACAGGGCATCACACAAATGATTGCTACCAGCTAAAAAAGAGGATAGAAGAGGCTGTTAAGTCCGGGGAGCTGTCTCACCTGATCAAAGACATCAAAGGAAGAAAGGATGAGGGGAAGAAAGACAAGGAGGTCAACATGGTCAGTCTTGAAGGGACCCAACAGGCCAAGAAGGCTCGCACAGAGCCTTGGAACAAACAATACATCTGTCTTCCTCCTGCTCCCGATGAACTGATCGTCACACCGGTAATAGTGGAAGCTGAACTGGATGGCTTCCCTATAGATAGGGTGTACATGGACTGCGGAGCCTCATCAGAGGTGATGTATGAACGGTGCTTCGAATCCTTGAACCTAGAGATAAAATCCAAGTTCAAACCATCAGACGCGTCCTTGGTGGGTTTCTCGGGGGAACGAGTACATCCCTTGGGGAAGCTCACACTTAGCGTCTGTTTCAGGGATGGAGACTTGTCAAGGACAGAAGAGTTGACTTTCTCTGTTATCAGGTACCCTTCAAGTTACAACGTCATCTTTTCTCTGTCAAGGACAGAAGAGTTGACTTTCTCTGTTATTAGGTACCCTTCAAGTTACAACGTCCTCATTGGAAGAATGGGAATCGCCACCTTCGGCGTGGTAGTATCAACAACACATGGTTTAATGAAGCTCCCCACTCCTAATGGAGTTGCAACCCTGAAGCCGACAGCAGAGGCTCTTTTGATAGCCTCCGTGGAAGAAACCAAAGGCCCCAGGGGGCCAGAAACGCCAAGCAATGGTCCCATCCGGGAAGTCAGCATAAACCCTGCTTACCAGGAGCAGACCATCAAAGTAAACAATCTGCTTCCTGATAAGATCACATGAGAACTAATCAACCTTTTGCAGGATAATCAAGACATATTTGCTTGGTGCCCCGGGGACATGACTGGTGTCCCTAGAAGTATGGATGAACACTCTCTTAACATAGTCCCCTCATACAAGCCAGTCGTCCAAAAGAAAAGAAGTTTGGCCCCAGCCAGGAGCCAGGCTGCTTGTCAGGAGGTGGAGAAGCTGGTTGAGGCAGGTATCCTCAGAGAGGTCCAGTGTCACTCTTGGGTAGCAAACCCGGTCATGGTTGCCAAACAAGACGGATCTTGGAGAATGTGTGTCGATTTCAAGGATCTCAACAAAGCATGTCCTAAAGATTGCTACCCCTTGCCCGAGATCAATTGGAAGGTAGACTCTCTCACTGGCTTCCAATACAAGTGCTTCTTAGATGCCTACAAGGGGTATCACCAAATTCAAATGAAGCAAGAAGATGAGGAGAAGACGGCCTTCCACACCGATAGGGGGATCTTTTGCTATAAAAAGATGCCCTTTGGTTTGAAAAATGCAGGGGCTACCTACCAGCGGTTAGTGGATCAAGCTTTCTCGAAGCAAATTGGAAGGAACATGGAAGCTTATGTAGATGACCTTGTCATCAAGAGCAAGTCTGGGGAGGCAATGATCCAGGACATCTGAGAAACGTTCGACAACCTCCGAAGAATAAACATGAAGCTCAATCCTGTCAAATGCTCCTTTGGGTTCGAGGAGGGGAAGTTTCTGGGCCATATTGTTGGAAAGCAAAGCATTAAGGCAAACCCAAGCAAGGTCCAAGCCGTCCTTGATATGAAGTCTCCTACCACAAAGAAGGAAGTGCAAAGCCTAAACGGTAAAATTGCTGCCTTAAAACGTTTCTTGCCTAAGTCCGCGGAAAAATCCTTACCTTTCTTCAAGACACTCAAAAATTGTGTTGACAAGAAGGATTTCCGCTGGACAACCGAGGCAGAGGCTGCCTTCCTGGAACTCAAGAAACACATAGCTTCCCTGCCCGATGTGGCAGCCCCTGGGGAAGGGGAAGTAATAACAGTTTATTTGTCTGCAGGAATGGAAGCAGTAAGCTCAGTCCTCTTGGTAGACCGAGGTAAAGAGCAAGTCCCGGTCTACTTTGTTAGCAGGGCCCTCAAAGATGCTGAAGTTACTACACTCCCCTAGAGAAGCTTGTGTTACACTTGTACACACTGCCAAGAGAGTGAGGCGGTACTTCCAAGCTCACCCAATAAAGGTCATCACAGATCAACCCATACGATCCATCTTAGAAAAACCAGAAGATTCGGGGAGATTGGCCAAGTGGGCCATTGGTCTAGGGGAGCACAAGATAGAGTACCTGCCAAGAAGAGCTTACAAAGGACAAGTGTTTGCAGACTTTCTTGCTGAGTTACCCACCCTGCAGGCAGAAGAAGAAATGAACGAGGTCGAAGAACAGCCTGACCTCAAGGGGAAATGGTGTCTTTTTACTGATGGAGCCTCAAGTGTAGAAGGTTCTGGGGCCGGTCTTGTCATCAAGGACCCCCACGGAACCGAATACACTTATGCCCTCCGTCTAGACTTCCCCTGCACCAACAACGTTGCTGAATACGAGGCCCTCCTGGCCGGGTTGAGATTGGCAAAAAGAATGAAGGTACAAGAGCTGAAAGTCTTCGTTGATTTGAATATGGTGGTCAAACAAGTAAATGGAGGATACACATCCAAAGAGCCCTCAATGATTAGGTTTAAAGACAAAGTCAAAGAGTTTATCAAGGAATTCAAAGTCTTCACACTAGAGCAGGTGTCAAGAACCAAGAACAAGCAGGCAGATGCCCTCAGCAAGCTGGCCTCCTTGACGTTTGCTCACCTAACCAAGAAGGTCCTAGTCGAGGTGCTGAAAGAACCATCCATTGATGACAAGGAAGTACAAGATGTTGTCACCGAAACAGACTCCACATGGATGACGCCCATTATGTCCTACTTGAAGGAAGGGAAACTACCAGAAAACGAACAAGAAGCTAAGCGGTTGGTTATGAAGGCAAGGCAATATGTAATTGAACACGACAAGCTCTACAAAAAGGGATACTTGGCACCCCTACTGAGGTGTGTAGGCCCCAATCAGAGTAGCTACCTCATCAGGGAGGTACATGAGGGTATATGTGGCATGCATGCTGGGCCTCGCTCTGTGGTATCGAAGCTCATGAACTTGGGCTATTATTGGCCTACCATGCACAAGGATGCCTTTGAGACAATCCGAAGATGTGAAGCTTGTCAGCTGCAAACATCGGTGAAGACCAACCCCAAGCATGACCTTGTTCCTATCATCTCAGCATGGCCCTTCTACAAATGGGGGATGGACATTGTGGGTCCCTTCCCACAAGCTCCAGGAAAGTTGAAGTTCCTCCTTGTAGCTGTCGACTATTTCACCAAGTGGCCAGAGGTCAGGCCATTAGCTACCATCTCAGGGAAGCATGTGATAACCTTCGTATGGGAACAAATAGTCTGCCGATATGGGCTACCAGGGGAGATGGTGACAGACAATGGGAAGCAGTTTGCCATCAAACCCTTCAGCAGCTGGTGCTCCGAGCTAGGAATCAAGCAAGTCTTCAGCTCAGTAGCCTACCCCAGTCCAATGGACAAGTCGAGCGCATGAACAGAAGCATTGTCGAAGGTATTAAAGCAAGGCTAGGAAGATGTGGCAAGAAATGGGTTGATGAGCTCCCGAGCGTCCTTTGGGCTATAAGGACCATGGAAAAGACAAGCCACCAAAGAACACCATATAGCCTTGTCTTCGGAAGCGAAGCTGTCATACCAGCCGAGATAGGGGTAAGCTCAGGAAGGATTGCCCGTCAAGACGTTCAACACAACCAAAAGGAGATCCTGCTCAACCTAGACCTCCTCGAAGAATCAAGGGACCAAGCCTCTATCAGGGAGGCCAGATACAAAAAGAAGCTTAAAGCCTACTACAACACAAGGGTGCGAAAAGAGGCCTTCAGGCCAGGGGACCTGTGTTAAGGTGTAATGAAGCCAGCAGGAAGCAAGACGTAGGCAAGCTAGGTCCCCGATGGGAGGGTCCTTATGTTGTCAAGGAAGCACACAAAGGGGGATCCTACAAGCTAGCTGACCCCAATGGAAAAATGATCCCGAGGCATTGGAGTGACAAACACTTGAAACGTTTCTATGTTTAATAATTGTAACGTCTCTTTGTATTACAAAAATCATGATTAATGAATGAACTATGTTTCAAATTATTAACTTGTCGCTTATCTTATCAAAGGGTGATCCCTTCCTAACTAGGCTCCATGGGATCCGGTGCTATACCTGTAACACCCCAACCGATGGCGGAAACATTGGGATGTCACGTATTGATGATTGTTCAGTAGCTCATGGTGAATAATAGATTCCATTAAATGATTTAAATGAATTACATACAATAGTTCTAGAATTTGTACATCAAATTGAATAAATCTATACACATATCTTCAAGCATCAATTCATATCTTCAAGCAAATAGAACCTGAAACATGTTAAGTTGAAAAGATTTTGGGTCAACAAAAGTTGGTGAGAATTACATAGGTTTTTGATAATAAAATGAATAAAATGTTGTGCAATTCCTGTGTCATGTCAATCTAGCCCATATGTGAGAACATACTAGAAATAAATCGAGTGCATAATCAACCCTGATGACTGTTATAAAATGATACATACCATACGCTCATGGTCCAATTGAATATGTTATGCGATAACAAACACCCACGTAACCTTTGTAGGAGGCACGTATCCGGGTGGGATTGTCAGTCCAATAGATCTATCAATGTATACCGTCGGCTTGTACGGAGTTAATGATTATGCTAGAATGGTGCTTACTCTAATCATGCTCAGGACATAATGCAACATAGATAACACATAGACACATTGATGATTGAATTGCAATGATAATGTTATAACATGTTTCACCCCAAAAATGGTGATAAATAAAAGGGGCTATGTAAAACTCACCTTGGTAAAATGTTATATCTGTTGAAAAATTGGATAATGGTGTTGCCCAAATGTATCAAGTATCACCCTATAATAAGGTAACAAATAAGTCTAAGTCTATCTAGCATACAAATGTAATAGTTGTAGGGCTTCGAATTGGGGATAAATGCTTGTTTGATTATTATTAAAAATATTCGCCAATTGAGAGAAATTTAGTAAATAAATAACTAGAAATCTTTTTATGAAATTTAAATTTAAGATGGTCACAATAATATGTATAAAGTATAAAAATAATTTTTATAAAATTATTTTCTTTAAAATAGATTATTAAATCTATTTATTACAAATTGTCAAAAACTTAACTTTAATATTCAAAAATACTAAAATTAAAGAATTATTATTTTAAAAATCATATTTCTGTTCTAAATGTTTAAAAATAAATTGTATAAAATTTTGGTGCAAAAATACCAAAAATTGGATTTATTATGATTTAATTATGATTAAATCTAACAAAAATTGCTTAAAAATATTAAATAAATGATTTTTCAGAAATAAAAATCATTTCTGAATAGCTTAATGTTATAAAAACTTAGGATAATTTTTGTAGAATTTAATAAAGTTGTTTTGATATTTTAATGGATTTTTATAAATATAATAGTATAAAATTGATTTAATTATTATAAATATTAAATAAATGAATTTTAGAAAAATAAAAATTGTAAATAAAACTTTTAACCCAGATTTAATAAATATAATTTTTTTTGGAATTTATAAAATAGTTTTAATATTTAAAAAGGAATTTACAAGATTTAAGTGTAATATATATATATATATAAAATGGTTTGTTAAAAAGAATGAAATTAAGTGAAAAAATATTGTCCAGGACGGGACTCGAACCCGCGTGGACTGTATAGCAAGCACCAAGCACAACCAGTTGGTCTAGACCTCTGGTTGTGTTTGGATGTTATACGTTAAATATTTAATATAAAACGTGATTTCATGTTCTTCCCCAATTTGATCATTACGAGCCCTAGTTTTACAATCGAACAAAATACACAATGTTAATCTAATTAATCATAGGGGAAACACTGTGTAGATGCCGATGATCAAAACCCATCAAAAACATTTCACTTACAAATATGATTTTGATTACGAATTGCTCGATCAAAGCCCAAGTCAAAACACGTTCGCAGATCAAGATTTGAGAGTAATTATGAAGAAACAGAGGTGGAGAAGGATGAAATGGCGAGTTGTGATGGTTGAGGAGCGTCCAATTTATAGTATAACGATCTGGAATGAAAAATTGGTAAGGTTGACTTGCTATTGAATGTTTAACGCGTTTGGGGTATAATTGGTATGATTTGGGTTGAAATTTGACGTGCAATGATACATATCAGGCCGATAATCACGTGTCCAAGTCAAATCGAGATAAATTTCACGTTAATTAGGCTAATTGATTGGTTATAATTGGAAAATTCAAACAAACCTGCTGCTGCGCGCTAACAGTGGAGGAAAAGGGAAAGACAAAAGTGTATATAAATATAATTAAGGCTGAGTATAAAACAAATGAAGGGTGTGGCCCAGTTGGTTAGCTCGTGTGTGTGTGTGTGTGAAGGGTCCCTGGTTCGATACCCGGCTGGGACAATTATTTTTTTGTTGATTAAGACAGACACAAGGGGAGGGGTATTGGGCCTTGGTTGTGGGCTGGGTTTAGTGGGCCGGTCGCCTGGGCTTCCAGAATTCAAAGGAGTGGGCTGGATGGGTTAAACTAAATACCCAATGCTTGAATATTATTATTTGTATTATATGGTGCATAGTATTAGGATTTTTTTTTTTTAAAATATACTATAAAATAATATGACTTGTCGTTTTTAATCGTAACGTACAATTAGTGAACACGAAATGTTACAGTCTCCCCTACTTTTAGGAACTTCGTCCCGAAGTTAAGAGAAACACTAGGTTTACAATTGGCCAACTACTGAAACCTTGATAAAATTTCACACTACCTTAATGTACCTGTAAATTCATGATTACGTTCCGGACCGTAATTACCAATTTACCTTACATTAGGGTTTTGCTTCCTTTTATGACTTTACCGATTGTTAAGCAGGTCTGATAGTCTCTGCCAGTCGTTGAGCAGGTGGTAGGGCCTCTCCCGACTGTGGAAAGACATGATGACCTCTACCAATCGTTAAGTAGGTTGTTTGGTAGTTAACTAATTGTTGTACAAGTAAGCAAGTATGATTATAGCAATTAGTTCACATTCAAACAAGCATGCACACAGATGTTATGATAATACTTTATTATTTGAATCAAATAGCGTTATTACATAGAATTTAAAAGCAAACAACATTTAAATGGTGGGACTTGCTGGTAAGTAGCTGGAGGGTCTCAAGCGGGGTTATTTGGAGCATCGAGAGCGTTTGTAGCAGGGATTCGACAAGCATCTGCAAGATGCCCATACCTTTGACAATTGGTGCACTGTCGACAGGGTACTTGAGTTGGATGGTGATACTGGCAGGTGTCACACTTAGGTAGGTTCCCATTGTATTGTTTCTTGGTGGGTGGGGCAGTGGTGTCTATTGCATAATTCCTGACCTTGTTTTTCCCGTTGGTTGAGGCCTCAGTTTTGATGTCAATGGCAGGTTGGGAAGTATCCTTCTTCTTTTCCCCTTTACGAGTTAGGGTTCCTGCCTTCACATGGTTATCTGTTAGAGTGGCAGCCAAACGCTTTGCTTCTTCCAAAGTAGCAGGGTTCCTTCCCCACACCGTGTCTTGAATCTGCATCGGTAAGCCACCAATGTATTTTTCGATCGCAAAGGGCAAAGGGGTGACTTTGTGGGGTAGCAGTAAGCTAAGTTCGTGAAAGCGAGTGTTGTAAGCAAGGTTTTCCCCACTGTCTTGAGCAAGATCATGAAATTCGTCTTCCAGTTTCTTGATTTCATTACGAGGACAGAACTCTGCCTTCATAATGTCTTTAGCTTGATCCCAAGTTAAGGCTAGTGCAGCTTCAGCTCCGCGAGTGCGTTTTTCTTCATTCCACCAGGTGAGTGCTCGTTTGTGAAGAACACTCATGGCATAACGGACTTTAAAGTTGTCGGGGCATTCACTGTTTATGAAGGTATTCTCAATACCCTCAAACCATTGTAGGAGTCCTGTAGCTCCTTCTTCACCACTAAACTTTGGAGGGTTTCAAGAATTGAAATGCTTAAGGGTGCAGGCTTGGGGTCCATTTCCATTGCCATTGCTGTTCCCGTTCCCGTTGTTGTGACCATTCCCGCTGCCGTTCAATTGGATGACCTGAGCGAGTAAGTTGGGAACCAGAGTTGCGATTTGCTGCGCCATTTGTTGAGAAATGATTGCAGCCAATTGGGCATCAACACCATTGTTGTTGTGGTTAAGAACTTGGTCATGGTTATGGTTATCACCACCTTCTTCGTGGTTCTCACCATTGCTGTTGCGAGTGCTGCGACGTGGAGGCATGATCTGTAAGAGACACAGTGAAATGGGTGAGATTATATAAGGAATGTAATCATTTATTCATTAATTAAAACGAATAAACGAAAACGTTGACTTATCAAAGATTCTAAATTCTAATAACATATGAAGACATGCTTTAGCCTATAAGTGAACACTCATCCCGAGAATTCCCAGGTAGGCATCCGGGTCCCTCGTCTGATTGGGATATATGCGCAATGCCAGCCTAGACAGAAGACTCAGAATACAGGCATTCACCCTTCCAGATTGCACGTGTTCGTTATTAAAATCTAGAACTTCGACGAGATCTCAAGGTGGTTCAGGTTAAACCTGAGGATTTTGCCTTATCAGTCTAAGAGTGAATCCAGTGATGGTGAGCAACCTTCTTGTAGGAATGAAAGTAGGGATATGAAGTAGGAGGGAGATAGAGAATAGCGAGTAAAGGAAGCAAGTACTTGTTAAATCCTATGGTTATAGACTAGATTATTTTTCTAATAACCTAATTCCCTATAACCATGGCTCTGATACCAATCTGTAACACCCCAACCGATGGCGGAAACATCGGGATGTCACGTATTGATGATTGTTCAGTAGCTCATGGTGAATAATAGATTCCATTAAATGATTTAAATGAATTACATACAATAGTTCTAGAATTTGTACATCAAATTGAATAAATCTATACACATATCTTCAAGCATCAATTCATATCTTCAAGCAAATAGAACCTGAAACATGTTAAGTTGAAAAGATTTTGGGTCAACAAAAGTTGGTGAGAATTACATAGGTTTTTGATAATAAAATGAATAAAATGTTGTGCAATTCCTGTGTCATGTCAATCTAGCCCATATGTGAGAACATACTAGAAATAAATCGAGTGCATAATCAACCCTGATGACTGTTATAAAATGATACATACCATACGCTCATGGTCCAATTGAATATGTTATGCGATAACAAACACCCACGTAACCTTTGTAGGAGGCACGTATCCGGGTGGGATTGTCAGTCCAATAGATCTATCAATGTATACCGTCGGCTTGTACGGAGTTAATGATTATGCTAGAATGGTGCTTACTCTAATCATGCTCAAGACATAATGCAACATAGATAACACATAGACACATTGATGATTGAATTGCAATGATAATGTTATAACATGTTTCACCCCAAAAATGGTGATAAATAAAAGGGGCTATGTAAAACTCACCTTGGTAAAATGTTATATCTGTTGAAAAATTGGATAATGGTGTTGCCCAAATGTATCAAGTATCACCCTATAATAAGGTAACAAATAAGTCTAAGTCTATCTAGCATACAAATGTAATAGTTGTAGGGCTTCGAATTGGGGATAAATGCTTGTTTGATTATTATTAAAAATATTCGCCAATTGAGAGAAATTTAGTAAATAAATAACTAGAAATCTTTTTATGAAATTTAAATTTAAGATGGTCACAATAATATGTATAAAGTATAAAAATAATTTTTATAAAATTATTTTCTTTAAAATAGATTATTAAATCTATTTATTACAAATTGTCAAAAACTTAACTTTAATATTCAAAAATACTAAAATTAAAGAATTATTATTTTAAAAATCATATTTCTGTTCTAAATGTTTAAAAATAAATTGTATAAAATTTTGGTGCAAAAATACCAAAAATTGGATTTATTATGATTTAATTATGATTAAATCTAACAAAAATTGCTTAAAAATATTAAATAAATGATTTTTCAGAAATAAAAATTATTTCTGAATAGCTTAATGTTATAAAAACTTAGGATAATTTTTGTAGAATTTAATAAAGTTGTTTTGATATTTTAATGGATTTTTATAAATATAATAGTATAAAATTGATTTAATTATTATAAATATTAAATAAATGAATTTTAGAAAAATAAAAATTGTAAATAAAACTTTTAACCCAGATTTAATAAATATAATTTTTTTTGGAATTTATAAAATAGTTTTAATATTTAAAAAGGAATTTACAAGATTTAAGTGTAATATATATATATATATAAAATGGTTTGTTAAAAAGAATGAAATTAAGTGAAAAAATATTGTCCAGGACGGGACTCGAACCCGCGTGGACTGTATAGCAAGCACCAAGCACAACCAGTTGGTCTAGACCTCTGGTTGTGTTTGGATGTTATACGTTAAATATTTAATATAAAACGTGATTTCATGTTCTTCCCCAATTTGATCATTACGAGCCCTAGTTTTACAATCGAACAAAATACACAATGTTAATCTAATTAATCATAGGGGAAACACTGTGTAGATGCCGATGATCAAAACCCATCAAAAACATTTCACTTACAAATATGATTTTGATTACGAATTGCTCGGTCAAAGCCCAAGTCAAAACACGTTCGCAGATCAAGATTTGAGAGTAATTATGAAGAAACAGAGGTGAAGAAGGATGAAATGGCGAGTTGTGATGGTTGAGGAGCGTCCAATTTATAGTATTACGATCTGGAATGAAAAATTGGTAAGGTTGACTTGCTATTGAATGTTTAACGCGTTTGGGGTATAATTGGTATGATTTGGGTTGAAATTTGACGTGCAATGATACATATCAGGCCGATAATCACGTGTCCAAGTCAAATCGAGATAAATTTCACGTTAATTAGGCTAATTGATTGGTTATAATTGGAAAATTCAAACAAACCTGCTGCTGCGCGCTAACAGTGGAGGAAAAGGGAAAGACAAAAGTGTATATAAATATAATTAAGGCTGAGTATAAAACAAATGAAGGGTGTGGCCCAGTTGGTTAGCTCGTGTGTGTGTGTGTTAAGGGTCCCTGGTTCGATACCCGGCTGGGACAATTATTTTTTTGTTGATTAAGACAGACACAAGGGGAGGGGTATTGGGCCTTGGTTGTGGGCTGGGTTTAGTGGGCCGGTCGCCTGGGCTTCCAGAATTCAAAGGAGTGGGCTGGATGGGTTAAACTAAATACCCAATGCTTGAATATTATTATTTGTATTATATGGTGCATAGTATTAGGATTTTTTTTTTTTTAAATATACTATAAAATAATATGACTTGTCGTTTTTAATCGTAACGTACAATTAGTGAACACGAAATGTTACAATACCTACCCATGAAACGGGGATGAGCTCCCAGGCCACAACTGCTCAACAGTTATCAAGGCTAAGTAACCTTCCTGTATACAGGGTGAGTCCCTAATACAATCCACGACTCCATGGGACAAGTCCTTGGAAGGAATTCCTAAACCCATGAAAAAGGGTGAGCTCCTCACACCAAGACAGCTCCCACATGTTCACAATACACGAAAACGAACATATCACTGAAAAACCATTTTAAAAAGGGTTAAACATAAACAAACAAGCTGATAGGGTAAGCATTGCATCGGTTCCTTAGCTAAGTATCCTAAGTTGGGTGACTGCAGCATCCACCTTAAGGAGAAATGTTAAAGACATTGCAAACACTATAAACGACAAGTAACAGAGTCAAGACAACAAAACAGTAAACATAACTAAGGCATCACCCCTAGAGGGGGAGCATTCCATTAAAAACCAACATAAAACGCCCCAAGGGCTAAGTACAGTAGAGTCTGATTACAAAAGACATTCTAAAAACTTAAAAAGTCTAAAACAAGGCTGGATCATGGAGTAGCAGAGTCTTCGGCTTCATTGGTGGCATCATCCTCACCGGTGGAAGCCAAGGCTTGGTTACCAACATCATCGTAAAGGCCATCAGTGTCAAGACCTGCAAATGGATCATCTTCGCTGGAAGGAGGGATAGACTCAACCTCCAGAGCTTGAAGGGGGGAAGGACTCTCAAATACCTGCTCCAGACTAGGAACCTTTGAAGAATCAGCAGGTTTTGCACGTTTAGAACTACCCTCCCCACCGTCAGCTCCATCCAACATGATCATGAGAGGCCTCTTTGACACATAGGAGCTAAACACTTGATTGGCCACATCCTTTTTCAAACCCTCTGGCTCCAAATCTTGCAGGAAGGAGAGAGGCTACTCAGAAGCTTTAGCAATGGCAGAGATATAAGGATAGGTGGCAAGCTCCATGGCCTTCACGGCATTCACAAACTCCTCACTAGATGAAGGCTTAAAGGACGGCAGCTCCTCAAGCCCCTAACCCTCCTGAGCTGCTTTGAAACCAGCTTGAATCCCTCCATGGCGACCAAAAGATATGGCTTTTTCATAAATATCCGCCAGAGGAGCATTAAACTCTTGAGAGTGCAGGAGGTTGGTAACAAAATGGGCTACGCCCTTGGAGATTAGCCACTCCCTTTCTTCAGTTAAACGGTCCACCTGGACCCGGAGCTCCGTTCCCACCTTCTCCACCACAGCCAACTCCTGTTTAACTGCCTCCCGTGCCAGAGCCAACCCTTCCCTCTCCTCAGCAACTTTTGCTTTCTCATCGTGCAGACCTTTGAACATCTTCTCAAACTTCTCCTTCTCCAAGCCAAGCTGGGTCCTAGACACAGCCAATTCATGAACCAAATCTGTCTCCCGAGCAGCAAGCTTTGTCAGTTCTTCCTTCGCCTTAACCAACTCGGCCTCATGCTCTTCATAAAACTCCTCCACTTGTTCTCTTCTCGCCATCAATTCTCCCCACCTTGCCATACCATCGGGGAACAAAGACAGAAACTGCCCGAAGTGATAATACATCTTCTTCATAACATCCTTGTCCATCCATTCTTTGTGAAGCTCTCTTTCAGCATCAGGGACACAATGGTCAATCAGATCACGACAAACAGAAGCTTTCTTCAACAGATCAATAGCTTTAATATCCCAGTCCGGCACAAACACTCCTTCACCGAACTCTCTCTGGACAGGAACGTCGGAAACATCATCGACAGCAGCTTTAGAACTCTCACCTCCTTCGGTTCGCAACAATTTCGGACTAGCACCCTTGACAACAACATCCTTGGGTTTCTTGAAGACAACGTCGTCTTTCTTTGGGGAGGACAATGTGAGCTTGCCTTTCCCTGGGGCAGGAGTATACCCCAAGGCAGTAGATATCAAAGAAGAATCCTCGTCTTCATCTCCAAAGACCAAGGGAACAGCAGAAGAGCTCCTCTGACCCGAAGAAGCAGTCTGAAGTCGCTTACTGGAGCGATGAACGGTAACAGACTTCTCCCCTGATGGTTCCACAGCAGTAACAGATGACGTAATCACACTTGTATACTCCCCCTTGAAACGGACATGCTCAGTTTTCACCACCACATTCTTACCCTAAACAACATTCCGAACCTTGAACTTCACATCAGCAATGTCATCTAGAGCCAGGAAGTCCAGAGTACTCATCTCTACAAAAAGAAAAATGGTCAGATAACACAAAAATAAGAAGGATGCCAAAGAGGAGCCAGGGAGACACCTACCCTTCCCACCATGATATATCACCGGGTCAGTCCCAGGATCATCCCAGTTAACACTCAGGCTTACCATCACCAGGAAGTCCTCAGGGAAGGTACGGAGACGAGTAGGAAAACTACGGAGCTTCTCCAACAATACTTGGTCAAGAGTGTCAGGATCAGGTTCCTTCTCGTTTAAAGGAGCATCCGAAGACCTCCGAGGAGTTTTAAAGGGTACAAAATCAGAGTTCAAGAAAAAGAACTTGTCTTTCCAAGAAGAAACAAGCCCAATAACACTAGAAATGAGGGCTGGTTCACATTGAGTCTTCTCAATAGTAAACCAATTCCCATTTTTAGCCAACCTAAAAAACCGCCGGTACATAGCCAAGGAAGGCTTATGACCATGGCAACGACATACTATTTCGAAGTGCAAGATCCTAGCAACACCGGAGGGGCATAGTTGATCAAGAGAAAGTTCGTGATACTCTAAAACATTTAGAAAAAATGTAGAAAAAGGATACCTAAGGTTACCCTGGTCAAACTGACGTGTATACACGGCCACCTTGCCAGGGGGAACAGAGGTCACAGGGGTTTTCCCCTTCGGAACAAAAGGATCAAAAGACAATGGAATTCCGATCTCGGTACAGAACCGTTCAGCGTCGGACTTGGATAGACGAGTGAACTGGGATGCAAGATCAGTTTTCGACATAATGAAAAACAAGTGTGAAAAGAGAGAGGGTTGCTTACCAGATTTTATAAGAGAAAATAGAGTTCGCCGGTTAAGGAGGAATCGTGGGAGAGAGAGAGCAGTTTTCCAAATGGGGAAGGAAATGAAGAATAAAAGAGGGGTTACCCCCTTTTAAAAGAATTTAAAATTTGAATTAATTGGCATTGGGCGGTTACCAAGGAGAACTGTCGCTCAGCTGTCCCATACGGTGACGTCAGCCTAGCCCCTTGTCAAATCAACAGTCATCTCGGGCGGCTGATGGGACAGGCGTCTGCTCCCAAGGAAGTAATGATAGCCGATAATATTATTTAAAAAGAAGGCTATCATGACAAATACAAGGCCAGAAGCTTGCACGAAATTTGAGGAAGGAAGAAATATGGAACCAACGCTCCCATGAGGGAGCTCGGGGTCTAACAAATTACCCGGTACCAACATAAGCCTGAACAGCGTTGCCACCGGGGAAAACGACAATTTACAAGTCACAAGCACTTCTAACTTCTTTACAAATGCTTATGACTGGGGGGCTGATGACGTGTGTCCTAAAACGACAACGTTTAGACCCCTCGTCGAAAAGATAAGCAAAATAAAATTGATTAAGAGGTTGCCTGACTTAGTGGAGCTGATATAAGGCAGCTTACCTGCCATATGGAAGCCTCAGGGCAGAAAGTAAACAGTAAAAAACCTTGGAAATGCAAAAAGGGGATTTTGGCTTATTATCATAGCAAAGGACAAAACACCACACAGCTCCAAGCTTTGCATTGGAAATGATAAAAGCTGAAAACATCCTAAAAGGGTAAAGTCTCACTGCAGGGAACTAAAAGAGGGTCAAACACAACCAGGTATGGTAAGGAAGCTACCCTGAGGGAGCTCCTGGGCAGAATTCCAATGCCTATATAAGGAGGCCCACGGGTAGACATTCCACACACACTTCTCACTTATTCTCTCTACTCTCATACTCTCTACTTCATTATTTCCCAACTCCAAATGAATACATACTTATTCTCACGCCGGAGTCCAAACGCAGGAGGCTCCCTCCTGCGTTAAGGCTAATGGTGTCTGCTACCTTTG
The DNA here is from genome assembly GCA_028751855.1 of Ambrosia trifida. Taxonomy (NCBI): domain Eukaryota; kingdom Viridiplantae; phylum Streptophyta; class Magnoliopsida; order Asterales; family Asteraceae; genus Ambrosia; species Ambrosia trifida. The sequence goes on from CM054132.1 coordinate 7,752,496, forward strand.
TACAGGTCCTTCCAGGAACTCGAAGACCCCTGATCCCACAACTAAATCTGAACCTAAACTTAAAACCTGAATCTCAACATAACATACCTTTAACCTATAATCCTAAGCATCTCCTAACCTAATACCGGTCATTTTCCTTGTTGTAGCAACAAAGAAAAAAAAAAAAAACAAAACCAATTCACTATATTAATTCATCATGTAAAATGTAATTATAAGTAGAGTAATAGTGATTATAATGCTTGTGATAATAAAATGAAATATGACCTCCCAACATATGTAAAGTTTCAAGATATTTTTCTTCTTTTTTTTAATAAACCACCTATCTACTATCATTCCAAGATATTAATCCAATAATTTATTGATGGGCTTTTACAAGCACAATAATTTAGTGGTGTTGATTCATCAACTAGTCTAAATATTATTAGTGGTGTAAGAGTTAAGGAGGTATCAAAAAGGTTCACGAACTGAAACACGTATTGAAACCGGATTTGCAAGAACCTGTTAGGATTGAACCTCCTAAACTGCAATTTATTAATCGATTTGTAACCTACCTATTTTTAAACCGTTATGACACGAACCCAAACCGAAAAGGGTAGAACCGGCAGAAAGACGAGAACCAAACTGAAACGATCACTTCCCTCTTTAAAAGCGGTTCCTAATTGACTTTCGTTGACACAACCCTGAACCGATTTGGGATCGGAAACTGTTCGGGAAAAGTAGCACAATGTGCGCCTCTAGTAAGACCCCCCGTAGTGGGACGCTATTTGTTAAAATTTTTTGAATATAGCGCCCGGAACACCAAAACACCCCGGCGCTATATCCTTTTTTTGGATCGGGGCTTTATATTTATAACGCCTATATTCAAAAGCTTCCACCAATCAAGACGCGACACGTGGCACGAGATCAGACTTCAAACGGTCAAAAATTTTGACCGTTGCCCTCCATTTAATTTTGAACGGTTATTTTTTGTTTCCCACTATATATATATACACAAACACACAATATTTTTTTATAAAAACACAACAACAAAACTAAAAACCACACACCACACACAAAACATGTATCCATATGGTTCACCGTTCGGAGTCCCGGGTCGACCGGGTGCGAGGCCAAACACTACTACTTCGCTGCCACCCAATTGAGGCGAGTTTGACGCGAACACAATGCAATACGCGCAACTTCTTGGCATGCCCGGTCAATTTTATCCGAGCCCAAACATGCCCGCTCAATTTTTTCCTCCACCAAACTATGTCCAACCTTCTCAAGAGGAGCCCAATTCCGTACCAGAAACTCAAGACGAACCATGTCAACCCGAGGGCTCTCAACGGGGGCGCGGGCGCGGGAGACGCCCGCATAAAAGGAAAGATGCTACCGCTCCTCGTCAAAAAAAGCAACAGGAACGTTGGGAAAGAGATGAGGAGTATGCTTTAGCGCGAGCCTGGCTCGACATATCCGAGGACCCTGAAGTTGGTTAGTATATTTTTTTGTGTTTATATATATATATATATATATATATATATATATATATATATATATTTTTAAAATGTTGGTTAGTAATTTTTTTTGTGTTTTTATATATATATATATATATATATATATATATATATATACTTGTTAATCGTATAATATTTTTTTTTGCAGCAAACTATCAACATAGCCCGTTGTTTTGGCAACGGATTCGAGAGCTGTTTTTTTGCGGCCATGGGTCGAGGGGAGTATCGAGAACAGGACTCGATATCGGGAAAGTGGTCAGACATTAATAATAAACGTCACTCGTTTGCGGAAGTTTACCAACGTTGCAAGGACAACAGGGGCAGTGGGGAAGGTGATGACGGTTTGTTGGCAAGGGCCTTGGACGAGATGAGAGATACCCGCGGACCGTTCCCGTATTTGAGGATTTGGGAGATGTTGAGACATAGTCCTAAGTGGGCTAATGTCCCGCCTATGGGGTCGGGTAGTGAGCGCAAGATTAGGAGAGGAAGAGGAGGAGGAGGAGGAGGAGGACCATCAAAACGAAGCAAAACCACCTCCACGTCGCGAGATCCGGATACACCGACATCCGATGCTCGCTTTGTGAGTTTAGATGATCCTGTTGATTTGGAGGATGAGGAGGAGGAGGAGGATATTCCAAGACCACCCAGTAGACGATCAAAAAAAGGGTGGCAAGGCGGAGTCGTCTTCGACAGAAGGTGGTGCATCGAGGGAGGAGTTTGATGAAATGAATCGACGACTACAGGATCTTCGCGACCTCGGCCAAAGACGTTTGCAAACTATGGACCAGAGAGTGGCCGAGAATAAAAGGTTCATCGACATTCAAGAGGCGAGGCAAAGGGAAAAGGACATTGAGTTTTTGTCCAAACCGATCGACCACCTCGAGGGAGAAGCCCTACTCCTCGCGATACATCATAGGCAACAAATCCTTGCAAAATATAACCTCCAGCAATTTATTTAAGTTGTTTTTTTTTAATTTGGTATTGTAATTTTTTTAAGTTGTTTGTTTTTTTTAATTTAATTAATATTAGTTGTGTGTTTTTATTATTATTTGTAATTTTTTTATATTTATTTGTCTTTTATTTTAATTATTTTGAGTTAAAAGATTAAAAAAATAATAAAAAAATCAACCAATCACAATCAGGGGCTTTACAAATAAAGCCCCACCACTACACCCCTTTTTCAGTCCACGCTGACTCAGCAGCCACGTGGACCAATCAGGAAGGGGGGCTTTGTATATAAAGCCCCCCACTACGCATGGTCTAAGAGTATCAAGTTACCCACATTGCAAACGGGATTGATTTCATATGTGATTTGTGTTTTATTTGTTTTAGGTAAGGGTTGTCTATAGATTCAGTGATCGGATCGGTAATCGTATAGATAACTGTAACACCATATACATATCTCACATCGTCCATGGACAAGAGAGATTTTGGTTCATAAATAATGTCCTCCTGCCTCTTAAGTTACCAACGCGTTTTGGGCTTAGTTGGTTGCGGGGCACATGGAAATTCCACAGTTAAGCGTGCTTAGGTGGGAGTAGTATCATGATGGGTGACCTCTTGTGAAGTCTTCCCCTAGGTAACCAAAAACAAAAATGTGAGCTTCTAATGGGCAAAGCGGACAATATTGAATGATAGTAAAGGTGAGGTGTTACAATAATCGATCCATTTCGGTGTATATGAAGCACTTTTTTTGGATTAGTTGTTTTGGCAAGTTACACTTCTGGAGTTCTGGTTGATACAATAAATTCTACGCGTAAAATCCGTTGCAAGTTAAGAAGTTTCTTACTTAGTTACTTCTCATTTACTTCAACCAGCTTTAATGTAACATAGAGACGTTGAAGCAGCCTTCGATTCCTCGATAGTTCCACCAATGTGTGCCCCATGTCACCTTGATAGTCAAGCCACGGAAATTCATAATTAGGATTAGTTGGTTTACATGTGATGTGTTAAATAAAGGAGTAGAAGGAGATGCCTCATACTCCACGTATATGTTTAGTTTATTCCCATATTTAAAAAAAACCCTAGATCCGAAAACTTAGGAAGGCGATTTGGAGAATAGGCGGCGAACAGGATTTCAATTCTTCAACATGGCGAATCGGGAGAGGTTTAAGCCTAATGTTTGGTATGATGTACCTTCGAAGAAGAATCGTAACAACGTCCAACTGCAGAAATCTAATGGTTCGAGCGAGGGGGTGAAATTTTTTGTTTCAAACCTTCCTGAAGGTTGTTCTTCGGCTGATCTGAAGGAAGTTTTGCTACGGTATGGGGATGTTCAGGGGATATACATTGCCAGAAAGTATGATAAGCTGGGAAAAAGGTTCGGATTTGCCACGTTCAAAATGACGAGAAATAGGATGGATCTGGAAGAAAGTCTCAAAGATGTCTGGATTGGTAGCTATAAGTTGTTTATTGTTCCAGCAAGGTTTGTGAGTGGACAAAAGATCACAGTTGATAAAGGAAAGAAGATTGATAGTACGGTACACAAGGAAACGGTGTGGAAACCGGTGAATGGTCCGGAGGAACAGGTGCATGGGGATGAGCAGAATGGAGGGGACCGTATGCATGTTGATGATAATCCGTTTGAAGAGATAGATCTGAGATCGTTTCGTGATACACTTCTTAACAAAAAACCGGAGCCCAAAGTCCCTGAAGTGATCGTTCAATCAGAAGGAAAGCACCTGCAGGATTTGTACGGGTATGGTATCATCGCCAAAGCTTCCTCTTTGGATGTCCTTAAATCGCTAAGAAGTAAGTTAAAGGAAGGTTTTAGGGGTGGGTATACTATACGATATATGGGAGGATTGACGGTTCTGTTGAGTTTTGAATGTACCATCGGTAAGGAGAGTTTTTTAACCAATGATGTAGTTTGGAAAGAGTGGTTTACATCGGTTGAATCCTGGAACGGTCAAGTGGTGACGACGGATAGGATTGCATGGTTAAAAATCCGTGGCATACCGATTCATATTGCGGATAAGGGGGTATTCAACGATATTACTGGACAATTTGGAACTGTGATCGCAGAAGCACAATACCCTGATGAGGGTGACATTTCTTACGTTATTGTGGGAGTTATTTTACAATCGCATGCATGTGTTGCTGGCAACTGTAGAGTTATTTGGAGAGACAATTCTTACATGGCGTATGTGGAGGAGGATTTGGAGGAGTGGGTTCCTGATTGTATGGTTGATTTAGAAAACGAGGCGGAAGCATTATTGGATATTCCACTGGAGAAACCGGTCACTGGTGATACGCAGCCGGAAGAGATCCTAGCTGGGCAACCGGAAGACGACCATGCAGTTTTGCCACACTTAAATGGTCACTTTGATGATTCGTTGGGTGCCGGTTCTACGACTATAAGTTGTAAAAGAAAAGGTGGCAAATACTCAAAGAAGAAAGGGACTTATCGGCGATCTATGTCGCCATTGGATAAAGATAGACCAAAAAAGAGGGTACGTGAAGATAACGATATATTTGACATTGACAGGTTTATTTTTGATAAACCAGTGCAGGTGGTTGCGGGTAATGAGCAGGTTCAACAAGAGGTGTTTCTTACTCCGGATCTTAATGACCATGTGGCACCTAATGCGAGTAATGAAGGGACCGGTAATCCTGCAAGTAACCGTGAAGAAGTCATTAGAAGGGAAGTGGAAGATACTTTATTATTTGCTAGAGATCTTGGCGTTTCGAATATGGAATGTTTTCTGGAGCCTTTAGTTAATGCGGTTAACGATGAGAGCTTTCAGATGGTGGATCAATGAATATTATGTCTATAAATATTCGAGGTATGGGTCGGGTGGACAAGGCGGGTTGGATATCGAATATTAGAGTGGCTAACGAGATTAGTTTTGTTATGTTTCAAGAGTCACAGTTGATGTCTATGCAGAATGTTAATTTGGATAGGTTTTGGGGTAGAGGAGATTATGAAACTGATTGGGTTGATGCTACGGGTAGATCGGGGGGGATAGTTTCTATGTGGGATAAGAAAGCGTTTCAAAAACTTTCGGTTCTTAAACATAGGAATATCCTCGTCGTTCATGGTATTATTAAAAGTATTGGTATGAAGGTGGGATTGGTTAACGTATATGCCCCCCAAAAGATTGATGATAAGAGAGTCGTTTGGAGGGAATTGGAGAGGATTATTAGCCAAGATTCTTCTGCATGGATTGTTGGCGGAGATTTTAATTGTGTTCGAGATAGAAGTGAAAGGAAGAGTTCTAAGTTTGATGCCGTTTCTACTAATGAATTTAATGATTTTTTAGATGGGATGGATTTGCATGAGTACGGATTACAAGGCAGAAAATTTACATTTGTTGCGGGTAATAAGTGTAGCAGGATCGACAGAATATTTGTGTCCTTAAATTTTCTAAACATGTGGCCTAACGCGGAGTATCGAGCCTTGCCTAGGGGAAAATCGGATCATAGCCCCTTGATTCTTAAAGTTGAGTATAGGAACTTTGGCCCAAAACCATTCAAGTTTTTCAACTCGTGGTTAGACCGGGAAGGGTTCGAGGAGTTGATTACCAATAATGCTAGCCAGTTCTGTGAGAGTTCAAGTCCGGATATTTTCCTTCTTCATAAACTTAAGTTTATTCGGAAAGCTATAGTGGAGTGGAGAAATCGGAATATGAAGATAGAGGAGGAGGAGGTTCAAAGTATTCGGGTGGATTTAGAGGAGTTGGATGGCGAGGTGGAAAACCGGGATTTACGGGAAGAAGAACAGTGGGTATATTGCGAAGGGAATAGACGATTACGAGAGATTGAAGTTGCTTTACAAAAAGATTTGAGACAAAAGGCTAGGGTGAAATGGGCTAGGGATGGGGATGAGAACTCGAGCTTTTTCCATGGTGTGATCAATAAACGGAGGGTCTCGAATTGTATCCCGGGTATTATGGCTAACGGGGTTTGGGTAACCAAACCTAATCTAATTAAACGTGAAGTTTTTTCCTTTTTCAGGGATAAGTTTGTAGAAGATATGGAAGATAGGCCGAACTTGGTCTGCGATGATTTGAAGACGATTTCTAATGCAGAAGCCGATTTTCTTGTGGGTCCATTTACGCAAAAAGAAATTAAGGAGGCGGCTTTTGAATGTGGCAGTGACAAGGCACCGGGTCCTGACGGGTTCAACTTCCGTTTTATCAAGAGATTTTGGCATTTATTTGAAGATGACTTCTTGAAGATCTTCCAATCCTTCCACGACACTGGGAAGATTAGTAAGGGGGTGGGGTCCTCGTTTATTATGCGTATTCCGAAGGTGGAGAATCCGGTGGGGTTAGGAGAGTACCGCCCTATCACTTTGATAGGTGTGATAAGTAAGGTGATATCGAAGGTTCTGACTAATAGATTGAAGACGGTGATGGAGTCGGTCACTTATGAGACTCAATCGGCTTTTTTGTCGGGGAGGTATATCTTGGATGGTCCTATGATTATTAGTGAGGTTATGTCTTGGGCAAAACGGAGGGATAAAGAATTATTTCTGTTCAAGATTGACTTCGAAAAGGCGTATGATAACGTTCACTGGGGGTTTTTGATTTCGATCATGAAGCAAATGCGGTTCCCGGACAGGTGGTGCGATTGGATTCACGGTGTTTTAGCATCGGCTGCCTCTTCTATTCTGGTGAATGGTTCTCCCACCTTTGAATTCTCGTGTAATAAAGGTATTAGACAAGGTGACCCTATTTCTCCATTTCTTTTTATAATTGTCATGGAAGCTTTGTCTAGCATTATTCGGAAAGCTTGTCATATGGGTGTGTTTGAAGGGATGCGACTGCCTAATAACGGCCCGGTTCTATCCCACTTATTATATGCGGACGACGCAATGGTTATGGGTGAATGGTCGCAAGCGAATTTTAATTCTCTAAGAAGGGTCTTGCGTGTTTTTCGGTTATGTTCCGGCCTTAGAATCAACATCAATAAGTCCACGTTGTATGGGATTGGGAAGCCGATTTTGGAGGTTCAAGCCAAAGCTCTTTGGCTAGGTTGTCGGTTTGGAGAGGTACCGTTTAAATATTTGGGTATCCTGGTTGGTGGTAATATGTCTAGAATAAATAGCTGGGACCCGGTGATTCAAGTGTTTAAAAAACGGCTCTCTTTGTGGAAGGCTCGTATTCTCTCCATGGGTGGTAGATTGGTATTAATTAAGTCCGTCTTGGAGAGTATCCCTACGTATTACTTTTCTATGTATAAGGCTCCGGTAGCGGTCATAAATAATCTTGAAGGCCTTATTAGACGATTTTTATGGGGTGGGACGGATGAAATTGACAAGATACACTGGGTGGCTTGGGATAATGTAGCGAGACCTAAAGAGTTAGGTGGATTGGGTTTGAATAGGCTGTTGGAGTGCAATTACTCGATGATGTTCAAGTGGATATGGCGTTACAAAGTCGAAGACAATGCGATGTGGAAACAGGTTATAGAGGCTATCCATGTTTCTAATCGTCGGTGGGATATGATACCATGGAACAAGCAATCTAGTGGGCCATGGAGCAAGATCGTAAAGGCTGCTTATGCGACTCAAGTTCAAGGTACTCGATTCATTAATATGATTCGTGGGACGATTGGGGATGGGATGGATATTCGTTTTTGGTTGGATACGTGGATTAGTGATGTGCCTTTGAGAGATCTATTCCCAAATCTGTTCCGCCTTGAAAGAAACAAGTGGTGCAAGGTGGTCGACCGTATTGGCAATGATAATGATGCTGGTGTCATTCAATGGGAATGGAAACGATATCCTTCCTTGGATGATGAAACGCGGGAATTGATTGAATGCTACCGTTTAGTCACGGTTGTCCGGTTGCAACAACGACGTGATTCGTGGAGATGGAATTCCGGTTCTAATGTTATGTACACGGTCAAGGAAGCGAGGAAGTGGCTCCGCAACGAAGAAGGTAATCCAAATGGTGACAATTATAAATGGTGTAAGTGGATTCCTAGCAAATGCAATGTCTTTATGTGGAGGACTAGCTTGGATAGAATCCCTACGGCTACTAACTTGGCTCGTAGGAATATCAATATTGGGGACGGGTTGTGTAGATTTTGCGGAGAGGTGCTCGAGAATACTGACCACATTTTCACAGCTTGTATGCATTCGAATGGGTTATGGAGCGGGTTGGTTGCTTGGTTGAAGATTCCTCCGATAATCATGTTCTCTGTCAAAGACATTATTCAAAGTGTAGAGTTGTTGCCTTTATCTAGTTCCCGGAAGGAGATTATATACGGCATTTTTGTCATCATGTGATGGAAGATATGGGCGAACCGGAATGAGATTATTTTCAAGCAAGGAAAGGCTAACGTGTCCAAAACGATTGCGGATGTGAAGGCTATTAGTTTCTTATGGTTTAATAGTAGATCGAAAAATGTTAAGATAGAATGGAACAAATGGTGTGTTTTTGATGTAACTTGATGTTTTGGTTTGTGGTTATCTCCGGCTTGGAGATAATCCGTTGTTTTTATTAATGAAGTTAGCCTTTCAAAAAAAAAAAAAAAAAAAAAGTTTATTCCCATATTTTGGTTAGTGGCTTAGTGGTGGCTTAGTAGTTATTTAAGGCTGGATAATAGCCATATGTTTCCATTTTGGTTAGTGGCTTCGTGGTGGCTTAGTAGTTATACACAAATTCATGATTGATTGATTGGTAACACTTGCAAAGGCCATTCTCAATCCCCTCATCTATATGTAGCATGTCCAGTTTTAACTTTGGACACTATATAATCTCTAATAGTAAGATTTTATTGTGGGCATCTGATGTGCATAAAAGAGATATCATGAATAAATGAACAAATATCATGAAAGAGCTTGATTTCATGGTGTTGATATGACTATATGAGGAGGATCGGAAGAGTTTTAGTTTACTCAAAATCTGACTTGGTAGTTCCACAACGGAATGATGCTTTATAGTGTAAACTTATTCGCATCGAATTTGGTTGATAAGCTGTATGTTTAGTTATGCCTGCTTTTGATAGTGTCGATAATCTACGACACAACCCATTAACACAAGATGGGTCGACACAATGTTAAATATGTTAAGACCTTTGAGATATTGAGTTAAACGGGTGTACCAGTTAATGGCACGATCATTAAACGGGTTTAATCTACCTAACCCGTTTATACACAACTAACACATTTAACTGGTTAACCGACATGTTTATCGAAAAGGCATAGATTTATAATTTTGAAGTACACGGATGGTCCTTTGGTACTATATTTTTGGGTTTGGTCTCTAGCTTTTTAAAAATACATTGATGATTCCTGTAATGTGTACTTTGTAACGTATTTACACTGATAGTCATGTAGTTAACCAAATCTTTTTTATTTCATATTTCTTTTATCATCTAATTTCTTAAATAAGAAAAGAAAAAACAATACTACCCTCACATGTCTAGAGTTAACAAGATTATTTAACCGTGTTTAGCCATAACGACATCGCCCGATGAAAAAGAGTAACATCAAGGATATCTAATGTAATTTCCTTAGTCAAATAACGTAAATTGCAAATTTTTTTAGAATAACCAAAATAATGAACTGAAACGTCATCCAACCCAGTTTAAATTTAGTAATTGAAATAATTTTGATATACTTTAAGGCACAAGGGATGGTTAAGAAAATTAATTGAATCAACATCCATGTTTCTTTCTGCTCAACCAAGAATAAAATTCATTACAGACGAGACTTGTAAAGTTGTAATGCTATCACTTAACCACTAGAAGGGCTTGATGTTCATCTTCCAATGTAATAAAAAAAAAGTAAAATTTAGGATTTATAACAATTTATATATATAAAACGACGACACTTCTACAGCCTCTGTTTTAATATATGTATTGGCCACTAACTTTTTTACTAACTTCAAATTGACCATCAAACTTCGACCACAAATTTTTTAGCTTTTATGATTTAAAACTTTGACCACCAAATTTTGACCACAAATTTAAAACTTAAATTTGGTAAATTAAATTACATTAACATTAAACATTCTGATTATTAACAAATTAAATTTCGTAAGTTTGACTTTTTTTTTGAAAAATTTCCAAATTTTTATATCTTCCATTTTAAAAGAAATGTAGATGTTTTTTAATATTTTAAAGTCAAAAGTAATTAATAATTTTCAAATTCAAACTGTTTTATGTTGAGAAACAAGATTTTTGGAAAGACAATTAATTAACGATGTGTAATTGATTACTTTTTATGGTTTCAATCAAGCTATAATTTATCTTTTTGACATCCTAATTTATGGCGTTGACTTTTTTCTGTTAAAATAGTGTTGCTGTGTAACTGTTACCACCTTGGTATGGTTGTTCTTGGGAATGTGATTAACTGTTAGTGGTTACATACATTGGTGTGTTTTTTGTGTTGATATGTCGTTTGAGAAATACATTTGTGATATTCTTTTTTTTTAATACATATGAATGCTTATTAACAAAGTCAACCGTTTTATTTGTAAATGTTAAATTTTTCGAATACCATTTTGAAAATAAAAGAAAACGTTTATTTAAAATTTTAAACTCAAAAGTAATTAATAATTTACAAATTAAAAACTTTTTAATTTGACAAACAAGATTTTTGGAAAGACAAAAAATTAAGGATATCTAGATCGTTTACTTTTTATATTTATTATATAAATCACGCGCTAATTTAGTATTTTCATATCCTAATATTAGTCGTTGACTTTTTTACAATAAGATTTAAGAAACAACATTTATTTTCATAATTTCGGAAACTTTGACCACTTAAGTTGATTGAAAATGTATTATGGAAACCTTTAAACTTAATCAATTAGATTGTCATTTCATATTTTGTTTCTATTTATATAATCTATACTAAAAATACAACATTTCTTCCTTATTTATGATAGCTATACGAAATTATATATAGATGTACAATTCAATCCATTATAATTCAATCTTTTTCTTCTACATTTCGCAGGTAGCATATACTACTTTAGCTTCTTACATTGTTTATTTATATATCACAAGAATACTAACATTTTTTAGTTCGCGGTTATTTGTGATAAATATTACACACGTGCAGGCAGATGGATCCAAATAATGTAACATTTTTGAATGACATAACATGGCGGCTGAGTCAGTACACAATCAAAGTTAAGGTACTTAGACTTTGGAAGAGAGCAAATCGAAAGATACCAGGTGAAACTCTTGCCATTGATATGGTTGTTATGGATGAACAGGTTAGATTTGATATCATCATTTCCTTTGTCACATATATGTTACACGACTGCATTTAATATTTTTTCTGTTCAAACTATGTTTTCTAATTACATATTTTCACGCAGGGTTCTAAAATGCAAGCGATTGTGTGGAATAGATACATGAAGAAGCATGAAAAATTTCTACGTGAAAATGAAGCATATTATATCTATAGACCGCAACTAGCGGATAATAAATCTGTTAAACACTTTTCTAAAAATGACATATTATCGTTTACTTTTGAAACAAATCTTACAAAGTGTAACAGATTTGATGGTAGCCAATATGGTTTTAATTTCTCTTCTTTTGAGTCTATTAAGTCTGGTAACCTTTCTCAGGAACAAAGGATTGGTAGTTTTCGAAACCTTAATCTTTTATATATATTTATTCTTTTAATTTGTCTTCTTATATATTAGTTGAAATAACATTTTAAATATTTTAGATTTCATTGGGTTTGTTGAAGAATGGAGTCCACCCGAGCCTCTCGAAACAAAAGCTGGATTGAAAATGAAAATGAACCTTATCTTGATTGATCTAGAGTATGTGTTTCATTTTTTCTATTCATAATTTATTATCTCATAATCTTTGATGTTATATTCATGTGTCATTTGTACGATCAATACTTAGGAAGAAATGTTTGAAATTTATGCATGATCTAATAAAAAATGTATTGTATGTAGTGGGGTAAAAATGTCATGTTCTTTGTGGGATGAATATAGTGAGCAGATGTTTGAGTACATCAAGCAGAATGAAGTTGAAGTCCATGTTGTTCTTATTGTTCAATTTGGTAGCTTTACCAATTATAAAGGTTTGTCATTTCTTGCAATTTGTATTACATTTGACATTTTTATTACTTTTTTTAAAAAAATAACGCTTGCTTTTTTTTTTTAAGGTAATATAAGTTTGCAAAATGGGTTCAATATAACTCGCCTGTTTATCAACGAAGATATTGACGATATTCGTGCTTTTAAGAAAAGGTGATATGTTTAAATTATCCTGTAATTATTTACGTATATCTAAATATTTGAGTTATTATGTATATGTTATATTAATTTTTTTAAATTTACAGTTATATTGAAAAGTTTTTTTCTACGGAATCATCTTCTGTACAACGATCTCTTGGATCGTCTGGTAGTATGAATATTAATGATGAATTCTTGAATAAAACCCCTTTCAGCACTATTCGTGATCTTCCTTTGATAACAGAGGTAAGACTCAATTGGTTTATCATATCATTATATACAAGTTTTATTTAAAATTCATTTTTTAACCGATTCCTGTTTCTTTTGTAGGTTAACAAACAGGTCATTGTTCTTGGAACCATTAAGGGTGTCGATGATAAAGATGAGTGGTATTATTTGGGATGTGAGCACTGTAATCACAAGGTGGAGCCGACCTTAAGTTTACCTGATGATAATGAAGAAACAGATGTTACTTCGTTTAAACAGGTGTTAGTTTGCCCCAATAGAGAATGTCCAAAGCACATCGTCTCTGCTGATCCAGTGTATGCTTTATCTTAAATATGTACATCTTAAAGTAAAACACTATTAAATTTGTTTAATAATATTTTGTAATTTGTAAATGTAGGTTTAGAGTACCTTTAAGGGTTCAGGATTTTACTGGTATTACATCCCTTACTTTGTTTGATCGTGAAGCAAAGAAATTGCTCGGAATGCCAGCAATGCAACTTTTAGAAAAATCTAAGCAGGTAAGTTGTTTATATTCAGTCCAAAACAAGTTACTTATTTTACTTTATATTATGTATGTCATTTGTTATTAAGGTTTCTGGTGAAGAAAAAACAACTCCAACTGAGTTTCATGCTCTTGAAGACAAAAAGTTTGCGTTCAAAATTAAAGTGGGTCAATTCAATATTGACAAGCACCTAGACGGATATAGTATACGCAAGTTTACGAATGAGTCATCGATACTTTCTTCACTAGAACAAAAGTTCTCCGATATTCAGGTTTTTATTCCCGTCCTATATTCCTTTATAAGTTGATTTTATAAAAATTTCTTATTGTTTTACTATATAATCTGACACATACAAATCCTTTAATGTTTTTAGGTCGATCAACCTGGATTTGAAAGCTTGGATGGAGTTGAATCGTCTACACAAAATGCAGTCTCTCTTAAGGTTCTTTTCACCTCTTAAATCACTCCCGCAATTAAATTTAAATTGCTATTATTATCAAGCTTTTTACCTTTCATTTACTTTTGTAGGATTCTGTTGGAGATAACAACACTCCAGAATCATCTTGCAGAGTTAGTTTGGTCCATGACGAGCAGGAAGTGAAACGTAGCCTTGACAAAGTTTACGGTCTAGAAGATGATGCAAGTGAGTCTACTACCAAAGTGCGTAAGGGTGATAAGAAAGTTTGCACGGACAAATCAGTTGAGATCCCCCTGTTGATCCCAAAGCTTGAAAAATAAGAACATTTATCCGTTTTTTTTACTATTTTTTTGGGGATATTTTCTGGATGTTTGTTTATGGTTTGAGACAATTTGTTTTTTATTATGGTTTGTTTGATGTTTGCTACTATTTTTCATTTGAATTAATTGTTGGTTTGAACATTTATGTTTTTTTCCTTACCTTTGGCAAATAATTGTTGCGTTGTTGAATAAATTTTAATTATTTATACGTTATGTTGAATTGTCTATAAGAATCATAACATTATTTATAAGTCCACCTATATATAATTCACATTTTTTTAGCATATTTATATTATTTACAAACAATTTATCAAACATAAAGTTCTAATACATTCAATAACATTATTCAACAAAATATGACTAAAATTTAATTATATTCCGTTTATACATTTTTTTTTAAATAAATGTTTTTAAGTTACTTTAATATAAAATTCTAAGTACTATAACGAAAGATTATGTTAAAATTACAAAGTTGCTATAGTACAATTAACTTAAACAAGTGTATTGTAATTACATACCTAATAAAAAAATACATAAAAAAAATAAATATAATTTAGTTGAATTTTTCGTTTACTTTAAAATTCAAATAGTATTTCTTTAATAATGGTAAGTATTTAAGCATATTAATGAACATTTTTAATTAAAAATTCTTTGTAATTACACACTTACTAAAAATAAAAAACGTTACATCTCCATAAATTCAAATTTTCGAAAAATTTGAATTGTAATTACACCAAAAAATTAAAATCCTGAAATTTCTTTAATCATGGTAAGTAATTAAGCATATTAAATAAGTTTTTGACTAGAAATTTAAGTTTTAAAAATCTATAAAACCCTACTACTCTAAATCAAAACAACACGTTTCATATAAAGGAATCCATTCAGTCTTACAAACAAATCAGAAGACTCAAATATTCAAGATTTCATCTTTGCTTTTTTCTGTTTTCTCTACTTTCTATCAAACAAGTTGAAGGTATGTAATTCTTTTATTTAAATATTACATATTTTCGCATAACATGATTATCTACATGTTTTTTCTCTACTGTTCCATCAAAGAAGTTGAAGGTATGTAATTCTTTAATTTCAATATTACATATTTTCGCATAACATGATTATCTACATGTTTTGTTTAGTTCGCATAACTTGATTATTTGTAGTTTATGTTAATTTATAATATATTGTTAGTTAAGTATTATGTATCGTTGAATGTTTACATATATATAAACTTATCATCCATAATTTTAAGTTTGTTTATATTTTGTTAAACTCTTATGATGCATTTTATGTAGAATTGCCTCCTTTTAGTTGAAATGGGACGTTAAAGACTATCTAACAATTCGAATGGTAATTTTTTTTGGCATAAATATACAATGTATTTCTATTTGTATTATTTTTGATTTGTGATCTAATTTTTCGATTTTTAATAAGGTGATGACAAACGAACGCCATTATCTAATATCTCAAACGGTACACTTATTTCGTAGTTATATATGTCTTTATTTATATTAGCGTTTAGTTATGTAACTAATACATAATTCTTCACAGTTATCTCCCATGAAGAAAAAGTTAAGCACGCGGCCGAGTGTCGTAAATATAGAAAATTACAACTGGATGCAAAGAGATGCAAGGTGAACAATCATAATAATGGAATTCAAAATGTGCCGCCAACTACAATATTTAATCGTTACTCCGTTGAATGTTCCAACCATTATATTCAGCAAAGCTCATCTTTCCAAAGTACATTGAATGTTTCTACACCCGGTAAACCAACGAATAACACTTTTTACTTTTAAGTCTTTCTATACAGTCTGAACTTCCATTCCACATTTATAATTTAAGTCAATTTTATTTGTTCGTCTATTTTTATATGACAATTACAACAAAATCCTTTGTTTACTTTATCAAATGGTTTTTTTATTTATTTAAACTACATCTTTTACTGTATAAGAATATCCTAATTTCTTATTGACTACATTATAAAAACTAATAGTATTTCATAAGTTGTTTCTACGCTTGAAGTCAATAAAAATATTGCAACGGAGTGTCCAAAATCCAGAAAACTACAAATGGATGCTAAGAGACTCAATGCTAATCAATGTCAAAATTCAAACTCATCAACATCCAGAAGTACTTTAGTTTCAATCAATATGTCATCCTTTAGATCAACCTTCAACAACCCATTTAACGCATCCTTTTCTGCTAATAAATTTGTATGACATTTAAATATTCGATAGCTTTACTTTTTAAATTGATGACAAATTTTTTACTCTAACACTGTCTCTTTGTTATTTCATTATGTATTATCAGGTTCTACACAAAGAACTCCTTTGTCCAATATTACAAACGGTATCATAATTCTATGTTATACAACTTTTTTTTTTATATTAGTCCTTTATTTTAACACTAAACGTTCATTGAATATACAAACTGATATTATTTTTATCCATAGTTTCCGTGCCTGAAGTCCAAAGACACAAATCTGCAGAGTTACGAAACGTTAGAAAAGCACAACTTGATTCAAAAAGACGTAAAGTTGGTTCTGTTTCTAGACCTCGAAAACAACCCACTGTTGCACATGAGTGTTCAAATGATGACACGCTTAGAACTCCTACTTATCCAACCCCATCTGGTGCAATTTGCTTTGTGTCGATTAATGTAATGAATTTCTGAATCTTATTAATACTAACTTTGAAATGTTATGATTAATTACAGGTGGACTTACTGATGTTAATACGGTCTCACTTGCATCATCTTCTGCTCAAAGAGAACCGGTTAATACATCAAGGAATAATCGACGTTGCATCTCACCTGTCCGAATGGTTAGTTTGTCTGACGATGAAAATGTGGAACCTCAAACAATTGAAGGCTTGCAATTTAAGGGTGTCTCTAAAGGTAAATATTAAATTTACAAAACATTTAAAACCTTTTGTTTTTCTTTTATAAGTTAATGTTATTTTATTTATTCTGTTTGCAAGATTATCTGGATCATGGTGATCAAATGGTTGTATGTCAAATGTGTAATGCAAAATTGTGGAGGTCATAAGCTATTAGAAGCGTAAATGTTGGTGGAAGAACAAGCTATATGTTATGTTGTGGTTATGGAAAGGTACAACTTCCAGATTTCAAAGAGAGCAATTTAGATTACCAGAACCTTTTCAAGAACATAGAATTAAAGAGCAAATATTTCTTAAAGCACATTCGCCGCTTCAATTCTATGTTTTGTTTTACTTCAATGGGAGGGAAGGTTGATTCAAATATCAATAGTGGAAAGGCTCCCTTCATATACAGAATAAGTGGTGAGAATTATCACACGATGGGTGGTCTTCTTCCTTATGATGGTTCGAAACCGAAGTTTTCGCAGTTATATATATATGACACTGAAAATGAAGTTTCAAACCGAAAAAACATTTATAGGTAATATTCTAAAAATTTTATTCTACTTTTTTTTAGCCCTGTATATAAATTTTAATTTATTAAAACTTATTTTTACATTCATTTCAGTAAGGAAAAGGAAAAGTGTAAGGATATTTCTGACCTCCTTGACATTGAAATCATTCAGTACCTGAAGTCGCTGTTAGACTCAAATAATCAGCTTGTGAAAAGTTATAGGAGTGTACGGGATCGATTTCATGAAAATCCTGAAGTTACCCTTAAGTTGCGTCTTATTGGTAGGAGAACTAAAGATGGCCGAACATACAACCTACCAACTTCGTCAGAAATCGCTGCTCTTATTTTTTCAGACAATGATGAGCAGCTTGACAATAGAGATATTATCGTGGAATCAAGATCAGAGGGACTTCAGCGTATATCATCCGTCGTATCTAGCCCTGCAGTATCCATTGCTTATTCCGTTTGGAGAAGATTGTTATAGGGTTGATATACCACATAGGGAAGAGAGGAAATCTAAAAAGAAGGTAGATTCAAAGTGTTCAATGAGAGAGTATTTTGCATATCATATTCAGGACAGAGTTGGTAAGTTCTCATTGATTTTGAATGCAAGGCGGCTTCTTCAACAGTTTTTGGTTGACGTTTATACAATGATTGAGAGTGAGCGCTTATTTTATGTCCGTTTCCAGCAAAGTAAACTTAGGTGTGAAACTTATACTAATCTTCAAACGTTGAACCAAAATGGACCTACTGACTTGGCAAAAGTAGGGACACCTGTGATTTTACCGTATTCTTTTACTGGTGGTGCACGCTACATGAGGGAAAATTATCTTGATGCAATGGCTATTTGTAAAAGGCATGGATACCCTGATTTTTTTATTACAATCACATGCAATCCAAAATGGCCTGAAATTAGACGGTTTCTTAAAGACAAGAAGACAAATCCAGAAGACAGGCCAGATATTTTAGCTAGACTATTCAAAGTTAAGCTAGACTCAATCATGAAAGATTTACGTGAAAAAGCACTATTGGGCAAAACTTCAGCAGGTAAAATTCATTACGAAAAAAAAAAACTTCCAATATATATTCATATATTAGCATCTTTATTCACTTATACTAATACAATTTTTATTTGTTGTTTCTAAATAGTAACGTGTTTTTATTAACTAACTTTCTAACTATATTGTTTTACTTTATGTTTCAGCGGTCTATACTATAGAGTTCCAGAAACGTGGACTGCCCCATGCTCATATCTGTCTGTTTCTTAAAGAAGCCAGTAAGCTACCCACAATTGAACACGTTGATCGTTTTGTTTCGGCTGAAATCCCTGATAAGAATGTTGATCCGGAGTTGTTTAGTCTTGTGAGTGACTTTATGATGCATGGACCATGTGGACGTGAATATCCGAACTGTCCGTGCATGCTTGACGGTAAGTGCTCCAAGAAATTTCCAAAGAAGTTTTCTTCTGCTTCAACGTTAGATTCAAATGGATATCCGGTTTATAGAAGAAGGGAGTCAGGGATATTTGTTGAAAAAGGAACTGCTACGTTAGACAACAGACATGTGGTCCCATATAATGCAAAACTTTTAAGGCGTTACCAAGCTCATATCAATGTTGAATGGTGTAACCAGGCTGCTTCAATTAAGTATTTATTTAAATACATTAATAAAGGACCTAATATGGCTAAAGTTGCTTTTGTAGAAGATAATGGAGAAGGTGAAGAAGTGATGCAAAAAGATGAAATCAAAAAACATTTTGATTGTAGGTTCCTTTCAGCATGTGAAGCTTCGTGGAGAATATTTAAAAATGAAGTGCATTATAGATACCCTCCAGTTATAAGGCTTCCATTTCATCTGCCCGGTGAGCAAAGTGTTGTATATGGTCCAAAAGAAAATATTCAAAATGTGCTCGACAAACCAACGGTGGCTGCAACAATGTTTCTAAAATGGATGGAACTGAACCAAAACGAAGTTGTGGCACGTGAACTAAGTTACATTGAAATCCCAAGTAAATTTGTCTGGAAAGATGAAGAAAAAAAATGGGACTTTCGAAAGATGGGTAAGGCAATTGGTCGTGTTCACATGGTTAATCCATCTATGGGCGAGGCGTATTTTTTGAGAGTTCTTCTAAATAAAGTAAAAGGCCCTAGATCATTTGAGGAGATAAGAACGGTCAATGGAGAAATCTTACCAACATTTCGTAATGCATGTTATGCTCTTGGCCTCTTAGACGATGACAAAGAATATGTAGAAGCTATTGAAGAGGCTCATTATACAGGTTCTGGATATTCTCTTCGTAATTTGTTTGCGATGATGTTGCTGTCTAATACCTTATCTAGGCCTGAGCATGTTTGGGAAAAATCATGGAAGTATCTGTCAGATGGTATTATGCGTAGACACGAAGACGTATTCCAAATTGAAGGTAACAATTTTTAATTTCGAAATTTAATGAATTTATTTTTTTTAATGTCCCTTTTCTTTTAAATTGAATGTTCCAAACTTTTTCGTTTTTAGGTTTGTCTCTTCCTGATGAACAAATAAAGAACCTTACGTTGCTTGAAATTGAGAAACAGTTGCTTCGGAATAACTCAAGCCTGCGTAGGTTTCCTTCTATGCCTTATCCGGATAATGATTCGATATCATCTGCAAATAACCGTTTGATTCTTGATGAGCTGAATTATCAAGTAAGTATGTTGGCTGAGGAATTTCATACCCATTCACGTTCTTTAAGTGATGAGCAACGTTCAATTTTTGATCAAATCATTCATGCGGTTGATGGTAACAAAGGTGGGCTATTCTTTGTTTATGGTTTTGGAGGAACTGGTAAAACCTTTTTATGGAAAACGTTGTCTGCTGCCATAAGATCTAAAGGACAAATTGTTTTGAACGTTGCATCCAGTGGTATTGCTTCTTTGCTGTTATCTGGTGGAAGGACAGCGCATTCTAGGTTTCGTATACCTTTGAATGTTACTGAACAATCATTGTGCGGTATAAAGCCCAATAGTGATATTGCTGATTTATTGAAGCAAACTAAGTTAATTATTTGGGATGAAGCTCCAATGATTCACAAGCATGCTTTTGAGGCACTTGATCGTACAATGAAAGACGTCCTGCAGTCAAATTCTTCACCTAATTCTGATTTGCCTTTTGGTGGTAAGGTTATGGTTTTGGGTGGTGATTTTAGACAGATCCTTCCGGTTGTTCCAAATGGTAGTAGAAGAGATATTTTAAATGCATCAATAACTTCTTCTCCTATTTGGAATAGTTGCAAAGTCCTCACTTTAACAAAAAAACATGAGGTTAACGTTGGGTAACAACACGTCTGAATCCGATGAAACAAATGCATTTGCAAACTGGCTTCTTGAATTAGGTGAGGGTAAAGTTGGTGAGTCAATTCATGATGATGAGTTTGATGTGGACATTCCAGATGATCTTCTTATTAAGGGTACATCAGATCCGATTTCTAGATTAATTGACTTCGTCTACCCTTCACTTATCCAACTTTACAAAGATAAAGATTACTTTGGAGAACGAGCAATACTTGCACCTACAAATGAAGTCGTACATGATATAAATGAAAGGCTTCTTGCATTGTTTCCTGGAGATGAAGTCGAGTATCTGAGCTCTGATAGTATATGTCAGATTGAGAATGGTAATAACCGTTCACAGGAAGACTTATACTCTCCTGATGTCCTTAATGGTTTAAAAATTTCTGGGTTACCTAACCATCGTTTAGCACTTAAAGTTGGTGTACCCGTCATGTTGTTGCGAAACATAGACCAACAAAATGGTTTGTGCAATGGAACGAGATTACGAATCACCAGACTTGCAAAGCGTGTTATTGAAGCCGAGATCATATCAGGTGGAAACATTGGTACCAAAACTCTTATTCCAAGAATAAATTTGATACCATCTGATATCAAGATTCCAGTAAAGTTCCAAAGGCGTCAATTCCCAATAAGCGTATGTTTTGCAATGACCATCAATAAAAGCCAAGGACAGTCTTTATCAAAGGTTGGATTGTATTTAAGAAACCCTGTATTCTCACACGGCCAGCTTTATGTCGCATTATCAAGAGTTAAAAGCAGGGCAGGTGTGAAGTTACTTATACTGGATGCTGATGGGAAAGTGATGACTAAAACAAAAAATGTTGTTTATAAGGAAATTTTCAGCGATATTTGAATAAATGTGTATTCGTTGCTTTTAAATTTTAATAAAATGTTTCTACTTTATTTTTCTTATACGTTATACTACTCCAAATAATCGTACGTTGGTAAACTGCGTGTCAACGCGGGCAAATATCTAGTTTTTTTAGAATAACCAAAATAATGAACTGAAACGTCATCCAACCCAGTTTAAATTTAGTAATTGAAATAATTTTGATATACTTTAAGGCACAAGGGATGGTTAAGAAAATTAATTGAATCAACATCCATGTTTCTTTCTGCTCAACCAAGAATAAAATTCATTACAGACGAGACTTGTAAAGTTGTAATGCTATCACTTAACCACTAGAAGGGCTTGATGTTCATCTTCCAATGTAATAAAAAAAAAAAAGTAAAATTTAGGATTTATAACAATTTATATATATAAAACGACGACACTTCTACAGCCTCTGTTTTAATATATGTATTGGCCACTAACTTTTTTACTAACTTCAAATTGACCATCAAACTTCGACCACAAATTTTTTAGCTTTTAGGATTTAAAACTTTGACCACCAAACTTTTAGTTTTTAGGTTTTCTAATTTGACCACCCAACTTTTTTAAACTTGCATTGCACTTTGGCCACTAACTTTCTTACTAACTTATGTAGTTTATTTTCTTTGAATTTGACCACCAAACTTTTAGCTTTTAAGATTTCAAACCCACCAAACTTTTAGCTTTTATGATTTCAAACTTTGACCACAAAACTTTTAGCTTTTAGCCATGAGTATTTTTTTGAAGCCCATGTAATAGAGTATATGTAATTATGTAAATGATTATAGATTAATTGTAATTCAGGGAATGAATACCAATTCTTATATGGTATCAATACCCAGTTGATCCTAACCCTAGTGCCGCCATCTTTTCTTCTTCTTTGTCCGACAGCCTCTTTACTGTCCGGCAGCCTTCTTCCCACCCCTATTCCTCTTCCAATATTCTTCTCTCATGGCGTCCCCTTCCCTTCACCCGGCCCTAGCAGTCACCAACATAAAAACTCACATTCCGATCATCTTGGAGAAAGACTCGCCTCACTATTCTACCTGGTCAACCCTTTTCCAGGTACACTGTCGTGCCTACGAGGTTCACGAGCATCTCTCACCTCGTCACGCAACCGCCGCCGCATCCTCCTCTAATGCAGAAAAAACGGCCGCTTCAGCGCAAGCCGATACGTTGTGGTCGCGTCTCGACGCCATTGTCCTTCAGTGGATATATGCCACCATCTCTCAGCCTCTTCTTCACATAATTCTTGTCCCCAGTCAGTCTGCCTACGAAGCCTGGACTCTTGTGCAAAACGAGTTCAACGACAACAAGACGACTCGTGCAATTTTTCTTGGACAACAATTCGCCAACCTCAATCTGGCCAATTTTCAGAACATGTCAGACTACTGCCAACATGCCAAGCACATCGCTGACCAGTTAGCCAGCGTTGACGCACCAGTCGAAGACCACATCCTCGTCATTAAAGTCCTCACCGGTTTAACCGAGCAATACGATGGTATCTCCATTGTGCTTCGGAACAAGGATCCCCTCCCACCCTTCAGCGAGGTCCGTTCCCGCTTAACCATGGAGGAGACAACCAAGAAGTCCCAACTTGCTCGTAGTTCCCAGTCGGCGTCAACCGCTCTGGCCGCTACTGTCACCGACAACAATTCTCACCCGGTCACACAGACTCCTTCAGCCTCTTCTTCAGTCCGGTCCCGTGGTCAGGGGCGATTCTTATACCATGCGAAAATAACACACTTAATATTATCTTTTATGTCCACGAAACCCTCCACGCGACAGAAGCTCACACAGCGACGTGCGATCTTTAACATCCACCAAACCCTCAACGCAACAGGAGCTCCCGCCGCAAAACGCGAGGTAATAGAATCCTAGTTTTATTTATTAATTGATGATCATAGAACCGATTATAACTAGACGATTGACGTGCACTAAAATACAATTTTAAATTAATGTCATTTCTGTATAAAACAGTGCATGAAATTTAATGTAACAATTTATACAACCAAAAACAAAAGCATTATACGCATTTATTGTCCGGTCACCGTCATGGCTGAAGGCAACCTACCATCGTATTTTTCAAACATGCCGAAGAATATATTCAAGCATTTTGTATATTTATCTATAAAGTCAAAAAATATATATTCAAACATTGTTGCTTCTTTCATACCATTTTCCTGCATGATGTCGAGACCAAAAGACTTTTGAAGTATTTCACCGTTATAATTAATATTTGATTATTCGGATATCAAAACTGTAGGGGTGTCAGTTGTGTTAGATTTACGGGCTAAATAATTGAAACGAACAGGAATTATATTTCAGTCGTGTAAAAAGCACCAGAGGCAAAGTATACTTGGGGCCAGGGGTGGCCTGGCCCCCCTGTTTTTTGGCGCAGTAGTGAAAATTTGCGATTTTCATAGGTAAATTGAGTCCGGGTTGAGTCCGGCCCCCGCCGATTTTTCACTACCGATCAAAAAAAATTGAGTTCGGCCCCAGCCGATTCCGAAACCAAGCTTCGCCACTAAAAAGCACAGAACCCACACACACTAAAAATCATGTAATCTGAATATGATACGTTTAATTCATTTATCTAAACGTCTAAAATAGATTGGCGGATATTAATTAAGCTGAAGACATGTTAATCAGGTGGCTGGGTATTAAAAATGGGATAAATAGGATGGGCAAGTTGAACACGACATATTTTATTAAACAGATTAGTCTAAACACGACCCATAATAAAATAATTAGACTATGGGGAATGTGGGGGCTTGGGTTAGAGGCATGAGTTGCCATATGATAAGAGTGGGCTTCACAACACAAATCCCCAAAAGGAAGTGGAATGGAAGGGCTTGGGTTTCAAATTACACTAACCATGGGGATGGGGATGGAGTTTGGGGCGTGGGTGAGCTTTCCACGCTCAAACTCAAGCCCCACTCCCTTAACTCTAAGATATGACGATTAATTCTGAATCTGATTATTTGTGTTGGGAAAAAAATAATATAGGGGGGAATGGGTTCTACTAGAACTTATTTTTTCTTTCACTGATTTTAACAAATCCTGCACTGCAACATCACTTCACTGATTTACTTCACTGAATCACTTTTTTGGAGGCAGCACTTAATTGATTCACTTTACTGAAATCTTTATTTTTTATTTTTTTAAAGAAACATTAATTAAACATATTATTAAACTAATAAAATAAACCTACAATATTAAAAGTAAATTAAACATAAACGAAACAAAAGAAAAACTATTTGGAGGCATCCGCTTCGATGTGCGGTAGATCAAGTGCGTCTAGATGTTCCACGAGATCATTTCGAAGTCGGAAATGCGTATCAGAGTCTGTCAACTCCGCAAGGGCTTGGTCGTCGAAGAACGGTTGGATTGGGGGATCGCGTATGTGGACTGGTGATATCGCACACTCCTCGTTTTTAATGATCATGTTGTGCAATATCATGCACGTATAGACGATGACGTTACACCTAGCAACGGTCGTCAGCCTCAAGGGTCATGCGGTAATTCCCCATTTCCCCTTTAATGCTCTGAACGCTCGCTCAACATCCTTCCTTGCCACCTCTTGCGCCTTAACGAATTTCTTTTCCTTAGGATCGGTTGGATATTGAAACGCTTTCAAAAACGTTGACCAGGTTGGGTAGATTCCATCGGTAAGATAATATTCACGTTTATATAAGTGGTCATTTAAAGTAAATGGACACTGCGACGCCGTTCCGTTACGGTGGGTAAGAAAAACTGGGGATTGTTGGAGAACATTTATGTCGTTGAGTGAACCAGGGGGGCAAAAATCCATGCCAAAACCACATATCTTGCGAAGCAACCGCTTCTAGCATGATCGTAGGGTATTGGTGATCGCCTCGCATATTTTGTCCTCGTAATTCCCTAGGACATGCTCGCCATACTAAATGAGTGCAATCAATGCTACCGATCATGCCAGGAAGGTGATGTCTTTCATTGTGTGCTGTGTACAAACATGCAATGTCGTGACTTATTGGTCTTCGTAAAAACTCAGCCCCGTATAACTTAATGACGACATTGCAAAAAAAAATGTAAACATTCACCCGACGTCCTCTCAGACATACATAAATACTCATCGTATTCGTCTGGGGGATTACCGATTGCGATTTGTTTCATTGCTGAAGATACTTTTTGCATGGGCGTAAAACTTTTTCTAAACCAACCGTCCACGCCCTTTTTGAACCATTTGAAGTTTGCTTCAACATCTGCTACAATTTTTAGAAATAGACGTCTCGACATGCGATACCTTAATTTAAACTGTGCGTCGATGTATTTTGGTACATCAGCAAAATAGTGATCTATTAACCAAGCATTGCCTCCCTCGCGATCACGTGGCACGTATCTTTTTTTAGATATTTTTGTGTCTTGCTATGCAGCCCGCTTGGCAAGGTTCATGAGAAACACAAGGCTACTATCGCCTGAGTGTAAAATCGAGTGCACTTCGAGCGGGGAAATGATAACTTGATCATCTTCTACGTCAACTTCACTCATTTTTTTAAAAGTATGGATATAATTTCTATTTTTTTGATACTAAACAGTGGTATTGTTTTGTGTTTTTATAGACCTTTGATAAAAATGGTCACCAAATATGACCGTTTAAACAATTATAAAAATTCACAAATTACATTCAACGGTTAAAAAGGAATTATAAACATAAAAATTCGACCGTTGCAATTAAGATGCCAAAGTACCAGCCCGTTATATAGAACTAGAAAACGGTTCACAGGACCCCTATCAGGACTGGTGGCGGCGGTGTTACCGTGCTGGTAGTGGGATACCCTTGACCTTTTCTGGTGACGCCCCGTCCCCTAAAGGAAAAAAATATCAAACACATATTTATTGAAGGCGTTGTTAGTAAATGAGACCTTGACATATATGCACATTCAAATGTCTAGTGATTTTTTTGCATCTCCTACTGTTGATACGTTTTCAAACAAACCATGTTGTATCGATTCTAGTTTAAATTAGACTGTAAGTATTGAGAAACATGATATGTTAATGAATTACATCATCCGAAGGTCGATTTAATGTTATTTATGTAAGCTAGATCTCATGTAAGCAATTTTTTATCTTACTTTTTGTTAATGACTACGACTTTAGGCAGTTATTAGATAGAACAAATTTATTTAACTTATTACTTTTTATGAAAATATTCAACACATATTTAATATGTAGGTCCACAAACAAAGCGCTTTTCACGACAGCAAACATTTAATAAGATATTCCAATGAATTGTATTACCTAGATGAGTAGTTTGAAATATAAAATACCGCAAATATGTCGATTACAAAATTAATGATAGTAATATGTTACATCACACTTGATGATAACATACCAACATTTACTCAGGAGGTTTCACTTGAAAGCGATCATTAGATGTCTTAAGCGGATCGTGTTAATGAGTTGGCGAACTGAACCTGACAAAACAAGAACACATATCCAACATGTGTGTGAGACGCTTAAACTTGAACATCACTCGTCTCGAGCTCAACATAAACACAACCAAATGACCCTAATATTTTGAAACTTTTTTTGAATTATTTTTTTAATGTTATTACATTTAGATTACAAATTTAACAAAAAAAAAATGTCTATCAACAGCTATAATTAATGTTTTATAGTTAATTGTGCATTTTACCTTTTAACTTTTATGTTTTAGCATACAATAACTAACAAGTTTCCGTTGTAACACAAAAACATTCCATTAAAAACTTTACAAAAGTGGAAAACCTTAAACCTATAGGTTTTACCCACAAAATATTCCATTATATATTTTACAGTGGCAAACCGCAAACCTTAAACTTATGGGGTTTACCTGGACTAACCTATGTAGATTAAACCCAAATACATGTACACTAAACCCAAACACCTTCGGTCGTGTTTCCTTCTCAGCGCAAGAAATTCACTATCATAATATTTAAGCAGACCATTTTAATCAACAATTTTCATGTAGTTTAGACTTCACAAATCTAGGGTTGTCAATTATGTTAGGTTGAAGGGTTAAAAATGTGTAACTTGTAGAGGACCCGTTTAATACATGTTGTAATGTGTTAATCAGTTTGGTGTGCTTTAAAGCGGGTTAATAAATCAATCCAAAGTCCAAACATGACCTGCTTTATCAAACAGGTTAACCTAAAGACTAAATGTTCATTAAAAGCGTTAGGTGGTACAATCCGACACTAGTTATTTTTTGTGTCGTGCTAGAAACTAACTCTCCGGTTAAAAAAAAAATATATTATTGGCACCATCTTCTTTGAAAAAGGAAAAAGGATACATCAAACACACATTTATAAATACAAAGACATTGTTATAGTTGATAAATGCGAACTTGACATGTTAGCACGTTCAAATGTCCGGAGATAACAATGATCTTTTTCATCTAGTTCTGTTTATCAAACTTTTGGTAGGGTCAGGATTAATAGTTGAGTTGAACCGATTGTGGTCTATATTCTATACCGAGATAACTAAACGAGAACTATAATGTGTAGAGAAACACGATAGAAGACCTCACGAATATGAAGTTTTGACACAATTCATTCAAATATCAATTTATGCTTCTTTTCTTTGTTAATGACCATATTTCTACTAATTTGTTTTATTGAACACTCTTAGTCAAGTCACAACTTTGAATGAAACTATTCAACGACATATATTTAATATGTATGCCGACAAACAAATCCATTTTCACAAGAAAACTTTTCATAAGATCTTCCATTGAATTACCTAGATGAGTAGATTGACATATGAAACACCGAAAATATGTCGACTACAAAATTCAATGCATGTGATGTGTTGCACCACACTTAGGGTGCGTTTGGTTCACGGAATTGTTTGGAATTGGAATTTGTGAAGGAATTGGAATTGGAATTGGAATTGGAATTGGAATTGGAATTGGAATTGGAATTGGAATTGGAATTAATTGGATTTGTAATTCAAACATTCCAAAAGTAATTGGAAATTGTTGGAATTGGATTCTCAAATCCTATATTATTGTGTTTGCTTGGTTAATAAATTGGAATCTATCACCTTTGCCCCCACGACCCGCATCGTTGTGACCCGTACCGGCCTGAACCGTTTCACCTCGTACTGGCCCGTACCGTTTCGACCGGTATCAGCCCGTACCGTTTCGACCAGTACCGTTTTGACTCGAACTGTTGATACCTCTATCGTTTCGACCTGTACCGTTTCAACGTTCACCGTTTCGACCCGTACCGGTTCGAGTCGAAAACGGTACCAATCGAAACTGGTACAGGGCGAAACGGTACCGGTCGAAACTGGTACGGTCCGAAATGGTTCGGTCCAAAACGTTACGGGCGAAACGGTACAGGTCGAAACGATACCGGTCGAAACGGTACCGGTCAAAACTGGTACGGTCAGAAACGTTACAGGTGAAACGGTACAGGTCGAAACGATATCGGTCGAAACTGGTCCGAAACGGTTCGGTCCGAAACGGTACCGGCCGAAACTGGTACGGTCCAAAACAGTTCGGTCTGAAACGTTACGGGCGCAACGATACAGGTCGAAACGGTATCGGTCGAAACTGGTCCGAAAAGGTGCCGGTCAAAACTGGTACGGTCTGAAACGTTACGGGCGAAACGGTACAGGTCGAAACGATACCGGTCAAAACGGTGTCGGTCGAAACTGGTCCGAAACGGTTCGTTCTGAAACGGTACCGGTCGAACCCGGTACGGTCCGAAACAGTTCGGTCCGAAACGTTACGGGCGAAACGGTACAGGTCGAAACGGTATCAGTCGAAACTGGTCCGAAACGGTTTGGTCCAAAACGGTACTAGTCGAAACTGGTACGGTCCGAAACGGTTCTGTCTGAAACGGTATCGGTCGAAACTGGTATGGTCCGAAACGGTACCAGTCAAAACTAGTACAGTACGAAACGGGTCGGGTCGAAACGGTACCGGTCGAACCTGGTACGGTCCGAATTGGTTCGGGTCTAAGCGGTTCGCGTTGAAATGACATGGTTCGAATCGGTTCAGGTCAAAATGATGCCAACCGTTCGAAGATTACAATAAATTGAATTGAATTCCTTCTAATATTGGAAGGATTTTGAATTCCCTTAGGTAAAGGAATTTGAAGGAATTCATACCAAATTCCAATTCCAATTCCTATGTCAACCAAACACACAAGATTGGTATTGAAATTTCAATTCCAACAAATTCAATGAACCAAACATCTAAAGAGTTGGAATTCAAATTCCAATTACATTGAATTCTATTCAATTCATACGAACCAAACGCACCCTTAGGGTGCGTTTGGTTCACATGAATTGAATGGAATTCAATGGAATTGGAATTTGAATTCCAACTCTTTAGTTGTTTGGTTCATTGAATTTGTTGGAATTGGAATTTCAATTCCAATCTTGTGTGTTTGGTTGACTAAGGAATTGTAATTGGAATTTGGTATGAATTCCTTCAAATTCCCTTACCTAAGGGAATTCAAAATCCTTCCAATATTAGAAGGAATTCAAGTCAATTTATTGGAATCTTCAAACGGTTGGCATCATTTTGACCCGAACCGTACCATTTCAACGCGAATTGCTTAGATCCGAACAAATTCGTACCGTACCCGTTTCGACCGGTACCGTTTCGTACCGTACCAGTTTTGACCGGTACCATTTCGACACGAACCGTTTCGTATCGTACCATTTTCGACCGGTATCGTTTCGGACCGTACCAGTTTCGACTGGTACCGTTTTGGACCGAACCGTTTCGGACCAGTTTTGACCGATACCGTTTCGATCGGTATCGTTTCGATCTGTACCGTTTCGCCCGTAACGTTTCGGACCGAATTGTTTTGTACCGTACCATTTTCGACCGGTATCGTTTCGGACCGTACCAGTTTCGACCGCTACCATTTCAGACCGAACCGTTTCGGACCGTACCAGTTTCGACTGGTACCGTTTTGGACCGAACCGTTTCGGACCAGTTTCGACCGATACCGTTTCTACCGGTATCGTTTCGACCTGTACTGTTTCGGACCGTACCATTTTCGACCGGTACCGTTTCGGACCAGTTTCGACCGATACCGTTTCGACCGGTATCGTTTCGACCTGTACTGTTTCGGACCGTACCATTTTCGACCGGTACCGTTTTCGACCGGTACCGTTTTCGACCGGTACGGGTCGAAACAGTGCACGTCGAAACGGTACAGGTCAAAATGATAGAGGTATCAACAGTTCGGGTTAAAACGGTACTGGTCGAAACGCTACGGGCCGGTAATGGTCGAAACGGTACGGGTCACAACGATGCGGGTTGTGGGGGCAAGGGTGATAGATTCCAATTTATTAACCAAACAAACAATAATATAGGATTTGAGAATCCAATTCCAACAATTTCCAATTCCTTTTGGAATGTTTGAATTCCAAATCCAATTCATTCCTTCACAAATTCCAATTCCTTCACAAATTCCAATTCCAAACAATTCCGCGAACCAAACGCACCCTTAATGTTAACATTCCAACATTTACGTAGAAGATTTCATCTAGAGACAACGGTTAGAGGTTTAAACGAACCATGGTACATTGGTACGTAATGTGTTGGTGGATCAAATTAACTGTGATCACAAGGACACGTACCCCACATGTATATTGAACACTCAAATATAAGGGAGTAGCGGCGCAACTAGAAATTGGCATAGGTACCCTACTATCTTCACGGTAACACCGTCGTCAATGGCAGAAGTAGTTGGAGCAGGTATGATTCATGGTTTTCTGACGACAGTTCAACAACGGCCGTTTATAGTTTTTAAATTGTAACCCTCCCTCTCCTTTCCCCAATCTAGCGGTAAAAAGTATAAACAACAAAATAAACATTAAACTAGAAAAATAAATATTAATATTGATATTAATATTAATCAAAAGACAAGATCAAACTACATAAACACACAACTAAATTAGAAAAAAAAAAAACATAATTAACCTAATGTAGGCCGCAATAATTGTCATGCTGAAACATGGACAACACTGTTATGGTACCTAGTCGCATACTTGACTTGTGTGACCTCGATTACCACGTCATTGGCAAGATTAGGTTCTCTTCCATGGTTGCTCTAAAGAGGTTTTACCACCGGTCACTTGACATTGAGATCTGACCATTTTCGTGCAAGTGAATCAACGGTGCGGTTGTTTTCACCGACTTATCGTGTAAATTCCGCCAGCACCTTGTTCCAATACGAAGTGCTCCCTGTTCGACGTTTTTCTTGGACATCTGTGACGCCATAACCAACGCGATTTGCTCCTCTTCACTCCAACGAGTCATTTTCGGGATGATTATGAGATGCTGAAAAAACGATTATGAGAAGTGATGGGGGGTTTTAGAGAGGATTTTGTTTGAATGAAATTATTTAAACTATATTTAAATAGAAAATAAAATATTAGTTTTAAATATACTATTTATTAAATATAAAAATTGTAAAAGTGACAATCCACAAACCTATGGTGTTTTCCAAGATATCATTTAAGCTGAAGATCTCATCTAAAGACAATAATTTCGAGAGTTTTTGGCAAAAGTGGTAGTTTCCTTAGGAATAATTGTGCAATTGGTGATTGTCAGAAACAAGTTTGCATTAATAGTACCCCCGCAATCTCAGATTGCGGGTGTGTGCTGACTGTGTTCATCAATGGCAGACGTGGAAAATCAAATTGGAAATCAAATGGCACGAGCAGGTGACATGGCAGACCCGCAATCTCAGATTGCGGGTGTCTGTCTTTGTTTTCCAGTGTGTTTTGGCTCCATCTTGCTGCATGTATTCATTAAATATTACTCTCGCAATTTAAGATTGCATGAGTGTAGGTTGGAATAGTGTTTTGCAGGCATGTGGATTGGATGCATGAGAGAGTCTTTATGGATTGGATGTATGAGTAGTGTTGCATGAGAGTGTAAGAGAATCAATTCTCTGATGGCAAATAGTGGCATGCTCTAACTTCAAGCAAACATCAAATCAAGAGTTAAATCTGCTTGCAATTTATATATGACGATGATGTTAAGTGAAACCATAACTGAAACCATAACAATCTTCTACATACACAAAGAAAAAAAATTCACAAGCACAAACAAGTATCATCTTAAAAAAAACTCTTATCAATGGCACACTTACACCCGGGTCCAAGAAACAACGAGCTTCTATGGCTGCAGCCACAACATCGTTCGGCTTATCTGTTCGAAGATGATGTTGGCCATGCCACAGAGCTTGATATTAGGCGGGGCGACCAGGCATTATTTTCTGCCATTAAAAAAAATCCGTTAAACCCCAATGTCGAAGAGCTGGTTAGAATGGCAGGCTTTGGTGGGGTTCTTGATGTTGGATACGTGCTTTTTGACCATGGTTTGATAACCGCGTTGGTTGAAAGATGGCGTCCAGAAACTCACACGTTTCACCTATCGTTTGGTGAAACGACGGTGACTTTAGAGGACGTGAACGTGCTCTTGGGATTGCGAGTCAACGGTCCCCCATTGGGAGGACCAGAGGAAAAATGGTCATCCCAAGATAGAATACAGCTAGTTGGGGGTTTGTTGGGCATAGATGAGGATGCGGGAATGTTTAGTGGAAATAATATTAAAACAAAATACCTTATAAACAAAATAAAAGAAGTTCTGCCTGAAGGGGCAGATATGAATCAGATTACACAAAAAGCACGTTGTGTTGTCTTGGTTATTGTGGGTAACACATTGTTTGCTGACTCTTCTAACGGTTTCACCTCATTGTCATTTTTAAGGCACCTTCAATCGTTAGAAAGATGTGCCCAAGATAGAATACAGCTAGTTGGGGGTTTGTTGGGCATAGATGAGGATGCGGGAATGTTTAGTGGAAATAATATTAAAACAAAATACCTTATAAACAAAATAAAAGAAGTTCTGCCTGAAGGGGCAGATATGAATCAGATTACACAAAAAGCACGTTGTGTTGTCTTGGTTATTGTGGGTAACACATTGTTTGCTGACTCTTCTAACGGTTTCACCTCATTGTCATTTTTAAGGCACCTTCAATCGTTAGAAAGATGTGCCCAATATAGTTGGGGGAGTGCTGCGTTGGCTTGTTTGTACCGAAATATGTGTAAAGCCGTAGTCTCCACTGAGAAAACAATTGGAGGACCTATGATTATACTCCAGTTGTGGGCCTGGACACGAATCAGTGTACTATCCCCCAAGTGTTCAACCCGGTTGATGCCTGGAAAACCTTATGGTGCTATGTATGTATTTATCCATTACCTTTATATTATATAAAATAATTATTTGATAAAAAAACTAAGTCGTTTGTTTTATTATTTTTTACAGTTGGAAAGGTAAGCACGAATTAAAGGAGGTTGCCTCGCGATCGTTAAGACAGATACGATCGCAATTACAAAATTTACATGCTGAACAGTTTATTTGGAGACCCTATGCACAATACATAGGGACATTGCCCCAAAGTTGCACAGAGGGGAGTGATTGTTGGCGCTCGGATTGCTTTCTTGTGTGGTTTCAGGTGGTCGAATACCACCAAGCTAGTAGGGTCATGAGACAATTTGGGTTACGTCAATGGATTCCTGATGGCATGCCCTGTACCCCCCAAGTCCACACTGAACTGCACAAAAAAACCCGTTCTGGCAGACCATACGAATCTTGGTTTGCGAACTTTCATAGCGAGTATGTTCAGTCGTGGAATGACCGAAAAAATAGAATAGTGGTCGGGGAAGAAACGCCATTTCCTTCCGTGTATGCCGGTTATATGGAATGGTACTTGGAAAGAACCGTGGCATACATGACGAATCCAATGTCTATCCCGGTATCGCAATCGGGTTTCAGAGATGACGGTGGGATTGCCCAAGTGATGGTATATATATGAATTTTTTTTCCAATATATATAAGTGTATATTTTTAATGATAACTTTTTTAATACATAACTATTTGAACTTTATAGATGGAAGGATACACGCAGATCCACCGGGAAGTGTCCCAAATCATGGCGTCTGTCCCTGCCGACTTTAGCTCCAATCTTGGGGTTATTCAAAGCACTGCGGAAACAGTGATGTCACAGTTTGGTGTCGATGATCGTTTGAACTACCCTTCACGGCTTCACGGTACACCTGCCGCCTCGGTTGCAGACAGGAGCCGTCCTCAACGAGCGCCTAGGCGTAGGCGGAATCAAAGAAATGTGGAGGTTCAAGCAGAAGAAGTGGGAATGGATAGTCAGAATACACCAATTAACGAATTCTTTGATGACGAAATGGGAATTGATGTTCACTCCTTTATGGCTCAGTTCAGTACCGCCCCAGATACATCACATCTCCAACCGGGGGCTTCCTTTTCTGGTCAGTTCGGTACCCCCCAAGGTTCATCACACTTCCAACCGGGGGCTTCCTTTTCTGGTCAGTTCGGTACCCCCCAAGGTACATCACACTTCCAACCGGGGCCTTCCCAGATGAACACTCAGCAACAAAACATCATGGACTCCCTGTTAAACAGTCCATTTAACCCATTTGATGATTCAAGTTTCGTGACACCGAGTAACTTCCCAATGAACCCACCCATCAACACTGGGCAATCATCAGTTAACTATTGGGCCCCAAATCAAGGTGACGAAGGAAGATCGTCATCACCAAGCTACACACCAGTACCTCTTGATTTCCCCAATGAGCCGCGTCGGAATCCAGACCGCACTAGATGTCCTCCTCCATGTGGTACAGGAGGACGAAGATGTAACCATCCTAGATAGTTTAGCTATTAGAAAAATCAAA
The DNA here is from genome assembly GCA_028751855.1 of Ambrosia trifida. NCBI lineage: Eukaryota > Viridiplantae > Streptophyta > Magnoliopsida > Asterales > Asteraceae > Ambrosia > Ambrosia trifida. Next base: position 7,787,971 of record CM054132.1, read on the forward strand.
TGTAATAAATGTAAAAAAGGTATAAAAATAATTATGTATTTATATTTTCATCCTTAATTTTTTTTTTAACATTTAATTGGCAACAAAGGTATAAACACAAAATGAGGTCCGGGGCTTTTTGTGGGGCCCGGGATCGTGCCACGGATAGTCTCGTAACGCCCGAACCAACGACGGTGACGTTATGTCTCGTAAGGACGTCACGTTCGGCGGTCCGGTGCTGGTAAAGTACGGCCCGGGAGACAGATACGTGGGCCCCAAAAGGGCCCCCTGGGCCTGTTTCTACACTTCAAATATTTATATTTTCATCCTTAATTTTTTTTTTAACATTTAATTGGCAACAAAGGTATAAACACAAAATGAGGTCCGGGGCTTTTTGTGGGGCCCGGGATCGTGCCACGGATAGTCTCGTAACACCCGAACCAGCGACGGTGACGTTATGTCTCGTAAGGACGTCACGTTCGGCGGTCCGGTGCTGGTAAAGTTCGGCCCGGGAGACAGATACGTGGGCCCCAAAAGGGCCCCCTGGGCCTGTTTCTACACTTCATGTATTTATATTTTCATCCTTAATTTTTTTTAACATTTAATTGGCAACAAAGGTATAAACACAAAATGAGGTCCGGGGCTTTTTGTGGGGCCCGGGATCTACTTCCGCAATCTCAGTGTGCATGGATTTGTCTACTTCCGCAACCTCAGATTGCATGGATTTGTCTACTTCCGCAACCTCAGATTGCTGATTCTCTAGTCCACGAACTCTACAAATATCGTTAACGGCTCTCAATAATAACCATTCAACAGTCAAAACTCACTCTACTATTCCTTCTTAATGGACACCTTTACCCCTTTCATTGTTAAACTTTATTGGGGTGGTGACATTACGTACAAAAACCAGACCGACATTACACTTCACTACAATACACAGTCAACTACGTTTATTATGACCCATAGAATGTCATACACGGAATTTCTCGATCACGTTTGTCTCGTTACTCAAATAGACAAGTGTTCATACAATGTTAGATTAACATTGTATTACACTTTCGAGGGGTTTTCTGAGGCTACATACATCACAGGAAATGAGGGTATGGAAATGATGTTCTATCTAGCATTAAACGTAAACCGTTATGCAGCAGTGATCCACGTTCACTACACGCCATTAGTTCCATTAGAAGAAAGTAGTGCTATGGATCTCTTAAGGCAGTTCACGGTGTCGTACGGTGAAGAAACATTTTGTACTCCAACACAGAAGCAGATGGAGTCTACGGTACTTGGGAGAGCAACTTCAAGGAGTTGCCTACCTACATTGACAGGTTACTGGCAACAAATCCGGGTACCGTTGTGAAGTGGCGTCATCACGAGAGGAGCACTTCCGAATGCATGGTCTTCAAATATGTTTTCTGGGCATTCGGACCTCTAATTGAGGCCTTTAGACATTCAGTGCCTGTCATATCAATTGACGGCACTCATCTGAAGGGGACGTATAAGGGTAAGATGTTGATTGCGGTGACGAAAAACGCAAATAACTACGTTCTTCCGGTGGCGTATGCAATTGTGGATGAAGAGACAATTGAGAGCTGGTCTTGGTTCTTAGAGCAGTTTAGGGAGCATGTATCACATCACAATGCCAGCCGTCCCCTTTGTGTTATTTCAGACCGACATGTGGGAATCATACGGGCAATGGAGGTATTGGAAGGATGGAGGGAGCCACATGCTTACCATCGTTATTGTCTTCGTCACATAAGAAGCAATCTCGGCTCAAAGTTCAAAAGCAACACGTTGAAGAAGCTTTGCTGGACAATCGGAAGCACATCCCAGCGTGCTAAGTATCGTTATGCCATCAGACAGATGAAGTACATTAAGATGGAGGCCTGGATATACCTGAGAGATATTGGCCTCCATAAGTGGATGCTGGTGCGAGACCACGAAAATCGTCGCTGGGGTAACCTAACAACAAACATGTCTGAGTGTTTTAACCATGTGTTGTCGAAAGCAAGGATGATGCCTATAAAGGCAGCCATACACTATACATTTATAAGGGATGTTGATCAATTCAACATCCATTATCGAATTGCCAAACGTTGCGAAACAATGTTGCCCCCCCGGATATGGACGGTCATTTCCGAACGTGATGCTAAGTCCCGAGAACACTATGTACGTTTGTATGATGCTTCCCAGAAGCGGTACCACGTGGAGTCTCGTTTGCAACCCAATGATGACGGAGGAAACGATTATACGGTTGAGTACGGTAACAGGACTTGCTCGTGTGCAAAGTGGCAAATAGAACGTAAGCCATGTTCACATGCTATAGCGGTTTGCCACTTACGCCGTAAGAATATTCATGACCTTGTAGATCCTCGATACCACACATCTATGTATCGGTTGCAGTACAGCGGGCATTTTTACCCCCTCGGTCATAAAAGAGATTGGGAGCAGGCAACATGGAGAATTCGTGGTAACCCGTCACAAGTTACCGTCAAACGTGGGAGGTTGAAGCAAAGGAGGATACATAACGAGATGGATGTTACGCATGAAGACCAACCAAGAGCACGCCCTAAATGTAGCATTTGTAAGGTGACCGGCCACAACAAAAAGAGCTGCCAATTCCGTCAACAGTGATTTCTAATGTCTCGTTTTATCTATGCTAGTTTGTAGTACTAGTAGTAGTAGTATTATTTTGTGTTGCTTTGGTATTGTATGTTATCGGTTAACCTAAGTACTTGTTTGCTACATACATACCTTTGTTCCATTTCATAAGTTTGCAATTCAACATAATACAATTTCATGCAGGATTAATACAAATACCAGGACGACCACAACTAGGTAGATTACAATATCTACCACCGGCACCACATAGGGGTCGACCCACATCCCAATGTGGTTGTTCACTTTGAACAACTCGAGTGGACGAAGGGGGTGGGGGGGTACACGTAATAGACTCGTTCGGAGTAGGTATGACCCCCCCAGAGTGTTGTGTAATGACACCCCCTAACAGGTCACTGCGAGGTATGACCCCCTCAGAGTGTTGTGGAATGACACCCCCTAACAGGTTACGAGTAGGAATGACCCCACCTAACAGGTCAGTGAATGAAATAACCCCTGTAAAACTAACACTCTCATCACCATCATCATCATAAAGCAGCCTTGATAACTCAGCAAAGTCCACATCATCATTCAAGAGAGTTTCTGGAAGTGTTGACGGCCCTGCTTGGTCTCGATCATCACGTGTTGACGGCCCTGGTTCGTTGAGATCAACACGTCTCCGCTTCGCGAATTGAATACATGAAGGATAATTCACGCGGTCTCCTTCGCGAATTGAAGACAACACTACGCTGGCAGTGTTTTGAATGTCTTTGAGTTCTTCAGGAGCTTTTTCCATATACCGAGCCGCTAGACGATGTATCTCGGCATACCCTTCCAGCTGCAATAATATTAAAAAACCAAATATTAAAATATTTTTTTGCATTATAAGGTAATTCATAAATATTAAACTGATATACAAACCAGTAGTGTGGTAATCGACCCATGATCTCGGGATCCGGTTTGTGGTACCGGATTATTCATCGGGTTGGTGACGTATCCAATCGTGTTTTCCAAATACCAAGACATGTAATCTGGAGACACGGAAGGAACTATCGTCCGTTCCCCGTCCACCCTATTGGCTCTGCGATTATCCCAGGAAGAGATATACTCAGCATGTTCATGTGTCCAGTTTGTGGGGCTTTTCCCGGTACGATTCATTTCATGCAATTTTTGGTGGACTTCAGGGGTAAGGGGAGGATCCTGAGGTCTCAGTTGACAGAACCCGAACTGTCTAAGGACCCTCGAGGGTGAGTGGTATTCAACTACATGCATCCACACAATGTATGACTCACAGCACCATGAATCCTCCCCGTCTTTGCAGTAATCCGGCAAAGACGCAAACGCTTCCTCATATGGTCGCCAAACAAACTTGTTCACAAAAAAAATATTATTATTAACACATGGTACCAATTTAACCAGTAACACAATGTAGATTAACTCTTACCGACTCCTCATGAAGATTTTGTAACTCCGAACGAATTTGGCGTAAGGAGTGTGACGCGGTCTCCCTAAAGTCATGTTTGACACGCCAACTATAAATATAATTATAAAAACAATAATTAGTTAAATTAACAAGTTTTACTAAATATGCATCCACACAGACTACTTACAGGGCACCAAATGGAACTCCAGCTGGGAACTGGGGTTTAATTCTGGGGGATAACACCCGAATTCTGGTCCAGGCCCACAATTGTAACAAAAACATAGGACCTCCCAGCGTGGTTGAGGTCCTTACTGCTGCTTTGCATAAGTTGCGATACAACCATGCTAAGCAAGCACTCCCCCAACTCAACCTGCCACATTCATGAAGATTCAACAAATGTGGTAAAAATGACAACGACACAAAACTTTGGGTTGTGTCGGGAAACAGACAAAATGACAATATAATTAAGATCACACATCGTGCGCGTCGTGTGATCTCGCCCTCATCGGCGTCATCGGGTAACGGAGCCTTTATTTTTTCTACAAGTATGCTGGATTGCAAAGTGTTTCCGTGGAAATTGCGGGGCTCACTGTCTACACCCAACATTTCTTCAACATACTCAACCCGTTCATACGCATTTCTCATTCTGAATTGGGGTCCTGAAACCGCTGCCCCATTAACCCGCAGACCCATTAGGACGTTAACGTCCTGTAACGTCACCGTGGCCTCACCAATTCTTAGGTGAAACGTGTGCGTCCCAGGACGCCATCTTTCAACAAGGGCAGATATTAGCCCCCGGTCAACTTTACGGTATCCGCACTCAAGAACTCCACTAAAACCAGCGATCCGCACCAATTCTTGAATTCGTGGATCTAACGGATGCTCGCTAATGGCATGCCAAAATGGTTGGTCACCCCGTCTAAAATCCAATAAACCATCTTTGTCATTTCCTTCAAACAGCTTCGCGGAACAATGTTGTGGTTGAGCCCAAAGAAATGGATTATTAGAAGGACCGGGGTTTAGAGATGACATATCTTAAATTGCGTAACGAGACAAACGTGAGGCACAAACAATTTTTAAAAACTCTATCTTTAATTGTGATGGCGTAATTTCACTATAACTGCTTGAAGTAAATGTATAAGTGAACTAACAAGATCATACTATTATATACTAACATGTGTTCAATTAGACCCGCAATCTAAGATTGAAGTAAATGTATAAAGTGAACTCTATCTTGGTTTGAAGCAAAAAAAAAAAACAAAGACAGACACCCGCAATCTCAGATTGCGGGTCTGCCTTGTCACCAAACTCGTGCCATTTGATATCCACGTCTGCCATTTGATTACACAGTCAGCACACACCCGCAATCTGAGATTGCGGGGGTACTATTAATACAAAAGTGTTTCTGACAATCACCAATTGCACAATTATTCCTAAGGAAACTACCATTTTTGCCAAAAACTCTAATTTCGAGGTGTTAAACATATATGCCAAACACTCAAATTTTAACACCACTAGTGAACAACGCAACCCATTTAACCCAATCATTTTTAAACTTTTTATTGTTATTATTAATTTTATTACTTTTAAGGGTTAAAAAATCATAATAACCTTCTATAAACAATTTACCTTAATGCTTAAGAGATAAAAGTTGCATATTTTTTTTTTCTTGAGTATTGAATTTAATAATTTCAAGTTTTCAACTATCAGCTATTGGCTGTCATCGGTCCTAACTAACAATATGTGTTTTGGTGGTCTCATCTTTTAATATATTGGTTACCAACGGACTATAATTAAAAAAAAATATATTCCATTTATATAATCAATTAGTATTATGTAAGTCATAGTCCATTTGTGACAAATAAGTTAAAAGGCGTGACAGCTAGCACACATTTCATTAGTTGGGACTGACGGCAGCCAACTGCTGATAGTTGAGATTATTTAAACTCAATATTCCTTTTTTATCATAACTTTAACATTTTAATATAAATTAGTTGGATTTCCCACACTTCGCAGAGAGAATTTAGTTGGTATTGGTTTAGTTCGTTATAATATTAATACAATATGATACAATATTGAAACTCATTATAGCAATGAAAAGAGATAAAAACTAACACCAATCGAATACAAATTCTGTTTTCAATTAATGTATACCGGAATATCGAGTAACATATGGATAAATGGAAGTCGTTACCAAAGTTGTTTGGACATTGAGTTTATCATGGTAAAGAGCAAAAAAAAAAGTCAATTAAGTTTGACATGTTCAAATTTGGATGAAACTTTTATTGAAACATAAATAAAATTAGGCACGTCCCAATAGTTTATATGAAATTTTATGACACATTATTATACTTATTAGAAGAACGAAAATCGTAAATCATTTAACTTTATATAACAAAAAAATAAAATAAAAACTGATACAATCTTGATGCCATGTACGTTCGTGCTTCGATAACTTGTACATTATAACTCATAACTCGGTTTCAATTAAAATGTATATAAAGTTGTAAGCAATGTTGTAAAAGGCGGTAGGCGCTAGGCGGCCTAAAATAATGTAATTTTGACCTAGGCGGTGGATTAGGTGAGATGGGGATTAGGCGGAGCTAGACGGACCTGGGCGGTGAGCTTTTTTTATGATTTCAGGCCCATGATATCATTTACAGCCATTAAGTCATTTATCAGCCCAATTCCATCAAATAAGCCTCCTAGTTAAAAAACATGTGAATTTTTAATTATTATGTAAATTGTTCGAAATTCGAAGTATTATACGAATTTCTAAGTATTATTTTCATATAAATCTGTGTATATATATGAAAAATACGTATAAAAATTCCAAAACGATTAACACATCTAATCCGGACTAGTCCCTAGGCTAGACCCCACCGCCTGCCTAGTGCCTAGCGCTTTTTACAACCTTCGCTGTAAGCACGTCGTAATTGCGTAGCCAAAATTTTATAAAACATTATGTGTATAAAGTTACTAGATTATACCCTGGAAGTGTTCCGGAGTTGAGAAATCTAATATGACATATAAATTTTACATATAAAATAAACTTATGCGTTTTACAGTTACATGCAGGAAAGCTTTGGGTAACACCTAACCTAAAACAATTAACAATGTATCTTAATGTTAAAGCCTAACCTTAAACAATGTGTGTGTGTGTGTGTGTGTGTATATATATATATATAGGGCTGTAAACAAACCAAACGCTCAACGAACAGTTCATGAAATGTTCGGCGGGAAGTTCGTTTGTGTTCATTCGTTTAATAAATGAACGAACACAAATAAGAAATTATGTTCGTTTAGTTAAACAAACAAACATGAATAGAGGTCACGCTCGTTCATTTATGTTCGTGAACGTTCGGTAACGTGTTCGTTTATGTTTTTTTGTGTTCGATAGTTCATTAGCGTTTTTAACTTTTTGTTTTTAATTTATTACTTCGGATTTCCCAATGGTAGATTATTTAATATATATTAGTATATCACATATTAATATTACGTTAACTATTTTAATTAACTATTATTTTAGGTAAATTAAACGAGAAATTCAAGTTTAATATGATAACTTTGTGTTTTATGAGACATTATGTGATCAAGATTATGTCAAGTATATTTGAGTAATTAGATTAGTATATTTTGGGTGGATAATGTTTGTGATGTTTGGAATTTAATATGTGTTAGTTTGTGTTCAGTTTTGTTCATTAACTAGGTTATGTACCCGTGTGATACACGGGTTGAACAATTTAAATTAAATATATTATATATATAATTAAAAATATAATTAAGAAAAATTAGATTACATGTTATTGTATTTCTCTGTTGAAGTAACTTGAAACAACACAGTCAATGAAATTTTCAAACAATAACACCCCAATCGATGGCGGAATCATCGAGGTGTCACGTAGTGATGATTGTTCAAAAGCACATGGTACTAAAATGTAAATATATTATTGAATAATTTAAATTGTCTTACATAGATGAAATGAAAAAAAAAAATACAAAAGTCTGAATGAAACATGAAATTTGAAATAACTTATTAAAAGCAAGCACTAAAATCCAATGTTATAGTACTAGGATCAAACTGCACCTGAAACATGTACAAAATAAGTTTTGTCAACATATGAAATGTTGGTGAGCATTCCTAGATTTAATACATATAGTAAGTTGGAAAATGGTATACAATTCAAGTGCAAAGCTACAGTGCATTTATGTAAACTATGTATCATACAAATGAGCGAAATCAATCCTGTGACTGTATAATGTACTAAATGAACGGCGGTGTACTTATCCAATAAATGGATAATAACTTAACAATGACCACGGATTCTCCGATGAAAAATGGGGAGAATCAACCTAGGCGGGTTGTCAATCCAATAGCGCTATCCAGTGTTAAGGTCGGCTTGTACATGGTTAATGATTTCACTAAGTACAATTGTATTCTACATGTAATGTCTAAGCATAAAGCACGTATGTAAGCCAATGCACAATGTACTAGAATTGTATTGTAAAACTGTGAACTTGTATGTGTATTTTGTATAAATATACATGTAACACCCCAAAAGTAAATAAAGACAAAAAGGGGATAGGAAATACTCACTTTCGCCAAATAACTAGATGACTAAGCGAGCGTGAAAATGCGAGCAATCCAAAGACTCAATAACGAAACTAGTCCAATTTAGAAGAAAAGAAACCGAATAAGAAAAATATCCAGCTTTCAATTCGCCAATTACGAGAGCTTATACACAAAGCTTCAAATGTAGAAGTAATATACTATAGAAGAAAGGTATGAGGGAGAGTTTAATCGAATTGAAACAATCGATTTAGAGGTGCCAAGTGTAATGGATCATAGGTGGGTTTTTATACTAGTTTTGGATTCAATTAGGCTTTAAAATTGGTCAACACAATAAAGTAAGGTTTTAAAATAAATTGACTATTTGACTAGGACTTTGACTGAGACTTTGATTGAGACTTTGACTAGGACTTTGACTGAGACTTTGACTATTTGACTGTCTCAGCGGACCGCAAGGGCTAAAAAAAATAATTTTTCTAATTTAATCAATTTTAAGTTATAGACTTGTTTCCTTTTGTTTCTAAGTTGTTTTAGGACCGAAAATTAAGGACTTTTAGTATCAAGGTCTGAAACATACGTGCTTGGGTGTAGATGTGAGTATAAAACGTGCATACTTTTACTTATAAATTATAAGTTTTATTAAATTGTGAATTTTGGTCCTATTAAAATACGAGGGTTAAAAATGAAAATTTTGAAATAGTTGAGGAACCAATTACGCACATTTATGAAAAGTGAAGGGTGCATATTGTCACACAATGATTGTTTTTATATAACATATTTTATATATCAAGCTATTATAATACGTTAGCATACTTAGTTTTAATTAATCAAACATTTAATTTATGTGGATTTATTTGTTTTATTTTGTTTGTTCAGAACACTATAAGAAATATAGTTTTAAACATAGAGTGAAAGACCACATATTAAAAAATAGGTTAATTAGCGTTCATGATTTAAATTTAAATTTAATAACATATAAATACGCTATCTTAAAAAATGAATATTTTTTTTAATAATATTTACTTCTATTAGCTAATAAACATTTTCAAATCATGTCTAGTAATTTATTTCTAATTTTGTATTAAAATATAATCATATTAATTATTTTACAAAGACATACAATATATATATATATATATATATATAAAACTAAATTTTGATAATTAAATTAATATTTATAGTTGTAAGTAATAAAAATTAAAAATAATTATTTTTAAATAAAGAAACAAATTAAAATAAATGTATTATCTATACATATAATAATTTTAAATAAGAAAATGAGAGGCTTTATGCGGGAGTTCTTACTATTCCATGTGTTGTCTTTTATTAGTATAGATAGCAATAAATTAATGTTGATTGCTTTACTTTATTTATTTGTTTAAAACAATATGAAAGTCTAACTAAAAAGCTTAACCAATTACATTGTGTATTAATTTGCTTATTTGACTTTTGAACTCTTTTAAACATCTAGAATTAGTATGTACTTGCTGAGCATATTTAACATCTAAAATAATGACCAAAATAATAAAAAACTTAATAATCATTTGTCAAACATCATAACAAACATAGTTTTAAACGTAGAATAAAAGATCAAAATTTTATAAATAGGTTTATTTAAGGTACATGATTTAAATTTAAAGTTAATAACATATAAATATGTTATATAAAAAAGAATCACTAATGTTTAAATAATTTTTAATTCGGTTAGTATTTATATTAATAACGGAAATCATTAAATATGTTTTTAATGATTTCTGTTACAATTATGATTATTAATGTATTTATATTATGATTTTGCAAATCAATTAATATCAATGAATATAATTATATTTGAATTTATTATATTAATTAGTAAAATTAGAGAACTCATGAGGGAGTGCCATGTGTCCCTCATGTGTTTTCTTTTATTATATAAAAATGTAGATGTAGATGTAGATGTAGATACATATTTGTATTCGTTTACGTTCATTGGTGTTTTTCTGTGTTTGTTTTTGTACGATAACTAAATTTAACAAATAATGACAAACGAACACGAACAAAAACCTTGTTTGGTAATTGTTCATGAACAGTTTGTGAACATGTTATTTCCTTAACAACAAACACGAAAAAAAGATCTCGTTCGGTAAGTGTTCATGAACAGTTCGCAAACACGTTATTTCCTTAACAAACAAACACGAATAACCTTAACAAACGAACACGAATAAGGCCATGTTCGTGTTTGTTTGATTTGTTTACAGCCCTATATATATATATATATATATATATATATATATATATATATATATATATATATATAGATGTAGATGTGAGAAAACAAAATCTACTGTGAATTAATTATAAAAATAAAATAATAAAAAAATAAAGATTCATAACACTTAAGTAATGTTCGATAAATAATTATAAAAATAAAATAAAATAAATTATAATAAAAAAATTAATTGCGTAATGTTCGATAAATAATTATAAAAATAAAATAAGAAAATTATAATAAAAAAAATTAAAGATCCGTTCATTACATTGCATAATGTTCGATAATTCTCAAGTAAGTAATTAGTTTCAGTTTTGTTTTACAACTTAAAATAATCATTAAGCCAATGATTTCCGGCCCAGAGGGTTCCTGGCTTCCTGCCCAGAGTTGGTCACAAGTTCGATTCTCGTCCATTAAAAAATCATACCCATTAAGGTTGAAAAGGCCCGACGTGTTGGAGGACTCGAACTTTTGACCCCGAATATTATTAGGACTAGAATTTTATCATTGAAGTGCACATTAAAAAAAAAAAAAAAAAAAAAAAAAAAAAAAAAAAAAAAAAAACCCTTAAAATAATCATAAAATTAGCAACCCACAACCAAGTAAAATCCACGTGATGGTTTGAGTTTAGGCAAGGAGGACACCAGTGTGTGGGTTTTCCCTTAGGGGTTCCCATCCTGGGGGTAGGTCACAAGTTCGATTCATGCACACCACAAAAAAATTCCCCGTGATGGTTTGAGTTTAGGCAAGGAGGACACCAGTGTGTGGGTAGGGATTCGAACTTGAGATCGCTAGGCTAGGGTTGTACAAGGATTTTCACTGAACTAAGCCTTAAAAAAAAAAAAAAGTAAAATCCACGTATTTCGTTTTAGATTCCTATCTTCTTGCACAAGAAATTTACTCCAACGCACAATTATGCCGACTATTCAACAATTTCCATGTAATTTAGACTTCAAAATAAAAATAAATATACAAAACTCATATGCTATAATAACTTATAATATATATTAACGACCAAAGCACATTATAACGAGTGCATTTCTATACAATTTACATCTCAAATCCCAAAAAAAGAATCCTAATCCACCAAAGTGAAGAACGAATAAACGAATCAAAGATAACACATAACTCGTATGTGTGTGTATATATATATTGTTCAACACTATAAGTCTATAACACTAAAACAATGTAACAAATTAAGTTACCCTTCAATTATTCATCCCATTAGTTCTTCGACTCGGGGCAGAAGGCGGCACACGCGTACCCTTTGGCAAGGAGCTCATGAACAAACTCTTATAGTTTCGGGTACCATATCTGTTGGGCAAAGGTGGTGTTGAAAATGGTACAAATTTATTGGCGGCGATCGGTCTTGTGGCGTCGATGGAGCGTTGTGAGAGAAGGATGAGAGCGAAGAGAAAGGCGGCGAGGCGCCGGATATTGATCGGAATTGTCATCGGACGGAAAGACGAGAGTTTAGTTGATGGCTTGGTGTGCAAGGAGTTGAATGAAAGGTGGAATGGGGGGGAATATAAAGGAACCAAGAATGTGAAAGTCAATATGTTTGAAAATTCAAAGAGGACACGTGTCCATTGAATATCAACGCGTTTTTTTGTTTTGTTTGGAGGGTTTGATAGTTGAAGGCTTAAATTATAAATGGCTGTATGTATGGTACTACAAACAATTTGGCATGTAGGAAAAAAGTTAGGTTATAATATTTGAGCAATGGAGTTTTAAGTTTTAGTATTATGTCTTTTTTTTTTTTTTTTCATGGCTATAATTTTTAATCTATTATCTTATAATTATGGACAACGCTTGAAATTATCCATAATCATAAACCTTCGACTTAGACCATGGTGGTAGCTAGTTGTACCATGGCTTCGTCTATAACCCCTTTAACATGGGTTTCATTGCTATGAAACGTAATGTAATTGGCACAAGAAGACTGAAAGAGTACGCGATAGTTTTACGTATCGATGATATACTTTTTTTTTTTATTTCAACATTTTCATACCCTAAAAACGAATATTACATCAAAATAGATATGTAACTAATTTTATTAATTACTTGTTAAATAATACTAGACTAGGTAAAATTCCCTGTGAAAACACGGGAATACTATATCATATTTTAAGGTCTGTTTATTGAAGACAACATTAAGAAGCCAATCGTCTGTTGTAAGGAAAATCTGTTTAGTAATATCTATTTCTTTTACGATACCAGTTAATAGTACTAATCAGATGTTTAATACTGAAACGTGTTACAACCATGAAAAGATAAATCAACAGACGGATTAAAGCTCTGTTGAGATAACATATATTAAAAACAAACAGAGGATGCCCTAAATATCAACCCCTCTACTTCATTTGCAGACAAAAATTTATGTAACTTCAATACAGTCACAACTAAACGAAACTTTAAACATCTAAAAAACATATAAATACGATACTCGGTATTTACCCTAGAAAACTATACTATACACGTCAGGTTCTCTGTCTATGTGTTGGTTTTAGTTTCTAAGTATTTTTCAATTACTTATAAATTTAAAACTTGTTTAAAAAGGTTTAGTAAAATCAGTCTTTTTCCCAAAACCAATGTTTTGGAATTAAAACACCAAGTTTTTGGCACCGGGAAAATGATTCTCCTAATGTTACCAAGTTACCTTTTGATATTGTGCACAGTGACTAATGGACCTCACCGGTACTTAGCACCGGGGGTCACCATTATTTCATATTGTTTCTTGATGATTTTAGTGATTTTCTTTTGACATACCCACTTGCAAACAAATCCTAAGTTTACCAAACCTCCAACCATTTTCACAACCTTATCAACACACAATTCGAACAAAAAATCAAACAATTCCAATGCGACAATGGAACCGAATATAAAAATAAAAATTTTCAACAATTTTGTCACAATAATGGAATGGTTTTTTGTTTCTCTTGTCCCTATACCTCTTTCCAAAACGGCAAGGAAGAGCACAAAATGCGTACAATTAATAATATGATTCGCACTCTCCTTGCCCAAACTTCCTTACCCCCTGCCCCCCCCCCCCCCCACTTCTGGCACCATGCACTAGAGGTCGCCACCTACCTTCTAAATATTCTACCAAAAAAATCACACAACTTCCTCAACCCCACAACTCTCCTTTACAATTGCCTTCCCACTTACGAACACCTTCGCGTGTTCGGTTGCCTTTGCTTTCCCATCTTACCTTCTACCACCATACATAAGCTAGCCAACCGTTCGAAGCCTTGTGTATTTCTCGGCTACACATCCAACCACTAAGGGTACAAGTGTTTTGATCTTGCTAGCAAAATCGTCTTTGTCTCCCGACGCGTCCAATTCGAGGAGACCATCTTCCCTTTCTCACATCAAAAACGACCACCCTACCCACTTATGACTTCCTTACTACCCATCTACACCCACTCCTATGGCCCCAAGTTGGGTCTTCTCCTTCTGTTCCAACAGCCTCACCCGACCCAACCCCCACGGCCCAAAACACATCCCAATCGCCTTCCCAGCCCAATCCCCATCAATCCTAGCCTCAAACCGGCCCAAATACAACCTTACCTTCACAACCGGTCCCCTACACACTTGCGGCCCAATCATCAGTTCCAGCCCAGTCCTCCCCCGCCCCGTCCCCAACAAACCCTCACTTACTCCAGACGTCCACCATCAACCCTGTGACATCCGTCACCCTTATCTTTCATCTAATTGACAATAATAGTCCTTCAAATATTTCCATTATAGTCCCTGTAAGTTTCGTCGTTTTCAAATTTAATTTTAGAACGAACTAAAAATTTATCGTTTATATTTTTTATGGACCGGGTATAAGTTTTAATCAAATGCGTATGTTGAAACGTATTCGTAAAAGATTCTATTAAAAAAATCAAGTTTAAAAAGTTTTAAAAGCTTTTAAGTTAAGTTAGTTAACCAAGTCAACTTTTTATAAAGGAAAAATTAAACCAACATCTAACAATCTAACCTAGTTAAAGTCTAAGGACCATTTTTGACAAAATCCAAAAGTTTTGGGCAGAGTTTCCTCTGTTTTTGTACAAACCAGACAACACCCGTTGTCTACAATTTTCCCCAAAATCAACTTTCAAACACAATTCGTAGGGTCCTTTTCTCCACATTTCCGATTCACGAGACTATACGTTTCGTCACCTATGTATACTTATATATATATATATATATATAATATAGTCCGACAATGTAGTCCAATGTTATTTAGTCCGATGTTCAATGTCATAAGTCACGTTAAGTTAACCATTTACCAAATCGTTCGATATATAATATAGTTACCGTTTATTATTATTATTATTATTCGGTCCGTTCGCGAGTTAAAACTATTCTATCCATATCAATACATTTATAAATATATAATATTCATAATCATAAATATATAATATTTATGAATATACAATATTTATAAATATATAACATCTAAAATAAAATAGTAATAAGTACGAACTAATATACCGAAACATAAGCGTGCGCCTCGACCGTTGATTGGATCTAACCAGTGTTGACCGGGTTGACTCAGTTTGACCCAGCCCAAACACGAACCCAAAGCTGACCCGAGACACTTGACCCGAACAAGCCCGGAACTGAACCAGCAAACCCAAAACGAACTCGAGTAGATCTGACTCGTTGACCCAAGCCAGACCCGTGACCAACCGAAAGACAAGCACCCACACCCGGAGATCCAGATCTGACCGAAATCCTGACTTGACTCATCGGACCACTAAACCGGAAACTGACCGACAACATACCGAGATCGAACCAAATCCAGATCTAACTTATGCCCCAAAACCACAACCAAAACCATCTCGAACCAAGACCCGAGCGACAACCAAAACGACCAACTTGCAAATCCGTGACCCGAGACCAAGATTTACAGGTCAAACCGGGTTTGACCAGGTTGACCGGAATCAGATCAAATCCCATACTAATCAGACGTCAACCAAGACCGAAACCCACAACTACACGAACAAAGACACCTGAACCAGACCCGACCCGACCCGGCACGAATCTGAACTTTAACTGCACCGGGGCGAACCCACAACTCGAGCACCTAACGGACCTGAAACATCAGAGCCGCCACCACCCTTACCGAGCACCCCCGAGACACAACCAACCATGACCAAACCAGGCCACAATCCATCACCAAACCCACCATTTTCGGCCCGAGACCACCTCTTGACCCCTTCTTCGAACTCATGACCCGAGGGAGAAACCACCAGAGACCAACAATCATATAAGCCACATGATCATGCCATGAACCACCTTGAAGACATCATACCTGCGTGAGCCATCCCTGGATACTATGAACCTCGATAATGCTCTGTCTTCAGGTTCCAAATCATCATGCCACCACCACCCAACATGGTGATGGTCGACTGCTGTAACAAAGCGGAGGAGGAGGAGCGATTTAGGGTGAAAGAGAGGAGAGAGAGTGATCGATTGTAGAGAGAGATTTAGGGTTTGGGCAGGGGTTGCGGCTGCCAAAAAAAATGAGGGGAAGGGGAAGAATGAGGCCTTTTATAGTTAGGGTTAAGGTTAGGTAGGTGGATACCGCGTATCGAACCCGTTATAACGTCTTGAGCTTAGGTTTTATTTTATGCTTGATAACTTATCACAAAAACTAGTCGGTTATGTTCGTAATTAAAAACCAAATAAAACCGAGCAAAATAAATATTGTTTTCGTCGCCCGAAGCGTGTATTCACACCACGCGTTTAAATCGCTTTAATTAAATGAATCACGTTTTCCTTTGTTAAAACGACCAGTTAACTTCCGAAACTTAATAATTAATAATATTGAAAAGAAATAATTACTTAAAATTACATTGGTATTGATCGGAAGTTGCCAGTTGTCACATTCTCCCCATGTTACAGGAATTTTGTCCTCAAAATTTAAGGTAGGATCTGTTCGAAGAACCAATGGGAGTAAACCAAAAGAGTCAACGGACGTGTCGGTACAAATGACACGAGATAAAGTTTCAGAATTAACTAAATGCAAAGTGTAGACAATAACTTTGTCAACAAACACTATTGGCGCACCTCAAACGAAACAACTAGTGCACCAACTTTTTCGTTACGCACCACAAGGTGTGTCTGCATCTAAGGCAATGACAAACAAGTTGATGAAAGTGAGACATGCCAATAAAAATCATTCATTATTCCAAGTCGATTGAATATTCACCGCAAGGTGCTGTATTAAATTCCAACAATTCGATTCAACTGAAATGCCGACTTTAAAGAAACTCATCGACGAAGTATCAAAGGAGTCATTGCCCACAATGGCCTAACATAGCAAGACTAGAAGACGTACATTACGAGCAACGTAATGATAAAACAAATCATTAATGAAACAATTGTTTGATGCGAAGCCCTACAATGGACCTTCACAGGTTTAAAGAATTCAATCATATAACAATTTACACGTGTACAAAAGGCGTGTCTGATTTGGTGGAAAAAATAAGGAATCAACAAAAATTAAATTCCTTTATGATTGAATGTTGAAGGCCACGAATACAAAAGAAGAGAGATGCAGATCGTACTCAAAAAGATATAACTAGGTTCTACAACATGAACCTTAGAAGTTCAAGAAACGAGATCATCAAGAACTTAAACTGGTTTAAGAAAAGCAAGGTCACAAATGACACGAACAGGGGAGAATCGACAATCATGTCCGTGACAACAAAAGAATGAAAAACCCTTATCCATTATTTATATATATAAATATATATACAACAACATATAGGATACCCTCACGATAGAATTTCTAGAACTATCAGGTGCCTGTAAATTTGCAATAACGTGACGTCTGCGTTATCGAAAATTTACCTCACCAGATCATCCTATTAACCTCCATCATAAGTTATCTCACAAGCACTCATTACATCCACATAGTAACACGTATATATATTAAATAATATAATGTTTGTTGTGTGCGCCACCTTTCCCCGGTGCTCTTCCCGTCCGCATTCCAGCTTCTCAGCATCATCAGCAAAACGAGGTGCCTCATCAAGACGTTTCTGACCCAAGTCGACCTTGACGACATAGCATGCTCCGAACCCGGGATGCGAGACCGCAGATGCTGCAACAATCCCTTTGCCAACTCGTCCAGCTAACGCGATACGTGTGAGCGCTCTAGATACGCCCAAGCTTGAGTCGACCACCATTGGCAAAACATAGTTATATATACTTCACGTAAATGCACACTGTATATAAACAAGTAAATTGTTCCTCATACCAAGAAACAATAACTCAGCTAAACTCTATGTGAATAAACACTCTGCTATTTAAAGCGATGACTCGCCAGTCACTAGTGAGGTATGCCTAGCCACACGTGCAATTATCTTTCCTATACACAATTATAGAACATACTCACTATTCACATAAGAAAATAAATGTTCCTTGCGCCGAAGGAATGTACGTTGAGCTAGTGTGATACACTAATAGTCATGTAACTGATTTGGCAACGGTTGGAATTCCAGTTCCTAGGCGTTCATACTAAATATTTTGGCTTAGAAATTTTGGTCCCTATCTCGAAACAAACTCAGGTTAAAGCCTAGATATCCACATAGACACCTAATTCGCTAAAACCTATGGCTCTGATACCAAACTGTCACACCCCGACTTTTCCCTCGTCGGTTGTGACATTTGGTAGCTTCGCCGCGCAGCGGAAAGTTGCATCTAAGACTCTTACTTCCTGAACGCCAATTCTAACCCTCTAGGATCCCCGATCCCAAGACGTCGCCCACTCCAACCGTGCCATTACCAAAGTTTAAACCTGAAAGACATGCTTAAAAAGTCAACATAAAGCTGGTGAGTTCATAAGTTTGCGAAACCAAAAGTTAAGTTTAGCCCGAAATCATTTCAACCCGAAATCTATGTAGTCCAAATCCAGGAACTAGTTGCGTAACCCCAAACCAGGGAATAAAGTTATGTTATGCCATACCAGGAATAAAGTTTTACAAAAACATTTCCATAAGTTTTGAAAGATCCATCATGTTACTACTATGTTAATATGATAGCGTTAGCTAGACGCATGAATAATACTACTACGACCGGAAACCATTACAGACAACGATATATGATTTTGCCCGAAACGATTATGCTTATGACCGAGACAATATGCACCCGCCCGGCTCCCAGCCGACGGGTGGGGTCTGTCAGTCCCAATAGATCTATCCACATTTCCCCCGTTATGCTATCCAGCATATTCATGGTTTCCCCGGGACTTTACGTATCGTATAGCACAAATGAATTTAACACTAGTATAACATGATATTTTATGAATATGTATAAATCATGTGTCTCCCCCGAAATGTAAAGACTTAAAGTGGGGCCGTGAAACTCACGCAACCCATTTGATTTCCCATGTACGATTTTTCAAAGTGTTTGAAATGTTAAACTTTTCCCAAAACTTGATCACTTTAATTTCATCAGGTTTTCATAAAAGAAGCATGTCTTCCCCCGAAAGCATTTTTATAAAAAACGATAAAAAGTGGGGTCATGAACTCACCTTAATTTCCATGCTAAGCTAGCAAACAAGCCTGAAACCTTGACCGACTTCCTCGTGCCCTAAATTACCAACAAAGGACACCTTAACAGTCTATTACACATAAGCCTAGCTTATCAACCGCTCACAAGATAGTCTCCTCGACCGACTAGACTCGTGTGTACCAACACGAGTCTAAATACGTTTCAACTCGACGAACCGACAATGACTTATCTTAATTCAAATATTACATACAGCATAGCACCCAAGTTGCACACTTGTTACTATTTGTGTATAAACCATGTTGGACTAGTACCCCGAAACGTATAATTATCCTGAATCGTAGTTCGTCTCGCAAATCATGTAAATGTATTTGTTTTACGTAATTATATTTTAGAAAATACCCTTTGAGGAAGTACAAATTCAGTTATTAACCGATCAATAACATTTGTTACTTTTTCCCAAATATTGTTTGAAATCATCTTTATCGTTACGAATAAACAGACCTTGTAAGCATTTCGATTTGTTTGTCCAAACACATAGAGGAATTTAGTTATAGAAATAGTAGTTCGTTACGCTTTGATTTTATAAAAATTTGGGCAGAGTTTCCTCTGTTTTTGTACAAACCAGACAACACCCGTTGTCTACAATTTTCCCCAAAATCAACTTTCAAACACAATTCGTAGGGTCCTTTTATCCACATTTCCGATTCACGAGACTATACGTTTCGTCACCTATGTATACTTATATATATATATATATAATATAGTCCGACAATGTAGTCCAATGTTATTTAGTCCGATGTTCAATGTCATAAGTCACGTTAAGTTAACCATTTACCAAATCGTTCGATATATAATATAGTTACCGTTTATTATTATTATTATTATTCGGTCCGTTCGCGAGTTAAAACTATTCTATCCATATCAATACATTTATAAATATATAATATTCATAATCATAAATATATAATATTTATGAATATACAATATTTATAAATATATAACATCTAAAATAAAATAGTAATAAGTACGAACTAATATACCGAAACATAAGCGTGCGCCTCGACCGTTGATTGGATCTAACCAGTGTTGACCGGGTTGACTCAGTTTGACCCAGCCCAAACACGAACCCAAAGCTGACCCGAGACACTTGACCCGAACAAGCCCGGAACTGAACCAGCAAACCCAAAACGAACTCGAGTAGATCTGACTCGTTGACCCAAGCCAGACCCGTGACCAACCGAAAGACAAGCACCCACACCCGGAGATCCAGATCTGACCGAAATCCTGACTTGACTCATCGGACCACTAAACCGGAAACTGACCGACAACATACCGAGATCGAACCAAATCCAGATCTAACTTATGCCCCAAAACCACAACCAAAACCATCTCGAACCAAGACCCGAGCGACAACCAAAACGACCAACTTGCAAATCCGTGACCCGAGACCAAGATTTACAGGTCAAACCGGGTTTGACCAGGTTGACCGGAATCAGATCAAATCCCATACTAATCAGACGTCAACCAAGACCGAAACCCACAACTACACGAACAAAGACACCTGAACCAGACCCGACCCGACCCGGCACGAATCTGAACTTTAACTGCACCGGGGCGAACCCACAACTCGAGCACCTAACGGACCTGAAACATCAGAGCCGCCACCACCCTTACCGAGCACCCCCGAGACACAACCAACCATGACCAAACCAGGCCACAATCCATCACCAAACCCACCATTTTCGGCCCGAGACCACCTCTTGACCCCTTCTTCGAACTCATGACCCGAGGGAGAAACCACCAGAGACCAACAATCATATAAGCCACATGATCATGCCATGAACCACCTTGAAGACATCATACCTGCGTGAGCCATCCCTGGATACTATGAACCTCGATAATGCTCTGTCTTCAGGTTCCAAATCATCATGCCACCACCACCCAACATGGTGATGGTCGACTGCTGTAACAAAGCGGAGGAGGAGGAGCGATTTAGGGTGAAAGAGAGGAGAGAGAGTGATCGATTGTAGAGAGAGATTTAGGGTTTGGGCAGGGGTTGCGGCTGCCAAAAAAAATGAGGGGAAGGGGAAGAATGAGGCCTTTTATAGTTAGGGTTAAGGTTAGGTAGGTGGATATCGTGTATCGAACCCGTTATAACGTCTTGAGCTTAGGTTTTATTTTATGCTTGATAACTTATCACAAAAACTAGTCGGTTATGTTCGTAATTAAAAACCAAATAAAACCGAGCAAAATAAATATTGTTTTCGTCGCCCGAAGCGTGTATTCACACCACGCGTTTAAATCGCTTTAATTAAATGAATCACGTTTTCCTTTGTTAAAACGACCAGTTAACTTCCGAAACTTAATAATTAATAATATTGAAAAGAAATAATTACTTAAAATTACATTGGTATTGATCGGAAGTTGCCAGTTGTCACAATTAACATAGGTTATTTATGAAAAAATTATAAGTGACAAACTAAGATATATATATATGTGTATATATATATATATATATATATATATATATATATATATATATATATAGGGAATGGTTATAGAGAAAACCCTCCTTATTTGGTAAACTCTGGAAACTCTGACTTCCCAATATTTTTTTTTTTTTTGAAAAAAATAGGGCAAGTAATATACATGATTTTAAGCATTTTGGGCCAAAAAAATTAAAAAAGCGCCGAGTACTTTTTTTTAAAAAAAATAAATAAAATTTTGACTAACACATGTTAAGCGCTAATAACAGGTGTTAACAATATGTTAACTATATGTAAACAGTAGACGTTTTTTATTTTTAAAAAAAAAAAACCGTTCGGCGCTTTTTCGATTTTTTTGGCCCGAAATGCTTAAAAAAATGTATATTACATACCCTATTTTTTTCAAAAAAAAAAAATGTTGGGAAGTCAGAGTTTCCAGAGTTTACCAAATAAGGAGGGTTTCCTCCATATACTTTACCTATATATATATATATATAGAGAGAGAGAGAGAGAATAAAATGATAGAAACGAGTATTATTCGAGCATATATAAATGAATTGGAGAAAGAAGTTGCCATAGTGATAATGTTGGCATACTTCGAATATTTATTACATTTTTTCTAATAACAATGTTTTACACCTAAATAGTATCTAACATTGCTTTTGAAATGATTTGAACTCACGTCATCTTAAGAAGGGACACATACCATACACTAAACCATTAGGCAATGAGTTATAAAGTGTATTACTTAGACCATCTGCAATGATCTATGTCACGGGTAAAGACACATTAAGGAATGTGACCGTGCATGAGAGTAGTTATAAAAGCTTTCCATGCTGATCTCTCATATCCATTTACCTGCAGTAAAAACAAATATATCAATATATAACGTAACCTTAAAATATAATAAATATATTTTTGAACTGCTAGGCTTGAAATTATCATAAATAAATATTTCAAGTCGGTTTCTAGCTAAGTTAACAACTTGTTTTGGGTAATGATGATTAGAACAAGTAAACTCAAAAATCCTATAGATAATGAGTAATTAACGAACACCCAACTAATATGAAACACATTTTTTTTTTTTACAATAATATACAAAACGTAATTACCAAAACTATGCCATACTCTGCCTATTGTCAGTGATGTTCCCTTTTCGGCATTTTCACATGATAATTGTCAAATCTGTTGCAAGGGCCTTGCACGAGAATGTACGGTCCCCTACCAAGCAAGGAAATCTAAGTTGTATGACTTTCTGCCAATCTCTAAAGCATGTGGGACTAATACAATTATCAGCTTCAATTCTAGGTTCCAACTACTTAGTTTTCTACAACTGATTCCGACCGTGATCAGGCAATTAAGTTTCAGCTTAACGGTAGAAGTGTGGAACTAAAAGTCGTTCGGGGTAGAGATGCACAAATCGGATTGGAATCCTAACCGGTTCGGGCTGGTCAACGAAAAGTCAAAACATGTCTGAGTTTCAAATTTCAATCCGGTTCGCGTTCCGTGGCATCCACTATTCTATAAGGCTATCTCCAATGCTAAGGGTGCCCTTAGGCGCCCTTAGCTGCTTAGTCAGCTGCCATATCAGATTCTTACAAATCCTTAAAAATCGCACTTTTATCTCCAACCCTACAAACATCATATCCTTACATTTTCCACATCATCACCTGTTTTTTTACTTTTAATCTAAATACTTAGACTATTAAATTATATTTAGTATAACTATATTTAATTAATTAATATAACATCTCAAATGAGATCTCCGGTATTTGAGATATAAAGGCGTCCAGCTAATCCTTTCTCTATCAAAAAAGTTAATTTCACATCTTGAAACCATGATCACATAATATTGTTTTCTATCTTCTTTTTCGGGAACAACGGACGGTACCCAACGACCAACACCACCAGCACCGTATAGCACCACCACTGCCAACAACTTACCCCCTCACATCTCGTCTTTATCTTCTAGAAACAAGCAAACGACACAATACATTTAAATAAACATTTTTTTTTAGTTTGGCACAAAAACCAAAACAAATTGGGCGCCCTTGCAGTCGGATTTCCTCTTCGGATCTGCTTCAATGCGCCTGAAAACTTGGATGATTTCCACATCATCTCGGGTGATAGAATTTCGGGCGCAATGCTGACAGTCTAAGTATGTATACAAGCTTATAAAGTTCTATTGCATAAAAATATTTATGTTTTCTTCCCTTAACTACCACCAAAAATAATAATCTTCCCTTAGAGCATTTACATGATCACATTTCATCCCCATCCCCATCCTTAAATTTAAGGGGGAAAAAACTATCGAAAACACCTATATATCTCATACCCATTCCCATCTCCGTCCGCATCCCCAAATTTTTTTTAAGGGAAATCAAACCGACCCCCTAAATTTGTTTCCAACTATTCATTCCTTATATCTTTTTTTTAATGTATAAATATATATAATTCATTTCACAAGCGTATTTAAGATAGGGAGGTTATATTAACAACCCCCCCCCCCCCCCCTCAAAGCACCTCGCTAGGTATTCGGGTCTCTTAAAGACCTAACAGAGTGGGTTTATCAAAGGGCAAAAAAAAAAAAATGGTTACATTACCGTATACTCACGTACTGTTTCGCAAGGCAGGGGGCCGAATAGGAGGGTAATAACGGCATGGATACGATGTGACCGTAGTGGCGTACATCATAGTGTAGCCACGGTTCGAAAGACGGGCAGTAAAAAATGTAATTGCCCGTTTGAAGTAATAGGGAGATACCACTTCGGCCACGATGGTTATATTTTTGGAGGTCCAGAACCAAACACATAATCACAAACCTTTCCAACACATCGAGGGTCACGCGTATGCTAGGAGGCTGGGTCCGGGCGAGTTAAAATTGGTGGATACACTTTATTTTCAAAATGTTACGCCAGTATACATACATTCGGCCGTTAGAAAACAAAACCCGGATAGTCTCTACATCTTAAGAGACATACATAACACAATAACCAAGGTTAAGCATTTGTTATACGGCGGCAGGACTCAAATGCAGGTATTATTATCTATTATTATTATTATTATTATTATTATTACTTCTTTATTATTATTTTTTAATTATTATTATTGCTATGCAGGTACTCGAAGCCACATTGGTGGAAAAAAATTTGTTTACTTCACCCGGAGGAATGCCTCGACAAATACGATCGAGGATATTTTGTTTGTCCATCCCACCTCGCACAGGTTATGGCGTGCGTTCCCGCATGTGCTGATGATTGATGCGACCTACAAAACGAACGAGTATAAACTTCCGTTTGTTCAAGTTGTGGGTATGACATCAACATCCAAGTCGTTTTGTGTCGCCATGCATTCATCTCCCGTGAAAAAAAAAGGATAACTACCTGTGGGTGCTACAAAGGCTTAAAGAGTTGCTAGAAGATAGTACAGAGCCCCGTGCTATAGTAACTGATTGTAAGAAAGCCTTGATGAATGCATGCGACATTGTATTTCCAGCAGTTTCGAAGTTGTTATGCAGGTATACATATTATTATTATTATTATTATTATTATTATTTTTATTTTTATTATTATTTTATTATTATTATTATTATTATTATTATTATTATTATTATTATTATTATTATTATTATTATTATTATTATGCATTTAGGTATCACATTCAACGAAATATATTGAAGCACTGCAGACAAGCCTTTGGAAATGCAGATTGGGAAATATTCGTGAAATCTTTTAAGCGACTATGTAGATCTTCATCTCCGACATTTTATAGGCTCTGGTTAGACCAATTCTACAAGCGACTATGTCGGGACCAACGAGCTGGTACATATTTTATTAATTTAGTTTAAAACGCATACACACATTAACAAATATCTTTGTTCTACCTTTACAGATGTTTTTGAATATATAGACCGGGTCTGGCTCCGTGACTACAAAGAAAGGTTTGTTTCTGCATGGACAGACACAAACTACAACTTTGGTCAGTATACGACCAACAGAGTTAAGAGCCATCCTACATAACATTTATTTAGTTATTTTTTTAATATATGTTGGCATGGGGAATAAAAAAATTATAAAATACTTTTGAAAGTAGCAAATTTCTCTAAAACAACATAACGACCAACACCACCAGCTTCGTATAGCACCACCACTGCCAACAACTTACCCCCTCACATCTCGTCTTTATCTTCTAGAAACAAGCAAACGACACAATACATTTAAATAAACGTTTTTTTTAGTTTGGCACAAAAACCAAAACAAATTGGGCGCCCTTGTAGTCGGATTTCCTCTTCGGATCTGCTTCAATGCGCCTGAAAACTTGGATGATTTCCACATCATCTCGGGTGATAGAATTTCGGGCGCTATGCTGACAGTCTAAGTATGTATACAAGCTTATAAAGTTCTATTGCACAAAAATATTTATGTTTTCTTCCCTTAACTACCACCAAAAATAATAATCTTCCCTTAGAGCATTTACATGATCACATTCCATCCCCATCCTTAAATTTAAGGGGAAAAAACTATCGAAAACACCTATATATCTCATACCCATTCCCATCTCCGTTCGCATCCCCAAATTTTTTTTAAGGGAAATCAAACCGACCCCCTAAATTTGTTTCCAACTATTCATTCCCTATATCTTTTTTTAATGTATAAATATATATAATTCATTTCACAAGCGTATTTAAGATAGGGAGGTTATATTAACAACCCCCCCCCCCAAGCACCTCGCTTTGGCCTAAGCGAGGCGCTTTGGTTACTTTTTTAACTATCTCGGTCCGAGGTAAGTTATTCTTTCTGATTTGACCCCAAGCGCCTCGCTTTGGCCTAAGCGAGGCGCTTGTAATCCAGCTTTTATTTTTGTGGTATTTTTTGTGTTTTGAATTGTTTTTTATTTTTTAATACAATTATTGTAAAAAAATTATAAAAATTAAAAAACAAAATAATAACCACCAACTTTTATCGACATTGCTCCAACTCAACTCAACAAGACATTTAAGCCTAAGGCACTTTCCATCCAACATAGGGATTTCTATAACTCAACTCAACAAGACATTTAAGCCGAAGACACTTTCCATCCAACACAGGGTTCACTAAAACTCAACTCAACAAGACATTTAAGCCGAATACACTTTCCATCCAACACAAGGATTGCTCCAACTCAACTCAACAAGACATTTAAGCCGAAGACACTTTCCATCCAACACAGGGTTCACTAACAGTGGTGTGGTCTACCTTTTTGCTTATGATCCAACACCAAATCTCATTATCTGTCAACGATGAAGGCAACCTGAAAACAACCGGATGGTTGGTAGCTCTAGGTAAGAACATTGTGGATGAGGATTGTTTACCTTCCCATTGATTTCAAGTATGTTGCCTTCATCGTTGACAGATATCTCTCTAACAACAACTGATGGAACCTGTAACTAGGTGACGTGAGGGTAGTCCATTGTTATTAATGGCAAAGTGGTTGTAAGGGAAGAAGAAGAGAATGTTTATAATGTGGCAGAGAATGATCAGGTGTGATTAGTTTCTTTTGCAGCAAGATATGTTGCCTTCATACCTTTACGGAGGTTTGCCAGAGGGTCATTGGTTTTTATAGTTTCCAACCCCTAATACATTCATCAAAGGATATTCATGTGAGAATGCATAGTACAAAATTCTTTTGACAAATGTCTGGCTGATATCCAGGTACTGGAATTGTTTACCTTCCCATTGATTTCAAGTATGTTTTCCTTCATTGTTTACCTTCCCATTGATTTTAAGTATGTTTACCTTCCCATTGATTTTAAGTATGTTTACCTTCCCATGGAAACTCTGAAGACCTTTACGGAGGTTTGCGAGAGGGTCATTGGTCTTCAGAGTTTCCAACCCCTAATACATTCATCAAAGGATATTCATGTGAGAATGCATAGTACAAAATTCTTTTGACAAACGTCTGGCTGATATCCACCTGCTGGAATTGTTTACCTTCCCATTGATTTCAAGTATGTTTGTCTTCATTGTTTACCATCCCATTGATTTCAAGTATGTTTACCTTCCCATTGATTTCAAGTATGTTTACCTTCGGTTTGTTGTAGGAATGGCACCCTGTATGGTCCAATTGAAATGACACATGCAAAATGTAATTTCATGCACAATGTGTACTCACAGTGACATCGAACACTTTATATGAGTTTGATTAGCTTGAATCTCTCTGATCCATGGTATCCACTAACCGTAGAGATTATCGAAAGATTTATTTTAGGAATTGTTTGAGAATATATTTTTTGATCAAAGGATCCATAACTGAACAGTTATATGGAATGTTCCTGATCATTACAGTAACGATCCTTTTACAATGCCGAAAACGACTATCATCACTCTGTATGGGTTGCTTGCTAGCACAAATCCTACTGTCGATTTCTTTCCACAACCATTGCTCCAACATAACTTGCACCGGCTTGAGATATGAGTTTGATTAGCTTGAATCTCTCTAATCCATGGTATCCACTAATCGTGTTAGTCACCCTCATAAGGAAATCTACTCTCACACTTATGCGTAGATTAAGGAGATTGATGAAGATATTCACCAAGACCCTTACAGAGGGTCACTATTCATATACCATTGTTGTTGGATGTTTATGTGAGAATGCATAGTACGAAATTCTTTTGACAAACGTTTGGCTGGCCTGAAGTTCCTTTGCAACCTAGTTCCTTTTAATTATAAACAACATTAAAGAAGGACTTGTGCTATTTCTTTTCAAACCCTTCCATCATATATCGATCAAATTGCCATATGGTCATTGGTCTTCAGAGTTTCCAACCCCTAACCATACAAAATGACCGTGTTTGAAAAACGAAGAGTTCTGACCGTGTTGGAGCACTGTTCTTCTTGATCTTGATCTTCACACTTGCTTTTGACAAACGCCTGGCTGACCTGAAGTTCCTTTGCAAGCTGGTAAAAAGGAACTAGGTTGAAAATATAAAAATCTATCACATCACGATTTGCATACCGGCAATAATGAGTAACCTACTAACTAGCCCTTCATCTTCTCTGTTTAAAGTCCTAACAAAATGTAAACTAAAAGAACAAGGCTTCAAACACAACTTTTTGCTCAAGGTAATATTATTGTAATATAATATTTCAGCTGTACTGGTTGTCAAAAGAAATCGACAGTAGGATCGACGCTAACAAGCAACCCATACAGAGTTCGTTGTACTGGCTGTCGAAAGAAATCGAGTGATGATAGTCGTTTTCGGCATTATAAAGCGATCGTTACTGTAATGATCAAAAACATTCCAAATAACTGTAATGATCGATACGGTTAGTGGATACCATGGATCAGAGAGATTCAAGCTAATCAAACTCATATAAAGTGTTCGATGTCACTATGAGTAGATAAATTTCGTAGTGGTTGGAAATTATGATGAATAGTGACCCTCTAGCAAACCTACCTCTGTTTTGAATTTGTTGCTTCCATAGAGAAGTTATCAATCTCACTGTAATGACCAGGAACATTCCAAATAACTGTTTGATTTCAGCTTTTGTTTAACTATTTTAGCAACTTCCATAGAGAAGTTATCAATCTCACTGTCCAACAACTGAATTTTACTTGCTTGCATGAAAAGTTGTTTTTAATTGTTTGGGAATATATTTTCTGATAAAAAAAGGCATAATTGTAATGATCAGGAACATTCCAAAATAACTGTTTAATTTTAGCTTTTGTTTAACTATTTTAGCAACTTCCATATAAATTCTCCATCTCACTGTCCAACAACTGAATTTTACTTGCTTGCATGAAAAGTTGTTTTTAATTGTTTGGGAATATATTTTCTGATCAAAAAAGGCATAACTGTAATGATCAGTGTCCAATTCATCTTCCTTGTCTTAAAACCCTTGACATCGCTGTTTGATTATACTCGTGTTCAGCCTTTATCAGGTTGCCATCATCGTTGACAGATATCTCTCCGATAACAATTGAATTTTACTTGCTTGCTTGAAAAGTTGTTTTACTAATTTCAGATTCTTGATACTTTTAACAATCGGATCGGCGCTAACGCGCAACCCATACAGAGTTCGTTGTACCGGTTGTAGAAAGAAATCAACAGTCGGATGGACTAGATATTCCTCATGAGAGCAGGAATTGTTTACCTTCCCATTGATTTCAAGTATGTTGCCTTGATCGTTGACAGATATCTCTCTGATAACAACTGACTTACTTTTAGTTCACCTACCTCTGTTTTGAATTTGTTGCTTTATAAAGTGTTCGATGTCACTGTGAGTAGATACATTTCGTTGAATAGTGACTTTTTAATATTTTTTTATATATGAATACTTTCCTACCTTTGTTATGAATTAGTATATAGAGAGCAAACTGACGAACATCAATAAAAAAATTTAAAGTTACCGCTAAGCTCTGCGCCATCATCGACTATAGCAAACCGACGATCTTCCTCCACGACACTCCTAATGGGCCTCTCTTTATTTCACCGTATGGTTTAAGGTTCCAGTTTTGTTGTTGTTGCTTTTTAATAATAAGTTGTGTGTTTATCAAACCCTAACGTCTGAAAATATGGATCTCGTTGTTTGATCGGTTAGTGGATACCATGGATCAGAGAGATTTAAGCTAATCAAACTCATATATCAAGCTGGTACAAGTTATGTTGGAGCAATGATTTATTATTATTATTTTATTTATTGTTATTTTATTTCATTTCTGTTTTGAGGGTGTAATGATGATGATGGTTATGATTTGACAAACGATTTTTGAAAGTATCAAGATTCGGAAATTAGTAAACATTACGAAACGCATCAAACAGAGACAGAAGGTCCAGCATGTCGATTAGACATGCAAAAATCGTGTTTTGAAAAAAATATGGGTATCGACTATATAGTGGGAGCATCACGTACAATGATTCATGAAAGTTGAAAAAACTCGGATGTTTCAACCAAAACACACAAACGAGCAATAAATGACCTGTAACGCCTCAAACGAATTTTGTTGTATTGGAAACAACTAAAAACATTTTAAAATGAATTAAAATTAATTTTTAATCAATAAAAAGTATTTAAAATGAATTAAAACAAATTATTTTTGTTTTTAAAAAAAGGCCAAAGCGCCTAGCTTTGGCCAAAGCTAGGCGCCTGGTTAGCTTTAGGGTTTAAATAATGACCTTGACATTAAACCTCCACAAACAAACTCAACAACAACAACAACAATACATATAACAGCAAAAAGAGCCAAATAAACAGTTGAAAACTAACAAAAGATTAAACCTGCAAAGGGGTGTCTTGGAAGAAGGACGAGGGGATGAATGACAAAGCCATAAATAAGGAGGGGGTTTCTTGAAAGAATTGGTGGCTGAGGTGAAGGCCATTGCCAGCTTCTTGCTCAGTGTTAAAGCAGCCGTCTGGAAAGATAATAAAACGCTCGTTAATTAGGTGTAATTTTTTTCTTTAAAAAATCTCGTATATAAAAGATATTAACGTTTAAAGTTATGGGAGGAAACATGAGAGATAAAATAATAAAGGTTTAATATTTAGATTTAGTAGATTATGTATTTAATAGATTAGGTTAAAAATTATAATAGATTAGGTTAAATCATATTTATTTCTTTTTTTTAATTGGTTTAGAGTTGCCACATCACACCCTATGTGGCATCTCTCAAAAGAGAGATTGCATAAGAGTATGACATGTAGGATTAATCCCTTTGCAATATATATATTACTAGACCACAGGCGCCTAGCTTTGGCCAAAGCCAGGCGCTTTGGCCTTTTTTTTAAAAAAAAATAATTTGTTTTAATTCATTTTAAATACTTGTTATTGATTAAAAAATTATTTTAATTCATTTTAAAATGTTTTTAGTTGTTACCAATACAACAAAATTCGTTTGAGGCGTTACGAGTCGTTTATTGCTCGTTTGTGTGTTTTGGTTGAAACATCCTAGTTTGTTCAACTTTCATGAATCATTGTACGTGGTGCTCCGACTATGCAGTCGATACCCATATTTTTTCAAAACACGATTTTTGCATGTCAAATCGACATGCTGGACTTCCGGTCTCTGTTTGACGCGTTTCGTAATGTTTAATTTATCGTTTGTGGTTTTCAGAAGTCACATCCGATCAATTAAAACGTACCGAAACGCGGAACCGTTGTTTGATTATACTCGTGTTCAGCTGTAACATCGCAAAATTTTCCCCAAATTTTAATACATAAAAGCCCTTATTTTTTATTACATCTTTATCATTAATATTATACAAATGTGCCTAAGTCTTTATTTTCCTAACTCACAACTTATATACATATATAAATATATATATAGTAATAACAATAATAATAACAATAATAATAATAATAATAATAATAATAATAATAATAATAATAATAATAATATGATCTAAATTCTTTTTTTTTTTCCACATACAAGATTTTTTTTTTTTAAATAAAAGCCCAACCAAAACAAAATCCATAACCAAAACCCAAGCAAGCCTAAGTCCACTCTCATTTTCTTCTTTCTGGCCCATAAAACAGACCCAAACCCAGCCCAAACCGAAGCCCAACAACCTGTTTCCTCTGTACCCCGATTTCCTGCACAACCCGACCCACGACCCGCCTAGAAAACCCACTACATCTACACGTTTTGGACCAAATTTGGAAGATATTTTGATTGCTAAGTGACCGACACAAATCACTTCGTCAAACCCAGCTATTAAGTCGCGTAATCAGCCATAAATTCAAACCATTTATAGCGCCTTTGACCAATCAAAGTCAAACCATCAAAACCTTCTATTTCTAGCGCGACATTATAAATTAAAGGTCCATAACCAGCCAGAACCTACCGAAAACCCTACCCCCACACTCAATTTTCTTTCATTATCTCCTATTCTTGAATTCAAGACTATTTAACCTTACGGTTGACTTTTGGTAGTTGAAGATCTGCAACTGTTAGGTATAATTCAAATCCCGTTTTTTTTATTATTATACTTTTGAATCTTTAACAACAACCCATAACCATTTTTTTTGTAATCGTGGCTTGATTAAAACGATTTAGAGTTCATAGGGTATGTGATTTGGGGAAGATGATACAGTCGTATAAAAGCTTTTATTAAAACAGAACGAAAATAAGCACCAACTGATTAGCAGATCAGTTGGTAAACACGCGTGTGTTTAAGCATGAACCGGCCAGAGGCCCGGGTTCGAGCCATGGCACATGCAATCCTATTTTTTTTTACCCTTTTATACTTATATATTCATTATTATTTTTAAAAATAGTTTTAAAATACTAAATCTACTTTATAAATTCTATAAAAATTATCTTATGATATTTTGATAATAAAGTTTATCATACAATTTTTAGTTTTTCAAAAATTATTTATTTATTATATATTATAAATATTACAAATTTATTGCTTAATAATTTTAAAATTCTATAAAAATATCAAACGACTTTATAAAATTCCACAAAAATTATTCTAAACTTATAAATCAATAAACATTTCTGGAATAAATTTTATTTCAGAAAAATCATTTATTTAATTTTTTTAATCGATTTTTGTTATTTTAATCAAAAATAAATCATAATAAATTCATTTTCATTATTTTTACATCAAAATTTCACATACATTATTATTAATCATTTAGATCAGAAATATAAATTTTTGATTTGAAATTTATAAATTTTAATATTTTTAAATATTAAGTCTATATTTTGTAAAATAAGTATTAATATATAAATATTCATTAATTAAGAAAATAATTTTTTAAATTATTTTCACATTTATTACATTTTAATTCAACTACTTTTAGTTAATATTGGTCAGAAATATTTTTATTAATTATTTCTTTATTTATTTAAGTTATTAACAAATTACTCAAATTTGATCATAAATCAATTATTAATCCCCAAATTAGAAACCCTAGCACATTTTAGACTAGAAAACCTAGACTTATTAAGTTTTCCCCAACACTTATTTATTACCTTGAAATAGGGTGATATTTGGATACACACGAGCCACATTTACTTATATAACAAGGGTCTCCATTCTAACACTAAGGTGAGTTTACATAGCCCCTTTTACCATTTCACTATTTTGGGGCGAAACATATTACAACATTCAATTTACAATTCAATCATAAGTGTCTATGTGTTATTCTATGTTGCATTATGTCTTAAACATTACTAGGGTAAGCACATTATTCTGGCATAATCATTAACATTGATCAGCCGACGGTATACAATGATAGATCTATTAGACTGACAATCCCACCTGGATATGTGTACCTCCTACATAGGTAGCGTGGGTGATTGTTATCGAATTTATAACATAATCGAGTGAACCATGAGCGTATGGGATGGACCACAATATTCTAGTCACAAGGTTTGATTATGCACTCGATTTACCCGATTGTTTTGTTTTCACATATGGACTAGACTTGCCATGACAATCGAATTGTACAAGTTTTTATTCAATTATCAAAACCTATGTAATTCTCACCAACTTTTGTTGACCTAAAAATATTTTCAAAATTAACATGTTTCAGGTAACAATGAAGCTGAGGCTTAGAGTATGCTTGATGGATTCTATGAAGTTATTTGTTTTATTTGATGTTATGTATTAGATATTTTGGGATTTTTAGACATCGTTTCATTTGGATATTTATGTTATCAACAAAGTATCTAAAATTTCAATATATACCATGTGCTACTGAAGCAATCATCAATATGTGACATCCCGATGTTTCCGTCATCGGTTGGGGTGTTACATCAGCCTTTAAAGAATTATAAAATTATTTTACTAATTCCCGATTCTTGATACTTTCATAAATCGTTTTACTAATTTCCGATTCTTGATACTTTCATAAATCGTTTGTCAAATCATAACCATCATCATCATCATTACACCCTCAAAAAAGAAAAGAAAATAAAAATAAATAAAATAATAATAATAATTTATTATAATAATAAAACAAAGGAACTAGGTTGCAAATATAATAATAATTTAAATAATAATAATAATGTAATATAGTCATAGTTAATGCTCAAAGAAGTCAACCTTTGTTGACTCCTAGAAGTCTTGAAGACCAAATGAATTTTACAAGATACTTGAAACAAGGTATGGATGTGGAAAATATGCAATGAGATGAGTTGTAATGCGCTTACACCCGTAGTTTAGATTTAGTTGAGGGTACATGGTTCATAAGTTGGTTCTGGACAGATTGGGTTTCTAAAATGGGTTGCAATTAAGTGCATGATATTAGAATCTCACAATAATTGTTGCTCAAATATTGATTTTATATTTTACATAAGTTAAAATATTGGTCTATACAATATTTGCATCTGTCTATGTATGAATGTCGAATGGCTATGTGTTTGGTTTTCGATCCGCTTACTTGGTAGGATATCATTTAAAAAACATTGGCTATAAAATATGATGGTTGTTAGAAACAAGACCGAGCATGATTACTTACATGTGCCACGTTATAAATTGTCATCATCACAACATCACATCGTGCAGGTTTCCGGCGTAATGGAAACTTCTATGGCTATTTTCCGTTATATGGAATAAAATGTTAGATACCCACAACATTGTATTACGAATCATAATTGATTCCGAGGTCAGTCGAGACACCCGTCGTAACGCGCGGGCATTCCCACTAGTACTATATTAATAGACAACTCTATTTGAATAGTGATTTTATTATTATTTTATTTTATTTGTTATGTTAAATACTTATATTTTCAAATACTTTTAACATGTTTACTATTGGTGTGCTGGTTGTTTTGGTTGGTTGGTTTATATGGTGAATAGTTGGGTTCAATTCTTGCAACCATCCCTCTTTTTGCCTTTTTTTTTTCTTGCATTTTTTTATAATATATAACAAAAGTAAAACATAATCTAATAATTTTGTGTCTTTAAAGGTTTAAAATATTTAAGAACAACACAATAAAAGTTTAGAACTAGGATGTATAGTGTACATGTCATGTGTATTAAAAACACATTCTTCTAATTATTCCCGTATTGGTTGAATTTTGAATTAACATATTTGTTACAGGATTGAATAATAACATGTTGGGCATTGAATATGTTTGTTTAAATATTGAGTTTGAAAAATCCGCATTAACACGTCATGTAAAAAACGCGCAGCGCGCGTATTAATACACCTAGTTTAATTAATTAGTGTGTCAAAGTAACTAATGACTTGTGTAGTACCAAATAAAACTTTAAAATCATTTGTGTATAGTTGGTTGACGCCCTGACGAGAATCACATGAAAATGATTCAAAAGAAATTTGTACGATGTTATTTTAAAGGAAAAGTCACGTGACTAATTATTTTCAGTATATATCTTTGTTTTTATTTTTATAGTTGTGAAATATAATCATTACTAGTTTTATACCTACTGCGCGTTGTCACGGCGAGAGTAAACGGGTTACTACGTCATACATAGCCGACGCACGTTGCAGCGACAGCATATGACGGGTCAAAATGTACCATCACTGTTGTCTCATCGCACCAGCTGGGAACTTCACCTCTGCAATTGTATTGAGCCATACAATAACTGCCTCATACATGAGATTTTGCAACCAGAGACTGTAAGATCCCATCGGTGCTTAACATCATCGACATAGCATACAGAGTACTTGCAAGCATCGTATGTCTCTATGACTCAAAACAGTTCAAGCATTTGAAATGTCTTTTAATAATTGTTAACCATTGCGATTTGCATCCTCTTAATAATATACTCAGTACTATATCACAAAGAAAGTAATTTTATGAAACATCTTTGCTATAACTTAATTACCCAAACAGTAGAAGAATACCTCATAACATCATTATATACCGATATCACTGTAATATCTACCAATTGGTAGGTGAAAGCACAAAGCAATGATAAACAATTACCAAAAAACAACATATCCACGCCTATCGCGGTAGGATTCAACGAAGAAAACAAATGAAATAACCAAAAGCAAGGGCTAATACGGATGCAAATAACCAGCAGGCGCCTCCATCCAGCACCAAACAACGGAAAGAGGGCAAAGGCGGCGACATAGGCGGGTCCGGATACAGAAAGCCTAGGACAGCCGTCATAAATTAAGGGCCTGAGACGAACCGGCAATAACAGCGGCTACCGACCTCCGGTAGCCGGTGAACGGAACCACAAACCGCCTTAAACCAGCAGGAAGAAGGTCGACCAGAGAAGAGAGAGAGACGAAGTTGTTGAAGCCTTAAAGGGTTGAGAGTTACAGAGAGATAAAAGCAAGTGGGGAAAACGAAGCGTGCATTGCTGGGTAGTACACATGCATTGAAGGGCTTGTATTGAGGGAAACAATACTCCCCCTCACAAAGAAAGTTACTTTTTAATATTATTTATATAATTTAAAGAAAATTTCTTACTAGTTTGACAAAAAGATAGAAATGATATACATGACAAAAGTGGAAATTTGATATACATGACAGAAGTAGAAATTTTACAAAAGTAGATTTTTATGAAATGATAAACATGATAGAAGTAGAAATTTATGAACTGATATACATGACAAAAGTAGAAATTTGACAAAAAAGTTTCACGTGTAAATAAAAAAGTAATTTTTTAAGTTTGTAAATTCCAATTTAGTGATGCACAAACGAGAAGTGTACGAAATAATTTCAAGGTTAGGGTGGGGTGCTACCAGAAATGGCACAGATACCTTACTATCCTTATATCAACACCGTCATCGTTGATAAGCCTTTCATGAATTGCTGATCACGGTTTGACAACACTTGAATTATAAGTTACCCCCCACACACACAAATATATATATATACACACACCCAATCAAATGGTGAAATAAATAAACAACAAAATAAACACATTAAAATAGAAAATAAACAAACATTAATATTAATCAAAATACAATGTTAAGCTACATAAACACACAATCAAACTAGAAAAAAAAACATAATTAATCTAATGCAACAGTTGTCATGCCGAAACATGGTCTAAACTGTTGCGGTACCTAGCTGCATACTCGATATGTGTGAGTCTATTGCCACATCCTCGACAAGATTAGTGTACTCCTCCATAGTGGCTCTTAGAAGATTGTTCCATTGATTACAATTGATGTTGAGATCTGACCACCTTTGTGTGAGCTGTAACGTCCGGCTATTTTATAAAAATAAATAAATAAATAATATTAGAACATTATATCTTGTATAACAATGTTAACTCGTTGATGTCAATAAAGGTAGCGTTAACGAGAAATACATTCTTAATCGTTAAATAGCTTAAATTATTCATTTTGTTATTGTGGTTCTTATAGTTAATAATAATAAATAATAAAACGTTTATAAATAAAATACGCCAGATAGCTGACGTTTAGTCAAAGTCTTTAGACACAACGTACAAAAATATATTATGACAAATATATAGTCCAAATACTCGTTTTGAATCGTTTTATGTAAACAAATTTCACAAAATAATTATCCTATTGGCTAAACGGGTCCAGTTCATAAACGAGACGCCAATCATTAACGGGTTCGTATATGCGGTTCACATCCACCTAATCCACCTAGCTAACTCTATCTATTTAAACACCTTAACTCCTCCATTCTCCTTCATCACTTTACCTACTCAAACCCTAACCCTATAATATTCATCTCCTTCTTCCTCTCTTTCTCAGATCTGCGGCAGCCACAAGAACCACCACCACTGAGCCGTCGCCAACCACCATACACCGCCTCCTTGCTCCTCCTCCTCCTCCTCCGCCGCCAATAACCACCTCCACTCGAGTCACCATAACCTGCTGCCAATAACAACCACCACTCGAGCTCCTTCCTTTCCTCCCTAAATAAGCAGCGGCAGCAACAGCAAGAGCCACCATCACCCGAGCCTACAACCACCACCACCACTGCGAGACTGAGCCTCGTTGACTGTAATCACGGCGGCCGCCGCCGCCACCACCTCCTGACGACTGAAAACATCTTGCTACTCGAGTGTTGGTCAGCGACTAGGGTCGTTTGGCTTTGGTCAGATCTAGCTAGTCGGGTCAAGGTGTTCGAAGGGTTATCACACCATGTTGTTTGGTTCAGGGTGATGTCGATTAGGCCTTGGTTTCGGGTGGTGGCTGACCAGAGACGGACAAGACAGCAGCAGCAACACAGTTGGTACCAGGTTCGCGTTGTTTCGGATGGGACTGACCATGACCGGAATTGGTCACGGTGTGGTGTTGGTGTCAATGGCCAAGCCGAGCTTTGGCCCTGGTTTGGTTGTTTTGTTGCTGGCTCATTTTTGTTCAGATTGACCAGGATAGATATGGTCAACGTCAGTCAAGATTCGAGTGCGGTCAAAACTGGTCAACAGCGTGTACGTGTCGGTTCGCAAGGCTTATTCTCGGAAGGCATAACACGCGCCGCCTTTAGTTATTAATCTTTTTGTTTATATCATATATGTATTTAAACATGGTATTCTTAAATGTATAACCGAACCGAACCGACTTGTGAACGAAGATATTTCATTTTTATCTTAGACTTACGACTTGAAGACTAACTTACGTTATGAACATTGTTATTAGAAGTATAAAAATGTCAAACTACATATATACAAATTACCGTTTATCAAAATATATAACTCGTATTCATTAATATTTCAATAAATTAAACCATTGCCGTGTATAAAAGGGTTTAGTGTAATAATAATATTCGGAACATTCGAGTAGGCGAGGTTTTATAAATACTCATTAACACGATTATACAAGTCTAATACTAGTCGTTTTATTATGTTTGTTTTTCGAACTATTGAATAAAGAATAACTTGTACGATTTATTTTGATGATAGCCGGGTATTGTTTTTGGTAAGCTAAACCAAGTATTGCGTATTTGTACATTGATGTTTTGGGAAAATATAGACAACTTGAGTTGTCTGGTTTCTTACAAAAACAGAGGAGACTCTGCCCAAATTTTTACAAAATATAACTATAATTTTGTACAAAAGAAACTATGTTTTACAAATAAACGCTATTCAAACTTTATTTCGTCATAAAAGCGTACATAAATAAACATAATGCACATATCATCCAGTCTTTGAAACAAACTAAACGTGAGTCATGTTACATGTACATTATTTTCACTATCCTAAGTACCCTTTTACAATTAGTCTCAAGTCGCGAAATCCTAAATATATCATAATAAGGTATATATTTTATATAACTATACATTCACATATTTTCGAGAAATCAAAACCAAGTCCTATCGGTTCGTCAAGCTAAAACTACTTTAAGACGAGTATTGTTTTCAATACGAGTCTAGGTAGTTGAATAAACTATCTTTACAACTAAGAAACGAAACAAGTGTATTTGCATTAGAATTTAAGGCATCGTTTATTTGTAATAGGATACAAGAGTTCAATTTATCCAAGTTCATATTTGTTGCTACTTGCTAGTACTTGCACAATGAATTTCAGGTGAGTTTACGTAACCATGTTTATGCAATTCTTTATACTTGCAACATTATACTTAAGCAATTCTACATACATGTCTAGTTGTAAACTTTAATGCCTCATGATTTAGACAACAACAGTTAGACTTACGCTTCAACATACATAATCATTAGCTATGGCCAAGCCGGCGATACTCAATAATAGATCTATTGGATTGACAATCCCACCTAGATTCGTTGACCATCTTTTATGGGGAGCGCGGGTGATTGTTATCGTTCCAACATGATATTAAGGTGAACCGTGGATGACGGGATGGACCTAAACTAGTCGGAGGTTTGATTATGTGCATTCAACACTTCATGTTTATTCATGTAGACTTATACTTACGATAGACATATGAATTGCTAAACTTTTATTCTTAAACTTAATTGCTTGACATGGCTTATGTATTCTCACCAACTTCTAGTTGACCCCCCCCCCCCCCATTTTTTTCAAACTCAACAGGAATTACTGATGCTTGAAGTCTAGAGCTAGCATGAGGAGATATTTGAAGTTTTAAGCTTTGTTTGATTATTTGATGTAGACTTTAATGTAATTCAATTTTGTAATGAAATAAAGGATTATTTAAACATATGTATTACCATGAGCTACTGAACAATCATTCATACGTGACACCTCGATATTTCCGCCATCGGTTGGGGTGTTACATGAGCGAATACATGGTGCGGTTATTTTCACCAACTAGTCGTGTGAATTCTACCAACACGTTGTACTAATACGAAGTCCTCCATGGACGGCGTGTTTCTTGAACATCTTTGTACGCCATGACAATCTCCTCATTTTTACTCCAACGAGTTATTTTCAAAATGATTATGAGAAGATTAATAGATGATTATGAGGGGTTATAGAGGTTATTTAGAGATGATTTTTATTTATTTGGTGTTAGAAGTGATGAGGTTTTATAGGGTAAAATTTTGGTTTTCAAAATGTTACCGTTGGCTTTATAGGATCCATTTGCTTCAAACTAAGGAATTTTAAGCTACTTTTACGCAAAACAATCAACTTCTATTTGCCTCACCTATAAATAGAGCATGGAGTAAGATTTAGAACACGGTTTTTTTCTTCCTTGTCCTTCTAAACAACCCGACTCTATAACATTGTCTAAACCATAATTCATAACCATTGCCATACTCATGGGCAGATCTAGTCTTGTTTTATGAGTTCTTAGGATCGCACTCGGTTTGAAAAAAATAGAAATAAGTTAACGAGAACCTTAAATGATTTGGAAAAATTAGTTA
The DNA here is from genome assembly GCA_028751855.1 of Ambrosia trifida. Lineage (NCBI taxonomy): Eukaryota > Viridiplantae > Streptophyta > Magnoliopsida > Asterales > Asteraceae > Ambrosia > Ambrosia trifida. The sequence continues at coordinate 7,829,486 of CM054132.1, forward strand.
GAATCTATCAAAAGGAACCAACTAAAAAATTTCTGGATCTGCCATTGAGCATATTGGTACTCTTTCATCAAGTTGTCGTTCATTTCAAGGCCGACCCAAGTATAAGTAAAAACAAGTTAGGGTTTTGGGCCCCCAAAATTTTAGGGCCCATTTTAAAAAAAAAGACGCAAGGCGTATTTTTAAATTTGGTTTGACAATCAACAAGAGAAATCTGTTTTCAGTCGAGTGGTAAAACTTTCTCCATGTCTCATCTATAATCGAGTGTTCGAATCGCATCGCATCGTTTACTCTGCTTTTTCTCTACTTAATTTTAGTTCTTCTCTCGTCTGCATTTAAGTACCCTTGAAATATGGAATAGCAAGTATTATTCAATTTCAATAACAAATTCATGAATACTTTTGCTGCTACCACTAGGTTATGTACCTGTGTGATACACGGGTTGAACAATTTAAATTATATATATTATATACAAATTTAAATTATAATTAAGAAAAATTAGATTACATATGTTATTTAAAATAAAAAAAGTTTCATGTACAACCGAAAAATATTAAATATTCATCAGCCCCTAAATGATTTATTGTAAAAAAAACATTTTTATTCACATAAAACTTTTTTCAAATATTCCAAAATATATCTTCAATACACAGTTATTACCTTGTAGACTGCAGGTACAACAAAACAAAAAAATAAAAATAAAAAAGTAATAAAGGTAAATCTGTTTAGGCTAATATATAAAAAAATGAAATTAATTTAAAAGTATCTCCTCATCCGTTAAACCATCCCAATCGAGTATTGTTCATTTTGGAATTTGACATCAAGTTTCCTTAAAGCCAAAGTATTTCTAACCTTGAGTGTATAATCATTTTTTTTCTTACATTAAGGTCCTTAAACATAATGACATTTATTGGTTCAATTTGATTGTATTATAAAAAAAGATTGTGTAAATTAATAGCCTAAAAATAAAGATTGAAACGAATTAGTAATGCAAAGACTGTTTAGATATTGTATTTCTCTATTGAAGTAACTTGAAAAAACAAAGTCAATGAAGATTTCAATTAATGATTTTTCATATATAAAATGTATTTTATATATCAAGCTATTATAATACGAAAACAGCCAAACATATTTAGTTTTGTATTGAATCAAATATTTAATTAATGTGAATTGATTTGTTTTATTCTATTTATTTAGAATATTGTAAGAAATATAGTTTTAAACTTAGAGTAAAAGACCACATATTAAAAACACGTTTTTTAAGGTACACGATTTAAATTTAATAACATATAAATATATTATCTTAAAAAATAAATAACTTTTAATAAAGATTACTTTTGTTAGTTCATAAACATAATTATATTAATTGATTTACAAAAACATATAATATATATATTAAACTGGATTCCAATAATTATATTAATAATTATAGTTGTAACAAATAAAAACTGAATAAGTAATAATTATTAAATAAAGAAACAAATTACAATAAATGTATTGTTTGAAATAATAAAATGGGAGGCTTTATAATGGAGTTCTATGTACTCCATGTGATGTCTTTTATTACTATAGATAAAATCAATTAATGTTGATTGATTTATTTTATTTATTTGTTTTGAACAATATAAAAGTCTCACAAAAAAGCTTGACTGATTGCATTGTGTTATTATTAATTTGTTTATTTGACTTTTGAACTATTTTAAGCATTTAAAATTAATATGTATTTGCTGAACATAGTTTGACATCTAAAACAATGACCAAAATAATAAAACTTAATAATCATTTGTCAAATATTGTAACAAAATTAATTTTAAACTTAGAATAACATATTAAATTTTATAAAAATGGGTTAATTTAAGGTAAATGGTTTAAATTCAAAGTTAATAATACATAAATATAAATATGTTATATGAAAAAGAATCATGTGTTTTCTTTTATTAATGATTTAAGTTACAACTATGATTATTAATATAATTACTAAAATTTAATTTAATAAACTTAAATCATGTTTTGAAAATCAATTATTATTATAAAATTTGAGTTTAATGTATTAAATAATAAAATGAGAGAATTCATGAGGGAGTGTCATGTGTCCCTCGTGTGTTTTCTTTTATTATATAGTGTAGATGTAGAAGTATAGATGTAGATGTAGATTATTATTATAGCATTACATTTACAAATATTAATATGTATATGTTAAAATAACATATTTACGTTCTTGATTATAAAGAAAAATAATAAAAAAAATGTTTGCAAATGTGTCACATATTAGAGAATATTTAATTATGTGTAGCCAGTTAAACCTATAGTCCTCTTAAATTATAACATATTTAAGTAAGTAATTATAATAAATGAATTAAAAGTCCTAAATACTTTTAAGTTTCTACATATCTAGTAATATTGTACAAATAAATATTCATGGTTTCCTCCTAGTTTTCATATGCTACAAGTCTAAAACTATCATATTTTCACAACATTATTGGATAGAAAACCACTTAGTTTATAAATTCATTAGATGTTATCTTTAGTAATTTCCATGCTACATAAAATGTAAAGGTACAAATCCGAAAAAAAATGAAAAGGCCCCGGATTTTTTTTCGTTTTGGATTCCTAAAATGGTCAAGTCGGCCCTGGTTCATTTTATACTTTTTATATAGATATGTGTATAGTATTCTTTTGATAACTACTTGGTATGTTCTCTACTTATTTTTTATTCATTGCATATATATGGTTTAATATGTTATTGATTGCGGCTAGCTATGCAATAATAGTGATGAAACTAAACATATAGCAGTGTTTGATGTGTTATGAATTTACTTGTTTTCATTTAACTTATATACATATTTAGGGGGTGTTTGGGATTGATTATTCAAAACAAATTATGCGTTTTGGAAAAGCAAGGGTGGAGCTGCTTATAGATTATTGCGTTTTGGTAGCCTATAAAACTGATTCTCAGCGTTTTCAAAACGTAATCCCACACACTAAAAACTGATTATCTGTGTTTTCAAAACGCAATAATCTAAAAATCAGATTCAAAATGCAATCCCAAACACCCTCTTAATCTCTTATGCGTGTTAGGAAGCAATTGTGAATAACCAGAATAGTTCGATGATGTTATTGATAATAAGACTATATATACAAAGTTTCCTAACAACCTTATCGCTAAACTAGAAAATACAATAATGACCATTAAGCCACAATATACATAATTGATACAACAACATATTCCTAGGGAATATTACCACTTATAGTCCCCCGCAGTCGCAACGGTAGTTTAACGCACGCATAGACTGGACTTGAATCGATTGAACAGTTGCTTAGGGAGTCCTTTGGTGAAGATGTTAGCGTATTGATAGTCATAAACTGATTCAGTCCCGAAATAGATCTGGACCTTAATCAAAGGTTAATCAATGAATAAACTCAAACTTGAATCAAGGGTTAAACCATAAATAGACTTGAACCTTACTCCAAGGTTAAGTCATAAACGTATTCGGATCGTAACCGAAAGTAAATTCCTAGGTGGATTTGAACCTTAATAAAGGGTTAGATCACAACCACCTTCGAAACTTAATCGGGGATCTAATAAGTAGACTTGAACACTAGTCAGAAGTCAAGTCCTAATCACGTTCGAACCACGAACAAAGGTTTATTCGTAAGTAGACTTAGACCTTAATCAAGGGTTAAGTCTTCATCGACTCGAACCTTAATCGGATGCTAATCCGCAACAAGGGTAGAGTCACAATCAATGGTTGGATCCTAATCAAGTTGAACCCTAGTCGAAATAGATTCCTAACTAAATACGAACCTTAGTTCAAAGATCACCTTGTTAGAGAACCAGAACTAAATCGAGGGTTAAATCGTAAATGGACCTGAACCTTAATAAGAGGTTAAGCCCTAAGCAAACTCGAATGATATCCTAGGGATTGGTCACTTGCAAAAATAAACCTCATTTGAAGGTGAACCCAAAACCAAGACTCAAACCTAGTCGAGTGTAAGTTATACGCGGACTTAAACTATAACAAATTCGTAAAAGCCTATGGGCAAGGGTGAACTATGTATCACACTAAACATGAACATAAACAAAATGAAGGGCCACGAGGTAACCGTAGAGCATTGCTCGCACCTAACTAAATAGAAAATCACGGTGGTAAAACATAAGACCACGTATTACACAAGAAAATGAACCCAACATTTAATGGTAAGGGGCAAGTCAGAGACCTTTTGAACTAGAGTGACAATAACTCTAGTGGTAATCGGGTAAAACCAAATATAGTTACCACGTGATCTGATTTCGATACATTATAATGGCAAAACGAAACGAACCTTCGCGTGACTTTAGCACCGGAGGAATAGACCAACTGGCAAAGATCTAATATGTATAAAGGGTCAAGAATCACAAAATGGAGGCAACACCTCCGTAATAAGCTAAACTGGGTCTGTAGGAACAATATACGCATAAAGACTAAACTAAGAAAACACACGTAGTAATACATGTGTGAATAAGGGAATGATCCGAGAATCAAAGTCTTAAGTGCACAAACAAATAAAAACGGGTCGTAGTACCAAAGATTTGATCTTAGGAAATCAGACTAGTAAGGAAGTGGTCTGTAGGACCAAGGTACCACAAGGAACTAAGTAAGATAGATCCTGCATGGATATGAAAAACTAAATTTCGAATACGAAATGAAATCTAATGATAAATCTCAAGAATGAGATACATAAACTCAAAAAGGATAGATAAAGAAGGAGTCGTGAGCCCTATGCGTAGGAAAAAAAAACTTCCTATAAACACAACCAACTCACAAAATGCCGGACTACCGGTGCGAGGAAAAAAAAAAGAAGGGAGGAAGAAAGCGACCCATCGTGTGAAAATTACTTCAACATAAGGTCTAAAGTTCACGTACCAATATGGAACAAATGATACCAACGCATGAAGAAACATTCAAAGGGTAGGCCAGACGCCGTCTAGATCATGAATAAATGGAGGATTCCATGAACTCTCCAATTACGAATTGGAAAATCAGGAAATTAATACGGGCATGGCGCTTCGTGAACGCCTAATCAAAAGACGTTAATAGAACTCGTAAACGAAAACTGCCACAAAGCTTGGAGTTGTGCGGTAAATAATTTAATAAATACCAATACACGAACTGCACTTAGAGCAGTAATTCAAGAATCATGATGGCTAGTAATCCGAGACACCACGAACCCTACCTTAGAAACTTGAATACTAGGCCAAGCAAAATTAAAACACTTAATAAGTCAATATATTAACCAATGGAAATTGGGAATCGATTATACACTGAAACGCTGCAGAAAAGTACAGCAAAAAGCTGCTGAATCATGGCTGAAACATTGCACAAAAGTGCAGCCGAAACACAGCTAAAACGCTGCACTAAAGGGCAGCAAAAAGCCGCAAAAACGTTGCTGAAACGTTGCATAAAAGCGGTGCAAATTGCTGCTGAAACGTATAAGTAAATACGTGTAGAATCATATCTTATTGTATGAGACAATGACTAATTCATAAAAGGGGGGCCCTTGAGCCGGAACCCATGGCGAAGAGACATTACATCAAGAATGGAGGTCACTCCCAGAAGTCATTAACTTATCCGAATCCAATGCGCCCCAAAACGCGTAAAAAAAATCTAAGCAAAGTAAATGGACGAAGTATAAACACTAAGTCCGTAGTTGTCTAAGGGTGCCAAACGAACAACGGAGTCAAAGACGATGACCCTTAAACTAACCAAGATGCCTACTAGTGACCAAACTAAATACTTGCACGTGTGGGTAGAGCCATAACGAATAATTAAATCCGACAGATAAGAACAATGTCAAATTGGTAACACCTTGTTGGGAGGTGGGAGAACACAGTATTAGGATCCTAAGTCATGCTCTTACGGAATTCCTATCAAAGAGGTTGTGTGTAATTGAAGCTAAAAGATTAAAACGACTTGGATAAGGGATAGAACCCCCACCGATTCGGTATACATCAGTGTAACACCCCAACCGATGGCGAAAACATCGGGATGTCACGTATTGATGATTGTTCAGTAGCTCATGGTGAATAATAAATTTAATTAAATGATTTAAATAAATTACATACAATTGTTCTACAAGAAATTCGTACATCAAATTGAATAAAACTATGCACACATCTTCAAGCATTAATTCGAATCTTCAAACAAGTAGAACCTGAAACATGTTAAGTTGAAAATATTTTGGGTCAACAAAAGTTGGTGAGAATTACATAGGTTTTGATAATCGAATAAAATTGTTGTGCAATTCATGTGTCATGGCAATCTAGTCCATGTGTGAAAACATACTAGAAGTAAATTGAGTGCATAATCAACCATTGTGACTGTTGTATTGTGGTACATCCCATACGCTCATGGTTCACTCGTTTATATTGCAGTAACAAACACCCACGCAACCTTTGTAGGAGGCACGTATCCGGGTGGGATTGTCAGTCCAATAGATCTATCAATGTATACCGTTGGCTGATAAATGTTTATGCTAGAATTGTGCTTACCCTAGTCATGTTCAAGACATAATGCAACATAGAAAAACACATAGACACATTGATGATTGAATTGCATAAATGATGTTGTAACATGTTTCACCCCAAAAATGGTGATAAATAGAAAAGGGGCTATGTAAAACTCACCTTAGCAAAATGTTATGTCTCATAAAAAAAATAGAATAATGTGTTGTGAATGTATGCGAGGCGAATCCCAAAGACTCACCAACGTAGCAAGTCCAAATTGAAGAAAACGAAAAAGAAAGAATATCAAGCTTCCAATTCGCCAATTACAAGAGCTTATAATCAAACCTTCAATTGTAGAAGTAATAGACTATAGAATAAAGGTATGAGGGAAAGTTTAATCGGATTGAAACAATCGATTTAGAGGTGCAAAGTATAATGGGTCATAGGTGGGTTTTTATACTAGTTTTGGAGTCAATTAGCCATTAAAATTGGTCAACACCATAAAGTAAGGTTTTATGATGAATTGACTATTTGACTAAGACTTTGACTGTTTGACTAAGACTTTGACTAGGACTTTGACTATTTGACTCAAGGCTTTATTTAAAAAATAAAAAAATCTTGTATGTGAAAAAAAAAAGAATTTAGAATCATATTATTATTATTATTATTTATATACATTTATGTATGTATATAAGTTGTGAGTTAGGATAAATAAAGACTTAGGCACATTTGTATAATATTAATGATAAAGGTGTAATAAGATATATATATATATATATATATATATATATATATATATATATAAGGGCTTTTTATGTATTAAAATTTTGGGGATAATTTTGCGATGTTACAGTCTCCCCTACTTTTGGAAACTTCGTCCCGAAGTTTATTGAAAACACAGGGTTGAAGGTGATTGGTTAGAAATTAGGACAAGGGTGGTTTGGGAAGTTTCGAGTTAAGGCATGACATAAATTTATAGGTAACAGAATAAACTGTTTCGAATAATTTGGGTAAGAGTTTTGATATGTGTGAGTTTTAAGGGTTGGATTAGGTTCATCTGAAATAGCAAGGAGAATAAGAATCTTAAGTTTTAGGAGTCCTAAAAGGAATGAGTTGTTGGACTATTGAAAGACTAAATGAACTACCAGATAACTAAGGTTTATAATTGGTCAACTACCGAAAACCTTGATAGAATTTCACACTACCTTAACGTACCTGTAAATTCATGATTACGTTCCGGACCGCAATCACCAATTTACCTTACATTAGGGTTTTGTGTCCTTCTATAACTCTAGACACACATGTAAAATAATATGATTAACCATGTATCCAAAAATGAGTCCAACTGTTGAGCAGGAAAAAGACTTCTACCAGTCAGTGAGTAGGAACCTCTACCGATTGTTGAGCAGGTATGATAGCCTCTACCAGTCGTTGAGCAGGTTGTAGGGCCTCTACCGACTGTTGAGCAGGCATGATGTCCTCTACCAATCGTTGAGTAGGTTATTTTGTACTCTACTAACTGTTGAGCAAGTACTTCATCCTCTATCAGTTGTTTGATTAAGTGTACCAATTATTACACACATGAATTGCAAATTGATAATATGTACATGTAAGCAATCAAGTATCAAGTATAGCATACGAGTTGTAATAGAGTTGCCCTAGATAAGGTTAATGACTCTAGGTGTGCCTATAGTAAATAGTTTATATTCCATGAATTCTAGTTTCAAATGTTCAAATAAGGCAAATAGTCGAATCCTCATGTATAACTAAGGATTATGTTTGATGCAACACACAATCAAGTTTCAATAGTTTGGTTATCATGGGTAACTAGCTCATGTTTGAGAAGGTGAAGGATATGAATTTAGTTCTTGAGAGGATGATGAAAAATTCTTGAAGCAGAATCAAAGTTGTGAGAGATAGTGAATGTGAAGATAGTTGATAAAGAGTTTATTTTATAGTATGGAGATTATATAATTTGGGTAGGGTGTTGAATATTTAAAAAGTGGCTAAGATGGTAAGGTGAAGTGTGATTGTGAAATCCATGGATGGTTATGAAATGAGATTGATTTAAGCTGTAAAATTTTGAGATTTTTGAGTTTAGTTTAAGGAAAGTGAGTGTAATCATTTATTCATTAATTAAAACGAATAAACGAAAACGTTGACTTATCAAAGATTCTAGATTCTAATAACATAATGAAGACATGCTTTAGCCTATAAGTGAACACTCATCCCGAGAATTCCCAGGTAGGCATCCGGGTCCCTCGTCTGATTGGGATATATGCGCAATGCCAGCCTAGACAGAAGACTCAGAATACAGGCGTTTACCCTTCCAGATTGCACGTGTTCGTTATCAAAATCTAGAACTTCGACGAGATCTCAAGGTGGTTCAGGCTAAACCTGAGGATTTTGTCCTATTAGTCTAAGAGTAGATCCAGTGATGTAGAGCAACCTTCTTGTAGGGGTGAAAGTAGAGATATGGAGTAGGAGGGAGATAGAGAATAGCAAGTAAAAGAAGCAAGTACTGATTAAGTCCCTAAGGTTATAGTCTAGATTATTTCTAATAACCTAATTCCCTATAACCAAGGCTCTGATACCAATCTGTAACACCCCAACCGATGGCGGAAACATCGGGATGTCACGTATTGATGATTGTTCAGTAGCTCATGGTGAATAATAAATTTAATTAAATGATTTAAATAAATTACATACAATTGTTCTACAAGAAATTCGTACATCAAATTGAATAAAACTATGCACACATCTTCAAGCATTAATTCGAATCTTCAAACAAGTAGAACCTGAAACATGTTAAGTTGAAAATATTTTGGGTCAACAAAAGTTGGTGAGAATTACATAGGTTTTGATAATCGAATAAAATTGTTGTGCAATTCATGTGTCATGGCAATCTAGTCCATGTGTGAAAACATACTAGAAGTAAATTGAGTGCATAATCAACCATTGTGACTGTTGTATTGTGGTACATCCCATACGCTCATGGTTCACTCGTTTATATTGCAGTAACAAACACCCACGCAACCTTTGTAGGAGGCACGTATCCGGGTGGGATTGTCAGTCCAATAGATCTATCAATGTATACCGTTGGCTGATAAATGTTTATGCTAGAATTGTGCTTACCCTAGTCATGTTCAAGACATAATGCAACATAGAAAAACACATAGACACATTGATGATTGAATTGCATAAATGATGTTGTAACATGTTTCACCCCAAAAATGGTGATAAATAGAAAAGGGGCTATGTAAAACTCACCTTAGCAAAATGTTATGTCTCATAAAAAAAATAGAATAATGTGTTGTGAATGTATGCGAGGCGAATCCCAAAGACTCACCAACGTAGCAAGTCCAAATTGAAGAAAACGAAAAAGAAAGAATATCAAGCTTCCAATTCGCCAATTACAAGAGCTTATAATCAAACCTTCAATTGTAGAAGTAATAGACTATAGAATAAAGGTATGAGGGAAAGTTTAATCGGATTGAAACAATCGATTTAGAGGTGCAAAGTATAATGGGTCATAGGTGGGTTTTTATACTAGTTTTGGAGTCAATTAGCCATTAAAATTGGTCAACACCATAAAGTAAGGTTTTATGATGAATTAACTATTTGACTAAGACTTTGACTGTTTGACTAAGACTTTGACTAGGACTTTGACTATTTGACTCAAGGCTTTATTTAAAAAATAAAAAAATCTTGTATGTGAAAAAAAAAAGAATTTAGAATCATATTATTATTATTATTATTATTTATATACATTTATGTATGTATATAAGTTGTGAGTTAGGATAAATAAAGACTTAGGCACATTTGTATAATATTAATGATAAAGGTGTAATAAAATATATATATATATATATATATAAGGGCTTTTTATGTATTAAAATTTTGGGGATAATTTTGCGATGTTACAATCAGGTTTCGAGGACGAAACCCTCCTTAAGGGGGTGGAGTTGTAACGCCCCGAATCCTATAAAATACAATTAACCGTGATAATGTAATTAGAGGGGCCTAAATGATAATCAAAGTAAGGATGAATTCTATGAAATATGCATGTTTAATGTGCTAATATGTAACTTGAGGGGCTAAAGTTGTCATAATTGAAAGATTGGTTTTAAAACAAAACAAATCAAGACAAGGATTCATTTTCCCTGCTCTTGATATCACGCCAAGCACACACACACTTCACATACAAGTTTTCTCAGCCCCAAATCAAGGTAATTCAGCCAAGAATCAAAGCTTTGAACTTTGCATGAGCCAAATTATGGTCATCCAAGGTCTAAAGATCATCTAGGTATCTTTTATCTCCTCTAATTTGGTGTATTATGGTCTAAGTAGTGATGAGTAACATTCTTGAATTCATGAGCTAGACAAATTAATGACTCTTGAAGGTAACCCTTGTGTTAGGGAACCTTAAAATAAGAAATTTTCAGTTAATCTTGTGAATGCAGCCCTAGATGACATGATTCATGATGGGTTTTGTAGGTTGTATGCTTAATCTAGAGTTCTTGGTGAAGTTGAGTGTTTAAGAACTCAAATCATAAATCTTATTGTGAAACTTGTTTTGAAACCTGTCATATTATGATGTGAATGAGGTTACAAAATCTCAATTAGAGTAATGTGGATCATAAAACACATGGGTACTAGCCTTGGTAAGGTAAAGCACGCCAAGTGTTCGATCAATTGTCTAAGTGAACTAAATTGTGCTAAAATTAGTAAAGAACTAAGAAGGACAAGTTGTGCCCCATAAATGATTGTCAAACTTTGTGTAACTTATCAAAGAATGTGAAATTGACAATCTAATGTGAACGACGAACATCTAGGTTCCAAGAGTAAGCCCTCGGGAATCCTAATACCAAGGAAGCTCGTGTAAAAGGGGTACGCATAAAGGTAAGTCACCCGATGACTTAATCTTGTTATATTCATTTATAAACATGTGCTATATTTTATTGCTTAGTAACTTATGTTGATAATCCGAGCCAAACTATGCAATATCCTTGCATATCCTTAGTTGCAAGGTAGGAATAACACCATCATGGCCATACGGGTCATGGGAGGTTAAGTGAGTTATACTATGACTCCTAAGCTTATGTAGTGAGTCGCACCATGACTTCTAATCCTCATGATGCTTAATATTGTATTGGTTAGCTAAATTAAAACCAAGTAGACACGAGTTTCTCATTAATACGTTGATTATAGTACAAAGTATGGGATACATGATAGTTAAGCAAGCTATGTATCGTCTAAAACAAACCTAGATCGAAACGCCAAAGGTGTGGATTGATGCGCCTTAGGCGTTACCAAGGAAGTCTTATGGGGTTGGACATTTGATGTTTTGGTTATTGAAATAGAGGTTTTACGCCTACATAAAGAAAAGAGGTTATCGCCTTAGACAAGCCTTGGTGAAGGATGGATAGGATGACCCGTTTGAGGATTTTGTCTGTCTTGATTAGGCTTGGTAAATGGTTGGGACTCATACGTTGTTACACTGTGAATCAAGCCTAAAAAAAAAAAAAAAAAACTTAGTTATTTTGCAGCCAAATAAATGTACTTATGGCTGCATTTTTATACTCATTGTTGCAAGGCTCTTAAGTGTTATAATTTTTATAAAAAAAAAAAATTCAAGTCGGTTTCCTTCCAGAAGTTGATGGCCGCAGGCCATGGCTTCGAGCCGTGGCCCACGGCCGAATCAGCAAAGCGGACAGCAGCAGCAAGCAGCTGCAGAATAGCAGCGAGCAGCAGCACACAGCTGCAGACCAGCCGTAGTACAGCTGCGGAACAGCAGCGAGCAGCAGCAGTCTGCTGCAGAACGGCTGCACAACAGCAGCTAACAGCAGCAGCCAGCCGTAAGCCGTGGCTGGCTGGCCATAGCCTACGGGGCGGGTGCAGAGTCTTTTGGCTTCGTTCCAGTTTTTATCGTTTTGTGATTCCACTCCTACTCAATTTTTAAGCGAGTTATTATCACACTAACCTTGTTTTAATGATATTTCATGTGTCAAAACTTTAGGTTTGTTCAAGGGATGAAAACGGGGAATGATCAAGTTCACTTTTGACGAATCAAGCGCGTACTAAAATCAAGCTTCCGCACTTATCATCTAACTTTCGGGTTCAAACATCATTAGTCGTTTTTCATGAAACAAGTCTAACCATTAAACATGTTTATGCAAAGGCGTGATGTCTTGTAAAATTTATGTGAGTAATGTGAATGAACCCGATTTATGGTGTTTAAATATTAAGGTAAAATATGCATCTTTTGTCGGGGTCTTACACATAATCGTCTTAGTGAATGTCTTTCATGTTTGGATGATTATTAGGGTTGCCTGCTTGGTGCTCGTAGCTTAGTTTATGGTTTTGTGCACGAAAGCCATAGGAACTTGATTAGAGAATTTAGAGGACTTAGGTATTCTTCCATTCTTGAGACCGGGAGGTGATGGAATGTTGGGTTGTCTAGAGCTTTAGGTGTTAGGTTTTGGGAGAGACCGGGAGGTGATCCTATCCTAGTTGTCTTTAGTTTCTTGCAATTCCAAGTCATAGTTAACCCAATTAAGTTACTCCTTTACATCTTAGGGTGTAATGTGATTAGAGAGACCGGGAGGTGATCGAGTCATTAGAGTACCTTAGCATTCTTAGTGAGGTGAGACCGGGAGGTGATCCGAGCTAGATAGCCAGTGTTTTATTCCTTAGGATTCTTTGGGGTGTGTTAGTGAGACCAGGAGGAGATCTAGTACGTCTTAAGGTTTCTTAAGTTATCTTTAGAATCTGGTAAGCCATTCAGTTTTCCATTACAGAGAGTTGCGAGTTTGCATGTAGGATTCTTGACCTAGGTAGTTGCCTTCCTATCCTGATATTTACCTCATTTATCCGTGATGTCTATTTATCTTATTTACTTTATTTATCTTATTATAAAAAAAACAAAAAAAAAATCATTTATAAACCAATTTTGTTAAGTCTTAGTTGAGTCTAGTTTTGTTTTCTAGTAGTGTCCTGTGGGTTCGATACTCGGACTTATTTAGTCTATACTGCATTGATAGGTACACTTGCCTGTCGTGTGGTCTAGTTTAGTTGAGTCTGTTTTATATTACTAGGTGTCTAGGTTAGGTATTTATTTATAGACCATACATAGCACATCAGTATGAATTTCTTCAAATTCCTTTAACTAAGGGAATTCAAAATCTTTCCAACATTAGAAGGAATTCAAGTCAATTTATTGAAATCTTCAATCGGTTGATGTCGTTTCGAACCAAACCGATTCGAACCATACCGTTTCGACGCAAATCGTTTAGATCCGTATTGTTTTCAACTCGTACCGTTTTGGCCCGTACCATTTCGGACCGAACCGTTTCGATCCAAACCGTTTTGGATCGTACCAGTTTCGATCGGTACCATTTCACCTGGTAAAGTTTCGACCCGAACCGTTTTGGACCGTACCAATTTCGACCGGTACCGTTTCACCTGTAACACCCCAACGGATGGCAGAATCATCGAGGGGTCACGTAGTGACGATTGTTCAAAAGCACATGGTACTAAAATGTAAATATATTATTGAATAATTTAAATTGTCTTACATGGATGAAATGTGAATAATACAAAAGTCTGAACAAAACATGAAATTTGAAATAAATTATTAAAAGCAAGCACTAAAATCCAATGCTATGGAACTAAGATCAAACTGCACTTCAAACATGTACAAAATAAGTTTTGTCAACACATGAAATGTTGCTGAGCATTCCTACTTTTAATACCTATAGTAAGTTTGAAAACGTTATACAATTCAAGTGCAAAGCTACAGTGTATTTATGTAAAATTTGTATCATACAAATGAGCGAAATCAATCCCGTGACTGTATAAATGTACTAAAATGAACGGCGGTGTACTTATCCAATAAATGGATAATAACTTAACAATGAACATGGATTCTCCGATGAAAAAGGGGGAGAATAACCTAGGTGGGTTGTCAATCCAATAGCGCTATCCAATGTTAAAGTCGGCTTGTACATGGTTAATGATTTCACTAAGTGTAAATGTATTCTACATGTAATGTTTAAGCATAAAGCACGTATGTAAGCAAATGCACAATGTACTAGAATTGTTTTGTAAAAATGTGAACTTGTATGTGTATTTTGTTTAAGTGTACATATAACACCCCAAAAGTGAATAAAGACAAAAAGGGGATAGGAAATACTCACATTGGTTCTAACGAGGAATTTGCAAGAAGTCAACGAGAAACAAAGAATTATGCTTGAACCTAAGTATATTAAGAATGATGATTTAGTGGGGGTTTTTTTTTTTTTTTTTTTTTGTGTGTGTTATTTAATAGTTATGATGTTCATGCATAATATGTTACTTTTGATTTATCTATTTTACTATCATTGTTTTTCTTACCAACTTTAATTAAACTACATGATTCGTTGACTCATCGATTTTCTTGCGACAGAGACCTTTAGACTCTTGGCTAATTAGCTTACGGGGTTCAATATGGTTCGAAGATGTATAAATAACAAATTATTTATTTATTTATTTTACTGAAAGTTTAGGACTACAGTTTTGAATAATAGAATGGTAATATATTACTAACATCTCTAAAGACTTAGATAGGCATCAAAATCAATTATATACATTGTTCCATTTTATCATCTAAATTATGATTTTAAAGCCTCACCACCCAATTTTAAATAATAACATGTATTTTGGATTACTGAGATAACCAATAATGAAAATTGGTTTATAAAGCCAACGCCATGCATTCGTATAGCTCACTCTAGAAATCACAGTGGCAAAGAAATATAGGTTATGAATATATGTTTCAACCGAATTCTTTAATGCCTAAACTGTTTAGAGTTTCATATAAATTGTTTGTTTTTTTTTTAATAAAACCACATGAATCGTTAATAAATTTAACATAACTCAATTGCCATCACAGGTTAATAGTCGCCAGAAACCGAAACGAACCAGGAATCGTACATCTATTTTCAAACCGAAAGATGAATAGGTTTGCTAACCTGAATAAGAAGCCGGATTTAACGGACGACATAGCCTGTTGTTTGAGGTTATTCAGACTTGAGTCGGAAGGAAAAGACGACGAACTTAAGGTCGAGAACAAAACACCAGCTGAGTTTGTGAAACCCCTAATCCGTGGTGGCAGACACGATGGTGTACGATGGTAGTGACCTGAACTGTGATGATGTACAATGGTGAATGGTTGATGTCGTCTGTGTCTGCTACTAACTGTGGTGACTTCTAAAATTTCGTTTGGTAGGGAGGAGGTAAAAAAAATAATTTACAAGAGGAAGTGATGTGCTATGTATGGTCTATAAATAAATACCTAACCTAGACACCTAGTAATATAAAACAGACTCAACTAAACTAGACCACACGACAAGCAAGTGTACCTATCAATGCAGTACAGACTAAGTAAGTCCGAGTATCGAACCCACAGGACACAACTAGAAAACAAAACTAGACTCAACTAAGACTTAACAAATTTGGTTTATAAATGATTTTTTTTTGGTTTTTTAATAATTAATTAGAATAATAAAATAATTAAATAAGATAAATAAACAGCAAGGATAACTGATCGAGGAAAATATCAGGATAGGAAGGCAACTACCTAGGTCAAGAATCATACATGTAAACTCACAACTCTCGGTAATGAAAAATTGAATGGATACCAGATTCCAAATATAACTTCAGAAACCCTAAGACGTGCTAGATCTCCTCCCGGTCTCACCAACACACCCCAAAGAATCTTAAAGAATAAAACACTAGCTATCTAGCTCGGATCACCTCCCGGTCTCACCTCACTAAGAATGTAAAGGTACTCAAATGACTCGATCACCTCCCGGTCTCTCTAATCACAATACACCCGAAGATGTAAAGGAGTAATTTAATTGGGTTAACTATGACTTGGAATTACAAGAAACTAAAGACAACTAGGATAGGATCACCTCCCGGTCTCACCTAAAACCTAACACCTAAAGCTCTAGACAACCCAACATTCTATCACCTCTCAGTCTCAAGAATGGAAGAATACAAAAGTCCTCTAAATTCTCTAATCAAGTTCCTATGGCTTTCGGATCCAAAACCATAAAATAAGCTACAAGCACCTAGCAGGTAACCCTAATAATCATCCAAACATGAAAGACATTCACTAAGACGATTATGGAACTCTCAAAAATAATAAATTAGACTTAAGTACGCACACACATCATAATAAACACCAACCAAATCGTTACCAAAACATTAACCATTCAATAAATAATCCATAAACCGAAAGCTATAAATTAACACGCAGTCATCATACAACCTAGGTAGCCATAAAATATTTAGCTAATAATAGTCATGGAAAAAGATAAAAACATAGATTCAAAACCACATAAAGTCATATCTATATCTATATCTATATATATATATATATATATATATATATATATATATATTGCAAAGGGATTAATTATACATGTCATACTCTTATGCAATCTCTTATTTGAGAGATGACACATAGGATGTGATGTGTCAACTTTAGACCAATTAAAAAAAGGAATAAATATGGTTTAACTTAATCTATTAAATACATAATTTACTAAATATAAATATTAAATCTTTATTATTTTCTCTTTCATGTTTCCTCCCATAACTTTTAAACGTTAATATCTTTTATATACGAGATTTTTTAAAGAAAAAAATTACACCAAATTAACGAGCGTTTTATTGTCTTTCCAACGAGTACCATAGTGTTATATAAAAAACAAAGAAAAAAAAGACTATTTTTTGTAACCTGACTGGTATTATGTCAGGTTTGGGATTAGTTTAAAAAAAATTGTGTGTTTGGGTCGGGCCTGGGATTAGGTGATACCCGACCCAATTACCCAAAACCACATACCCAAATACCCGAACTATATACCCGATCATATACCCATGAATTTTTTAACGCATCACATAACCCTTAGACTAATACGTTCGATATTTTAATAAATAACTTTTTCCTTATTTCATGTTAATTCTTTTAAGAATGATCGATTACAAACTTCTAAATTCATTTGACATTATATAATATTTTGTAATAGCACTAGATTTATACCCGGCGCAGAGATTCATTTTTTTTATATTAGAATATGATAACTTATGGCAGATATTTGTTTAAAATAAATAATAGTAATAATAATATTCATTAATCATATATTGACAAGTCATTAATTAGGTTGTCATATTAGATATTTTATTATGTCATATTAGATATTTCAACCCGGGACGCTCCCGGGATAAAAACTAGTTACCAATATTCATAGACACAAAGTAAATAAATATAAAAACTAAGACTTTTAGTGACCGAACCCGAGCCTTCCTGCCCTTCAATTAACCTCCTATTCTTTTAGAATTGCTATTGTCGTGGCCTTCTTTTCCTTTTGGCAGCTGATGACCTTTTCCGATATGGCTCCACTCGATAATAATCTCTTCGAAGATAATAATATGTGCCGATCTATTCCCCCCTTTTCGAAGATTAATATTGTCTCCATTTATAATATTTCACATCTCATATTATGCACAGCCCTTTCACGAGATGGGCTTAGGCCATTTTTTGTTCTTATTTTTGTTTCTTTTAAAACCAACGTAACTTTTGACTTTTTTTTATTTGTTCAACAGTTATTATTATTATTATTATTATTATTATTATTATTATTATTATTATTATTATTATTATTATTATTATTATTATTATTATTATTATTATTATTATTATCGACTCGGGTGTTCTTGGCTTGACCAAAATTTCCTCGTTTACGCTCCAACGTATATGAACACCTACTCTCAAGTGTTCGTGTCTTTATTAAAATTCTTACGTTTTAAGCTCATTTTCCACGAACACCTATAATATAATACAAATAAATAAACACATAATAAAACGACACTAAACGAATAAAAACCTGACCAAATAATATACAAAATACATAGAAAAAGAGATGTGTTTTGCAACACATCAGGAAGTGTGTAATAACTTTGATTTTATGGCATATGCTCAATCACACAATTGCTGAGATGTTATTTCAAGGAATGAAATACAAAGACTATAAATACAAAGATAATTGAGAAAGATATGGAAAGAAGCTAGTCAAAGGAAGAGGTGATGAAGGCAGGAAATGAGAAGGAGATTAGGCCCTCAATCTTATCCGTGAATTATGGTCAATAGTGGGTGGGTATCATACACTTACGAGACCATTTGTTTATGAATACTTATACATACAATAATCAGTGATAAAATGAATGCAATCGATTAAGCCATAAACTTTAAGGGGCCGTTTGGCAACTTCTGAATGAGTAAGTGCTGACCCAGTAAGAGGTCTGAATGGTTAAGAGGTTATGAATGGTTAAGTGCTGAATAATTAAGTGATGTTTGGTTGGACATCTGAATGGTTAATTTTTCCCACATTGTCAAATAAAATCTTATTTTTTAACACATAATAACAAAACAAGTGCAATTGTCTTACTAATCACACTACTCATTTTGTCCACACTCTATAGTGTCCTTATCTTATATCTCCATCTTCTCCACATACTTCCCAGCAAACACCTACCACCATTACTCTATTCACATTATAACACCACCATTTCCATCAACTTCAACGCTCAGTTTGTCGACAATAATCCCCGAAACATCATCTACGTCTCCGATTTATACAAGGCTCATCCCATATCTACCATAATTCACAACCTTTACCGTCTGCTCCCACAAGCCTGTTCCACGACGTCTGATCATAAATTTGTTTTGCAGCTTTCAACGACCGAATGGCTCGTTTTGGTTTTCGTTTTCAGGGCTGCATGTCGTGCTTCACACTCAACAGCAGCTCCTCTTATTCAGTCAGACACATCTTCAAATCTGACCCGTTAAGAGGCATGGTCAGATATGTTTTTCATTCAGACGTGTTCGGCCAAACACCATCAGGTCTGACCGAGTCAAACCTCCTCCCTGGTCAGAGTCAATCAGATGCAAACAAACAACCCCTAAATCATTTCATGTGGTTTAAGCGATTTTAAAATTTTGGGTCATAGTCACTTTAGGTCCCTAAAGTTATAATGGATTTATTGGAGAAATTACGAATGTTACATCACCCAATACCGTTTTGACCCGAACCTTTTTGGACCGTACCAGTTTTGAATGGTATTGTTTCGACCCAAACAGTTTTGGACCGTACCAATTTTGACCGATACCATTTCACCTGATACCGTTTCGACCCAAACCGTTTTGGACCGTACCAATTTCGACCAATACCGTTTCACCCGAACCGTTTTAGACCGTAACAGTTTCGACCGATACCGTTTCACTTGGTACTGTTTTGGACCATACTAGTTTCGACGGGTACGAAACGGTACCGGACCATACTAGTTTCGACGGGTACGAAACGGTACCGTTCACCTGGTACCGTTTCGACCTACACCGTTTCAACGCGCACCTTTCCGAACCGTACCTCTTCGACGCGCACCGTTTCGACCCGTACAATTTTGATCCGTACCGTTTTGACCTGTACCAGTTTTGATCGGTATCGGTTCACTCAGTATCATTTCAACCCGAACCGTTTTGACACGTATCGTTTTGGGTTGAAACGGTGCGCGCCTAAACGGTAGAGGTCAAAAAAATTCGATTTAAAGGGTACGGGTCAAAACTGTAGATGTCGAAATGGTAAAGGTCGATACAGTTCGAGTCGAAACTGTACGAGTCAAAACGGTTCGGACTGCTACGAGTCGTGGAAGAAAGGGTAATAGATTCCAATTTATTATACAACCAAACACAATAATAAAGGATTTTAGATTTCAATTCCAACAATTTCCAATTCCTTTTGGAATGTTTAAAGGTCACGGGTATCCCACTACCAGCACGGTAACGCCGCCACCACCAGTCCTGGTAGGGGTCCCGTGAACTGTTTTCTGGTTCTATCTAACGGGCTGGTAATTTGGTATATTAATTGCAACGGTCAAATTTTTATGTTTTTAATTCGTTTTTTACTGTTGATTTTAATTTGTGAATTTTTATAATTATTCAAATGGTCATATTTTGTGACCGTTTTTATCAAAGGTCTATAAAACACAAAACAATTCCATGGTTTAGTATAAAAAAATAGAAATTATCTCCATACTTTTAAAAAAATGAGTGACATTGGCGTCGAAGATGATCAAGTTATCATTCCCTCGCTCGAAGTGCACCCGATTTTACACTCAGGAGACAGTAGCCTTGAGTTTCTCATGGACCTTGCCAAGCGAGCTGCAGAGCAAGACACAACAACATCTAAAAAAAGATGCGTGCCACGTGATCGCGAGGGAGGCAATACCCGTTTAATAGATGGCTATATTTCCGACGTACCAAAATACACCGACACACAGTTTAAACTAAGGTATCGCATGTCGACACGTCTATTTCTAAAAATTGTAGCAGATGTTGAAGCAAACTTCAAATGGTTCAGAGAGGACGTGGACGATCGGTTTAGAAAGAGTTTTACGCCCATACAAAAAGTATCTTCAGTAGTAAAACAACTCGCAACCGGTAATCCTCAAGACGAATACGATGAGTATTTATGTATGTCTGAGAGGACGTCGTGCGAATGTTTACAATTGTTTTGCCATGCCTTCATTAAGTTATACGGGGCTGATTTTTATGAAGACCAACAAGTCACGACATTGTATGTTTGTACGAAGCACACGAAGAAAGACATCACCTTCCTGGCATGATCGGTAGCATTGATTGCACTCATTTAGCATTGCGAGCATGTCCTAGGGAATTACGAGGACAATATATGCGAAGCGATCACCAATACCCTATGATCATGTAGAAGCGGTTGCTTCGCAAGATATGTGGTTTTGGCATGGATTTTTTGGCCCCCCGGTTCACTCAACAACATAATCTCCAACACTCCCCAGTTTACTTACCCAACGAAACGGAACGGCACCGCAGTGTCCATTCACTTTAAATGGCCACTTATATAAACGTGGATATTATCTTACCGATGGCATCTACCCAACCTGGTCAACATTTGTGAAAGCGTTTCGATATCCGACCGATCCGAAGGAAAATAAATTCGTTAAGGTATAAGAGGCTGCAAGGAAGGATGTCGAGCGAGCGTTTGGAGTATTAAAGGGGAAATGGGGAATTACCGCACGACCCTTGAGGCCGACGACCGTTGCTAGGTGTAGCGTCAGCGTCTATACGTGCATGATATTGCACAACATGATCATTAAAGACAAGGAGCGTGCGATATCACCGGTCCACATACGCGATCCCCCAATCCAACCGTTCTTCGACGACCAAGTCCTTACGGAGTTGACAGACTCCGATACGCATTTCCGACTTCGAAACGATCTCGTGAAACATCTAGACGGACTTGATCTACCGCACCTCGAAGCGGATTCCCCCAAATTTTTTTTCTTTTATTTAGTTTGTTTTTAATTTATGTGCATTTCTATGTTTTATTTACTTTTAATATTGTAAGTTTATTTTATTAGTTTAATAAAATGTTTAATTAATGTTTCTTAAAAAAAACTAAAAAAATAAAGATTTCAGTGAAGTGAATCAGTGAAGTGCTACCTCTAAAAAAGTGTTTCACTGAAGTAAATTAGTGAAGTGATGTGGCAGTGCAGGATTGGTTAAAATCAGTTACGTGAAAAGTTTATCCTAGGAACACCCATTCCCCCTAAGTTGTTTTTTCCTATATAGTATCAGTAGAAAAAGTATTTACTAAAGAATAGAGGTGAACAAAAAACCGGTAAAACAAGAACCGATCCAGGTTCCATTTACGACTTGACGGTTTCACATCGATTCCTCGTCCCGACTACACAAACTGACCCGGTCATTTTTTTAAATTGATCCTGAACCGGTTTGAAAAAAAAAACGATTTCAAACCTATATGAGAAAACCGGTCTATATTATTAAAGAATTTCAATTTTATATGAAAGAAATTATATGTTACAAAATTATACAAAACAGTTTCTACACATAGAATTATATACCTATACACTATAAAAAATAGACCGGTTTCGATATCCGACCGATCCGAAGGAAAATAAATTCGTTAAGGTATAAGAGGCTGCAAGGAAGGATGTCGAGCGAGCGTTTGGAGTATTAAAGGGGAAATGGGGAATTACCGCACGACCCTTGAGGCCGACGACCGTTGCTAGGTGTAGCGTCAGCGTCTATACGTGCATGATATTGCACAACATGATCATTAAAGACAAGGAGCGTGCGATATCACCGGTCCACATACGCGATCCCCCAATCCAACCGTTCTTCGACGACCAAGTCCTTACGGAGTTGACAGACTCCGATACGCATTTCCGACTTCGAAACGATCTCGTGAAACATCTAGACGGACTTGATCTACCGCACCTCGAAGCGGATTCCCCCAAATTTTTTTTCTTTTATTTAGTTTGTTTTTAATTTATGTGCATTTCTATGTTTTATTTACTTTTAATATTGTAAGTTTATTTTATTAGTTTAATAAAATGTTTAATTAATGTTTCTTAAAAAAAACTAAAAAAATAAAGATTTCAGTGAAGTGAATCAGTGAAGTGCTACCTCTAAAAAAGTGTTTCACTGAAGTAAATTAGTGAAGTGATGTGGCAGTGCAGGATTGGTTAAAATCAGTTACGTGAAAAGTTTATCCTAGGAACACCCATTCCCCCTAAGTTGTTTTTTCCTATATAGTATCAGTAGAAAAAGTATTTACTAAAGAATAGAGGTGAACAAAAAACCGGTAAAACAAGAACCGATCCAGGTTCCATTTACGACTTGACGGTTTCACATCGATTCCTCGTCCCGACTACACAAACTGACCCGGTCATTTTTTTAAATTGATCCTGAACCGGTTTGAAAAAAAAAACGATTTCAAACCTATATGAGAAAACCGGTCTATATTATTAAAGAATTTCAATTTTATATGAAAGAAATTATATGTTACAAAATTATACAAAACAGTTTCTACACATAGAATTATATACCTATACACTATAAAAAATATATAAAAATAAATAAAAGTTAAACTTTATAAAAAAACATTTTAATTCGATGAACCTAAACTGGTCTTTGAAACCGACCTTTTAATTCGACCAAATCAATGCAAACCCAAATCGATTCCAACATCAAAACTGGTTCAAAACCAGTTTGCATTCTTAAAATAAACATAAGTGTGCACCTCTGCTAAAGAACACAAACACACCTCACAAAAATCTACTGATAAACAACACAAATATCGGATAATAATTATTTGGCATATTTAAAATGACATTGTGTATATATTTTCCGTCTCTTTTCGGATCACACTACTAATGTGCTCTTCACGAGCCGAGCCGAACCGAACGGACCTTTGCTCATGCTTGGCTCATTTACAAACCGAACCGAGCTGAGCGGCTCGTTTACAACCGAGCTGAAAAGTGAGCGAGCATTGTTCGAGCGTAAATTTTTTCGAGCGAGCGTCGAGCGAGAAGCGAGCGAAGAGTAATTTGGACAATCATTAAATTGGGGTGTTATCTTCAATGTTTTCGTTGTCGAGTGACAGCTAAGGTGGAACTGTCCGATGAGGACACTAATATTGAGGTCCTAGTGTCCAAGATTAAGGCTTAGGTAGAGGCAATGAGCATACTAGAGAGAACAATTGTCGCTTTGTGACATAGGGTGATATCAAGCGACGACTAGGGATGGACGACTAATAACATAAAGAAGTCAAGGTTGTCATGTTACGACTTAAAGTTTTACTACTAAACTTAGTATTAAATTTTTATTTGATGAAGCGGGCTAGTCATATTTTATTTGAATATATTGGGCCAAATGTTATGTATAAATCTATAAATATTACTATGAGTTGTGGGTATATATATATATATATATATATATATATATATATATATATATATATATATATATAGGGGAAAGGGAAAAGAGAAACCTTCTAAAACGAGAAAACCCCCGAAAACCTAACTAGTGGACCACATTGCTCCACATCACCCTCTATTATTTTAATTAATAAGGGTAAAATAGTACTTTTACCTTTCCCCCTCTTTCCTAATTTGAATTTTCTCTCTCCCCCCTCCTATATAAACAACTCCCTCTCTCTCTCTCTCTTCATCTCTCTTCCACCATATTCAAGATTAATCCCACCACCACCACCCCCACCGCCACCGCCACCGCCACCGCCGCCACCGCCACCGCCACTGCCACCGCCACCGCCACCACCACCATCACTAGGCACAAACTCTGATTTACATATGCTATCCTAAATGTAGGCAGATTATTAATCATATTTGTTTACTTAGGAAAGCTTAAAATTTGTATATATCATTTCACCATCTGAAGGAAATTTGTTTGCTGATGCTTCTGCAGAATGGTGTGAGAGGGCTGATGCTTGATATGTATGACTTTGAGAATGACGTTTGGTTATGTCATTCCTTTGGTGGCAAATGCTTCAACTACACAGCTTTTGTAAGTAATTTCTGTATCTTCCTCCTACCTCACTTCATATCAGCTAGACAATTTCAGGTTTAGACTTTAGGGTGTTTTTGGAGTGAGGATTTGGGAATGTGGAGACAAGAACTTGGAATGATAAAAGGTTCCAAAAAGTGGAGATACCCTGTACCTGCCAAATAAGGCGACTGGACAGTTTTAGAAACTGGACAGTTTTAGAAACTGACGGAACGTTGACGTCATTTGTTGGGTTTAGAGTTCAACATGATAATTCTCGTGGCCCGATGAAAGGCGGAATTCGATATCATCCAGAGGTTATTTTCTTGTTTTTTTTTTTGTTTTTTTTTAATATATATGGTTATGAGTATGGAGATTTAAGGTTTAATATTTTGTGTCTATGCAATTGATGGAATATTTTGTTATTTTTTAGTTGATCCAAGTAATTTTGCTGCTTCAATACTCTTTTTTAATAGTAAAATTAAGTTACAAGATGTGTTGCTACGCTTTTTTTAATTAACCTTTTTTATATGTTATTATTATTAATATGTTTTTTTTAACCAAAATTGGTAAACTTTAATATCTCTTAACATATGCAACAATATGTCTGATTTGTTTTTTATACTGTGGGCGGAATGTATGTTTTGCATCTGTTTCCTATATTGCGTCTGTTTCGTATGTAACAACAGAACTAAGTTGGTATAAATAATAATAATAATATTGGTTTGAGATGGTGGGTGTTTGGGAAAATGGTTTTTGGTAAATGATGATCACCAAGTTTTTATTTTTAATATGATTTTGAAAGGTGTTAGAAAACATTTAATGGTTAGAGTTTGAATTTGAGCTAATTAGTGTTTGGTATGTTTGCATCTGTTCCGTATGTAACACCATAACTAATCATGTTTACACGTAGGTTTACATATTAATTAACCTTTTTTATATGTTGTTATTATTAATATGTTTTTTTATTTAAAATTGGTGAATTTTAGTGTCTTTTAACGTATGCAACAATATGTCTGAGTTGTTTTTTTACCAGTACGTGCATGTTCGTATGAGTATTATAATGTGTAGAATGTATGTTTGCATCGGTTTCCTATATTTGCGTCTGTTCCGTATGTAACAACAGAACTAAGTTGGTATAAATTATGAAAAGTTTCGATTTGAAGGTTCCTCCTGTATGTATATAAAATATGAAAAGTTTCCTGTATGGGCCTATATATTAATATGTTTTTTTACATTTTAATTAACCTTTTTTATATGTTATTATTATTAATATGTTTTTTTAATCAAAATTGGTAAATTTTAATATCTCTTAACATATGCAACAATATGTCTGATTTGATTTTTTACCAGTATGTGCATGTTTGTATGAGTATTATAATGTGGGCGGAATGTATGTTTTGCATCTGTTTCCTATATTGCGTCTGTTTCGTATGTAACAACAGAACTAAGTTGGTATATATTAGTTACCGATTTTTTTACCAGATTCAAATGTTTGATTTTTTAACTTTTCATGAGGTACACATGTTTTACTTTCAATAGCAGTTGCATATGTTAATAAAAAAAAGTCACTTATCACGAATGTAATATTGCATATGTCTCTTAACATATGCAACAATATGTCTGATTTGTTTTTTACCAGTATGTGCATGTTTGTATGAGTATTATAATGTGTGGAATGTATGTTTGCATCTGTTTCCTATATTGCGTCTGTTTCGTATGTAACAACAGAACTAAGTTGGTATATATTAGTTACCGATTTTTTTACCAGATTCAAATGTTTGATTTTTTGCATATTGTAGAGAAAGAATTGGGATGAAATCTATGTTTGCGTCTGTTTCGTATGTAACAACAGAACTAAGTTGGTATATCCAGTTGGTTAACATACGTTAAGACATTGGGGGTTGGGGGGGGGGGGGGTTTACATGTAAATTGATGATTTTTGTTTTATTTTTTGCAGGTGAGCATTTTTTTTGCATTAAAGATGAAGATAATTATCAAGAATGAAGTGTAGACAATTTTTTTTTTTTATTTATGATACTTTTTTTAGCATTTGTTGATTTGTAATGACCGTTTTGTTTGTTTTTTAGCATTTTGTAAGAAACAATTCTTGTGTACATTTGAATGTTTTTTGATCAATAAAGTTTTTAGCACTTTGTAATGACCGTTTTGTTTGTTTTTAGCACTTTGTAAGTAACAAAATGCTTATAACCATATTAATTTTCGTTACGTATGCAACAATTCTGGTGCTGGTACAATAAAACGAAAAAAAAACATGGTATAATAAAAAAAATAATAAATCAGCATTTTTTAAATAATATACACTGGCAACTCAGTTTTAACCTACGTAACACAACACATGTTACATATGTAACACGGGCATCTGGCAGATTTAGGACAATGATCACAAAAGTATGAGAGAGATGATGTGACATGTGTCAGGTCAACTTGTCATAGATGCTTTTTCAGAAAATGCCATTTGACCCTTTTGCCCTTTTTTTGTCATCTAGCCTATTAAATTAAATCAAAAAGCATGAATTAAATGTGGACCATTGATCTACTTTGATCAATGGCTACAAATGGGTTTACATGGTTTACTCATTTTGGAGGGTTTTTATTATAACCATCCCCTATATATATAATTATATATATATATATTGAATAAATAATAATTTATTCGAGCCGAACCGAGCCGAGCAGACCTTTGCTCATGTTTGGCTCATTTACAAATCGAACCGAGCCGATCGGCTCATTTACAACCGAGCAGACGATCGAGCGAGCGTTTTTTGAGCATTTTCCGAACGAACGACGAGCGATCCACCAGCAGCGAGCGATTTAAACAGCCCTGCTCATCATGAAAGTCAACAATCAAGTTAATTAGATTTAGTTCAGGTTATACAAAGTACAACCACTAAAGCGCAAAATATAACCCACGTGCTTAATATTCTTCCACGTCTCTACATTTTTTTAAACGAATATTCCATCTGGAAACAATTACACAATTCCAGAATAATAATATCAATCATCATCACCACTCCAGACAGATCAAAATTTCTATACCCAAATTAATCATAGCAAATGGGTATGGGTTTCTATTTCAATCACAACCCAGTTGTTATTTTGTTAGCAACAGCAGTGTTGTTTCTATCAATTGCATCATTAACAACAGCTGCTAGAGTGATGCCACTGCCCATTGTTCATAACCCAACTGGCTCTGTTAATATTTTTGATAATTCCAAATATGGATTGCTTCAGCTTAGTAACGGATTGGCCCAAACTCCTCAGATGGGGTATTTTTATTTTTATTTTATTATTATTATTAGTGATAGATATTAATCTGGATTATATAGTTAGTGATATAGTTATTTGGATGAATGAATTGAACAGATGGAATAGCTGGAATTATTTTGCGTGTAACATAAATGAAACTCTTATTAAAGAAACAGGTCAGTTTCTGTTTTGAATTTTGATGACGTTTTACGGTTATTGTTAGTCGGTTAGTTTTATCATTATTATTATTTCCGGTAGGATAGAGAGGCCGCTCCAAGAGAATCAAATAAAAAAGCATACAAAAGTACTAATAAAAATAAAAGGGAAAATCACCAATATAAACATTCACCAACCCATAAACATATGAAAGGTCTTTAGTTTAGAGACTTCACACTATCTAACACCACTACTAAGAATTTGACATGTGTATCAAGAGTCTTAAATAAGGACTCTTTAGCTTGTACCGATCCCACAAACCAACCAATTAAATGATGACACATGGGTGAAAAGGCCACTAGACGCTTGAGGTTTGTAGAGTCTTTACCCTAGACGCCAAGCCTGAAGAGTCTTTAAGTAACTCTGAAACGTCTATGTCAGTCTCAGCGTCTTAGCTAAGACGCTATAGTTGTCTAGAGTCTTAGTGTTGTACGGAAGGGTCTTTGTTTTGCACGAAGACTCTTCAGGCTTGGCGTCTAGAATAAAGACGCTACAAAACTTAAGCGTTTAGTAGCCTTTTCATCCACGTGTCATCATTTATGACTCTTGGTACACATGTCAGATTCTAAGTAGTGTTGGATAGTGTGAAGTCTCTAAACTTAAGACCTTTCATATGTTTATTTTGGTAATTATACATTGTCAATGTTTATATTGGTGATTTTCCCAAAATAAAATATGGCTATCTTATAGTGTGGAGTTGATTTTTGGTTATTCAAAACATAGAAAATATTATTCACGAATACGGTTTTTTCAGTTAATATTGATTTACCGAATGAATATAGATGTAGGTTTATATCATGATGGATTGTGGGTCTGTTTGTTTTGATTCTATAATTGATAAAGTTTTGTGTTTGGCAGCTGATGCGCTTATCTCAACTGGATTGGCTGATTTGGGCTATAACTATGTGAATATTGGTACTTGTTAACTTGTTCTTATGATTCTTATTAATAGTGAATTGGTGATTAATTGATCTCTTTACTAAACACAGATGATTGTTGGGAAGAATTGACTCGTGACCTACAGGCAAGTCGTCGATATTCGATTACCTCTTGCTACTATCTTTATGTTAAACTAATAGTAATAGAAAACCATCCTTAAATTTTCAACACAAACCCTGTAGTGATTCGGGAATGCTATATTTACTGGCTGCTTCTGCAGGGTCATTTGGTTCCTGAGTCGAAATCGTTTCCATCTGGAATCAAGGCTCTTGCTGATTATGTTCATGAGAAGAATCTCAAGCTTGGTATCTATTCTTCTGCAGGGTACAATTTAATCATAGTACTTTGTAATTTTTTTTTTTTTTTTTTTTTTTGACCAATTTTTTTTTGTTTAGTTAGTCTACAAACTGTTTTTTTAACTGATTTTATCGAATTTTCTAGTGTTTTTACGTGTCAAGTACGACCAGGTTCACTTTTCCATGAGACTGACGATGCAGCAGCTTGGGCTTCATGGGTAAGTTGTGAAAACAGTTGATAAGATTAAAAAACATATATAGTTTAGTTTTATTTGTGTCAGTCACAATTCAATTTGGGATGTGGTTTAGGGGGTGGACTACTTGAAGTATGACAACTGCTTTAATCTTGGCATTAAGCCGATTGACAGGTTCAGCTTCGTTGAACTTGGTTAGCTTTCTCAAACCATATCTTTCGTAAATTATCTGTTATTAAACGGTGGTTTGCGTTTATAGATATCCACCAATGCGGGATGCTTTGAATGCGACTGGACGGAAATTTTTTTATTCCCTTTGCGAATGGTAACAAATCAATTCTGCACATGTTCAAGCTTTTAATTTTCTGAACACGCTTCACCTAGGTATGACGGAGAAGCCCGAACCTGACAAGGAATTCGCAACACTCAGGAAGGGTAACGGGAGGGTTTAATTATAAAAATTTTCAGGTTTGGACGGGTATTGATTTTATGATTTTGATGATACCAGCATCATTATGCGAACCTGATCCCATACCTGTTTACTCGCGTTGAAACCAAATATATTATTATGTTTTAAAAACTGAAATGAATATTATTTTGAAGTTGGTGGAAGCTTAATATTATTAAAAATATGGATTTTTTCTAATGGAAATCTCATCAAGTAACTTTTAACCACGTGATAGTATAAGCGAGGCTGCAAGGATACCCGATACCGGTGGCTTAAAACCTTGAACCTGTTTTTTCTTCACCAAACCATTTTTTTTCCTTTTTGTTTTACATTGATTGATAGGGGTGAGGATGACCCTGCTCTCTGGGCAGGCAATGTTGGAAATAGTTGGAGAACAACAGATGACATCAACGACACATGGGCAAGGTTCAAACGTTTTGTGACAGTTGTTATGTTGTAACCTTGGGTAACTTATCAACTAACTAACTAACTAACTTCTCTTGCAGTATGACTTCTATTGCTGATCTTAATGACAAATGGGCAGCCTATGCAGGACCTGGTGGATGGAATGGTAGTTTTAATTAAACCTTCTAGAATGTTCATCGACACTCGACCAATAAATGACATTGGATTATATTTTTATCGTAGATCCGGATATGTTAGAAGTTGGTAACGGAGGCATGACTTATCTGGAATACCGGTCACATTTTAGCATATGGGCTTTGATGAAGGTTGTGCTTGTCATTAATTAAGATCATGCACAATAATTGGAATTTGACAATCTTAATATCCTGTTTTGTTTACTATTTGTGCAGGCTCCGCTTCTTATAGGTTGTGATATCCGGAATATGACTGCAGAAACATTTGAAATCCTAAGCAATAAGGAGGTCATTGCTGTTAACCAAGGTAATACATTACATTCTTTGTTAATAGACATGGCATAACAGGCGGGTTGGGTCTGAATGTAGAAAGAAAGTGTCAATCAAATGACTAAATTATCAAAAGAGATATTCGGTAGTAGATACATACATACATACATGTTGTCTTTCATTTCTCACAAGTAAATTATTAATTTTGCAGATCCGCTTGGAATTCAGGGAAGGAAAGTCAACGTTACAGGAACAGATGGTTGCCTCCAGGTCCTTATTTTTGTGCTTTTTGGCTCCTGGTGGGTCGGGTAATGGGTAAAAACGAGTCATTCTAGTGCACGTAGGGTTGACCTGCAACGCCTTTTGTATTGTTTTAAATATTAAAAAAACATATTCCTTCTTCAATAACAATCGAACTTTAGGCAACTTTCGAAGTGTTTGACCCGTTTGAGAGATAACTAAACCGAATTACCCTATATACAAGTAAACGGTCCAGATTGCCACATCTAGTCTTTTTTTTTTTTTTTTTTTTTTTTTCTAATAAAGCAGATATAAGTGAAGCTCGACTCAATGAATGGTTTTTGATCTTAATTTGAGTTCAGGTTTGGGCCGGCCCGTTATTTGGAAACCGTTTCGTTGTTGTTCTCTGGAACAGATGTTCAGAAGGGGGAACGATTAATGTTTCATGGGATAGTATTGGACTCGAGTCATCCATCAGTGTTTCGGTACGCGATTTATGGAAGGTAAGACTTCTTCTATATTCACACAAGTTGATTACTTTTCATATCAAGTCCAACCCAAAATTTTAAAATTGAAAAATTCAGTTCCAACACAAAACAACAGTTTAACAACCTGTTTTTAAGTAAATGGGTCATCTTGATATCTCATTACAAAATTTTAAACTAATGACATGTCAACCAAATATCATCTTATTTCGGTTTACAGCATGAAGATGCGGTAGCAGATACGGTAGCATCATTTGGCGTTCACGTTGATGCTCACAGTTGCGAGATGTTTGTTTTAACTCCCAAGTTGTCTCATTCTTTGGTTTGAATGATGTGACATCCAAAGAAACAACTTCTCTATCATCTGGGATAGAGGTACAGTTTACTTACATTCCACTCTACTCGGGTATGGTTGTTGTTGTTGTAAAAAAGCAATATTATAACGTCATTTGGTTTTTCTGTTTGGTCCCAAGATGATAATACAGTTGGTGGTGGTTAATGTTCGTGTTTATGTTTATGTTTATGTTTATGTTTGGTAATTAGAATATCCCATATGCATGTGAGGTGGTTGAAATTCAAAAGTTGAAAAGTATATTTTTTTAACGGCAAACTACACTACCCTACAGTTAACGGAGATGGGTAATAAATAGCATATCGACCCGGTAACCAGTTGTTTTATGTAATTATATATTATTTGAAGATGTACAGGTAGGTAGGTATGTATGTATGTAATGGTGACTTGAAGGAAGGGAAAGGCTTAGACCATTGAGGTCTTCTACTTTCATAATTGAAGTTGGCATAGATGTGTTAATTGGAAAACAATATAACTTATGATGTTTACTTACAAAGTCCAATCAAGTAAAAACACCGATACCGATATACATTACTGTCTGTAACCGACCCAATAGGATAGGATAGGATAGGATAGGATAGGAGAATCTTTTATTTATACATACGTTAGCAATACATACAGAGAAACCCCCCTGATTAGGATTTCCACAACAATCAACTTGGTGTGATTCTTCAATCACCTACTCATCAGCCATCAATCACAATTTTTTCGGATCAAACTCACAGGAGTGTTTATATGGATGGATCAATTAAAGAAGCATGCGCAATTGTGCTGACTCACGAGAAGAGGAAACCAAAATATAAACACTAATAATAATCTTATTCCACACACAATACCTGTACATATGATATGAAGGCCTTATATAGCCTTGGTTTTGGCTGTTAAATAACTGCCAATATACCAACCGACATATTCTAAAGCATACAAACACGACGGTTCTAAACATGTGATTTTTATTAGCTGTCTCATAGCTGTCACATTTATCGTATTGACCATGTATTTATTTACTGTATTGACCATTGTATATTTATTCTAATTTAGCCTTGATTTCCGCCTTGTACATGTGTATTTATACACTTCCTTTTAGCAATGAGAAGCATCCAATTTTCATACAATCACATGGTATCAGAGCCTTCACGCTCTATACCCTAAATCCATCGCTGCCATTTTCTTCTTGTCTGGATTTCGATCCAATCCCTAGGGTTTTGACCCATTTGCAGCCGGCCTACCCTTTTCCTTTATCCGATTCTGTTATGTTTCAGTCAGCCCCCATGCCAGACAGAATCGAAGCACCTCTTATGCCACAATCTGCTCCTCTCCATCCCGTTTACATTGTCACAGATATCACAAAGAAAGTTCGCATCCTAGATGGAATCAAGGTCTCCTACTCTGCATGGGTGAAGTTATTTCAACTTCATGCTCGTGGATATGAGGTCTTGGACCACATCACCAAACCACCCCCTCCTGAAGATGACCTTAATCATGCTCAATGGATGAAGATTGATGCTGTTGTGGTACAGTGGTTCTACGGAACACTATCTGATGATTATCTCCGTCGAGTCATTGTAGATGAATCGACTGCTCTTGAGGCCTGGAACCGGGTGAAAGACATCTTTCACAACAATAAAGGTCCTCGTTGTGCTGCCCTCCAGGCCAAGTTCGTGAATCTGAAACTCAGCTCTTGCTCGTCTCTTGAAGCCTATTTCCAGACACTTAGGGATCTCGCCTCTCAACTGAATGATGTGGGAGGTACAGTGAACGAACAGAATCTTGTTCTTCAGTTGGTTAGAAGTCTGCTAATGGAGTATGATAACATCGGTTCGATCATCAACCAATCTCTGCGTTCATGGAATGATGCCTGTGAGATATTGCGGTCTGAACTTGAATGTATTGCTGCACGTGAAGGTAACTAATCCCCCTTTGAAGCGTTTGCTGCTGTAAACCCGACACCTTCTTTCAACCGACGTGGGGACACCCACCCACGTCGTGACCTCTGATGCACCGAAACGACAGATAGGTGCCGTCCCCCGTACCCGATACTCCCTGGGGACGGAAACGTGTACGGGGGCGGTGGGAAACGTTTCCTTGCCGATTCTTGACCGATTCGAAAAGTCAAAGACCGTTTCTGAATTCTTTCTATATTTGGGGACGTTTGTCCCAAGTTTCCAATACGTTTCCATTAAATTTTAGGATTTTATCCCTTTAAAAGATGAAGAAATCGGTGCTTACCTAGGATGAATGAAGAGAAATAAAGAAGAAAGAATGATTAATCAAAGCTCACTTGGTGATTTCAAGGTAGAAATTAGGATGGCGTCTGCTATATCCATTAGGTTAGATAAATGACAGAGAAAGAGATTAGAGGAACTAAAAGGAAAAGGATGATGTTTTTTTTCCCTTTTGTGTCTTTCCTTTTAACTAATTTACAATTTTTATCCTCTAACGTATAGTATTTATTAAAATTACCCAATTCTTTTAGATGTTTAGTGCTTCAAGATGTATATTTGAATTTTTAGTTGTAGATATCTCTGATGCATGGAAACGTATGAATATATTTTGGGGGGTTTTTGGTACATTATCTATAATATATATTTATTTCTTTTATGTATTTATTTCCGTACCCGTACCATACCTGTTTCTTGATTTTTTTTTTTGAGTTTTGCAGTTTCCCGTTCCCGTACCCGTTTCTCATTCCCGTACCAGTTCCCGTGCAACATAGGTCGTGACTCACGGTCCGGTCAAAACCAGAACCGTCGCCCCAATAATCGTCGTGACGGACCTAACCCTAACTCTGCTGCATCACCTCAGTACTCGGGTCAGCAACCAGCCTCCAGAACCGGGTCATCACATGGACAGTCCACCCGAACCCACAATAATAATCGCCAACCTTGGACTCAGCCCAATTACCCCATGCCACCCTAATAGCCCAAGAACTATTGGGCTCCACCCCTGCCCCTACCCTGGGTGGGCCTGGTCACTTGCACGACAGCCCTCACCGAATCAGTTTTTGGGTCCACAGCAGCCCACTCAGTCTGAATCTGCTGCTCCTCAGGCCCACATCACTGATGTGAACCCGCTTGAACCAAGTGAACTTGCTAAGGCTTTTCAAGCCATGGCCTTGGACCCCGAAACATCAAACTGGTTCATGGATACTGGAGCATCCAACCATCTCACGTCGGACCCAGGTATGATTTCCCAAACGTGTCAAAATTCTATTAAACATGTATTGGTTGGAAATGGCAATAAATTACCTGTTGTTGGATCGGGTCACTCTACCCTACCCTCAGATAAACCACTCCACCTTAAAGACATTTTACACACCCCAAATATTATTAAAGACATTTCTTCCAGTATTTCAGATTCTTGGCATGATCGTCTAGGGCATCCCGGTTTACATGTCTTAGATGTTTTGAGTTCTAATAAGTTTATTCCTAGTAATAAACAAAGTCGTACTTTCTCTTGTAATTCATGCCAAATTGCGAAACACAAATGCTTACTGTTTTCTTTATCTAATTCTTGCACTTTACGTCCTTTTGATATAATCCATTGCGATTTATGGACCTCACCGGTTGTGAGTAAATAGGGTTACAAATATTATTTGGTTGTGATTGATGATTTTACTCATTTAACTTGGGTATTTCCACTCAAATATAAATCTGAAACCTTTACAAAATTTACTTAATTTCACAACTTAATTGATACCCAATTCCACCTAAAAATTAAAAATTTCCAATGTGACATGGGAGGCGATTTCGCTAACACACATTTTAAAAACTTTGCTCATGCTCAAGGGTTACAATTTCAGTTTTCCTGTCCACATACATCTCAACAAAATGGGACTGCACATACATCTCAACAAAATGGGACTGCCGAACGCATGATTCGTCGTCTAAATGAAATCATGCTATCCATACTCACTCATGCCTCCCCACCACCACAATACTGGGTGGAAGCCCTTCACACATCCGTTTACCTACACAACATTCTCCCCTCCAAAACTATTGGTTTTCGTACCCCCAAAGCTGCCCTTTATCTCAAACATCCGGACTATACACACCTTCGTGTGTTTGGCTGCGAATGCTTCCCAAACCAAACCGATACTCGCCCTCACAAACTTGCACCTAGATCCACCCCGTGTGTCTTCCTTGGTTACCCAGCTGAACATAGAGGATATCGGTGTCACACCCTCAAATTTCCACTGCGGGGTTTATACCGCGAGGCGCATGACAAACCAGGATCCCATAGCCATAAGTCACAGGAACGAACTCTAAATGCCCAAACCATTTAGTTCGTTTTCGAAAACCAAGTTTAGTTAAGCTGCGGAAGCGTAAACCAAATTTAAACCTTTTTAAAAATTATGCGCAAAACAATGCGCCCAAATTAAAACCATACGAAAGCATAATATATAATTTATGTGTATGCCCGAGAGCCCGAATGCAGTGAAGTGTACAGTGCTTTCTAATCCTGGCACCGGAAGCTAACTACCTGCAAAAGCATGTAAATCGTGTGTCAACATAAAGCTGGTGAGTTCACAAAGTAAAGTAATTTAATATGCAAATGCGCTGGTTTCCAAAACCACGTAAGTAAGTAAGTTGTGTTGGTGCCCCGCACCGTGTAACCACTAGTTCATCGCATGTCAAGGGTAGCTAACCCATTCATGATAACTAACCGAATATACCGAACTGCTATGTACTTGTAGCCACATAAGTGTGCCGCATGCCTAACGTCATTGTCTATCCACAATGATAAAGTTTCGTAAAGTTATAGTTCACCCCCGCGCTCCCCGAGCCGGTGTGAGGTTTGTAAGACCTAATAGCGCTATCAACTAATAACCCGCTTGCCAACCCTGGCAACTCATTCGGTACGTGAGGACTTACAGATGATAGAAATGGTTTAGTTTATCAAGGACACAATTGCGAACTAGCAAAGTAACCGACCCTCATAAGGATCCATGGAATCCCAACCCGGGATGTGTAAGTAGTCCCAAACCGGACTAGAAAATGTTAAGTAAAGTGTCTCATACCTGAGACGCATGCTTTTGAGAAAAAGAGTAGTGAAACTCACCTTAGGTCGCAAGTGAAAATCCAAATTCCACGAATAGTAACGTGCTACCGACTCCCTATTACAAATGTCACTAGGTGAGTATACGTGCGTAACCAACACACCATGTAACTCGTTTATCCAAGACTTTTAAAAGTTCAAAACCGTGTAGTGACACCTAATGACTCTACATGCTCAAGTATGTCCTACGTATCCCGTTGGTGATTATAGTGATTATTATCAGTTTAATACATCAAATACATCTCATACAAGTTTTCACACAAGTACATGTCAATTACATACCACATAGAACTCTAAATAGTCACTTAAAGACCCCGTACACAATCTGCGTTTTTAGGGCAGATTGTGTGCTGTGAAAAACAATTTATTTAAAATACTTAACGAATGAATTAGAGTCCCAAATGTTTACTGAATTTTATTTGGGATTCACTCGACAATACCTATTTTTGTTTTGTCTTAATTCCAAACAGAAAAATTATGAAAATTCGTACAACACAGCTATGTCCAGAAAATTTCCTCAACAGGTCAGTTTAGTAGAAAAATTCTCAAAAATTGTGTATTCATCCAAACGGGATGAATCCACTTGGAAAAGCTCTATTTTTCCAATATTGACCTTCTGTAAAAATTTCAAAACCTAACTCATTGTAAATCTCAAGTTATGACCATTTAAAGTTAACCCAATTTACAAATCCGAAAATCTGATATGACCTCTAATCAATTAAAATTCCAAAAACGACTCAAACGATGTCCAAATCTGATGGTTTTGCCCATTATGAAAACCTAAGACCTTTTACATTACAATCATGAAAAGAAATCATCAAAACAATCAATTTACCAACCCATTACAGCCCCTACAAAACGTTCAACCGAATCTGCCAGAATCATAAACTTGCATCCCAAGTAATCTACAAACCCTAATTTTTCATGAACATCCCTAATACATGTATAACACCTATAGTACTGATTAAACACCATATTAATCATAGCAAAACACCTATGTTATCATGTGAAAACCCTAATCATGGTTACTAATAACAATTATCATCAAATCATCATCAAATCATCAAGAATGTTCAAGAATCCCTATACATACATGCATGCGATTCTATATCCATTATTTTTAGGGTTTTTAAAGTTTTTCAATCATTATAATTCATCAAAAATCATAAGAACGTATACCTTGCGAAGGATTAAACTCCCTAGAGCCTTGAAATCAAACCCGAACTAGCTTGATTAGGTGAAGGATTACTTGATTTCTTGAAAACAAAGAGAGAAGGGGGTGGGGGTTTCGCACGGCGCAAGAGGGGCAAGGAGGTAGGGTTTTTATCTATTCGAATGCTTCTAGCATTTGCTTCATACAAGAAGTTCAAGGCGTATCAGATGGATGTGAAGATCGTGTTTCTGTACGGTGTGGTCAAGGAAGAGGTTTACGTTGGTCAACCACCAGGCTTTGAAGATCCTATCCACTCGGATAAGGTTTACATACTCAACAAAGCACTTTATGGGTTGCACCAAGCTCCACGACAATGGTATGAGGAGCTGAGCACGTACCTACTTTCAAAGGGATTCAAACGAGGTTTGGTAGACTGTACCCTGTTCACAAAAAGAACAGAGGGTGACTTGCTTCTTGTTCAGATATATGTTGACGATATTATTTTTGGTTCTACTAACGAACTTTTATGCAGAGAATTTGAAAGAGTCGTGAAGGAGAAGTTAGAGATGAGTGCAATGGGGGAAATGCAGTTTTTCCTAGGCTTGCAGGTGGATCAATTGCCAATGGGCATTTTCATTCACCAGACTAAATACGTATCTGAAGCCTTGAGCCGGTTCCAAGTGGAAGATTCAAAGCCTATGGATACCCCAATACAACCTAATCACGGGATTGGAGTTGACGCTAAGGGGGAGCTTATTGATCCATTCACTTATCGAGCCATCGTCGGGTCGTTGATGTACCTGACTGCATCTCGTCGAGATATAATGTTCGCAACATGTCTCTGTGCTAGATTCCAATTGAAGCCGAAACAGAGTCATCTAACAGCTGTCAATTGAATCCTGAGATATCTGAAGGGTTGTCCCTCGTGTGGACTATGGTACCCTAATGATGATAATTTTGACTTTGTTGCTTTCAGTGATGCGGATTTTGGTAGCTGTGACAAAGACAGTAAATCCAAAATGGCTGGATGTCAATTCTT
This sequence comes from Ambrosia trifida, assembly GCA_028751855.1. Classification (NCBI taxonomy): domain Eukaryota; kingdom Viridiplantae; phylum Streptophyta; class Magnoliopsida; order Asterales; family Asteraceae; genus Ambrosia; species Ambrosia trifida. Next base: position 7,868,971 of record CM054132.1, read on the forward strand.
TGGGAGCAGGCTCGTGACCTGCCAGTGTAAGAAGCAGACAGCAGTCTCACTATCTACTTGTGAAGCAGAATATGTAGCAGCCTCTAGTTGCTATTCACGGGTCTGTGGATTCAACAGCAGATGCGGGATTACGGTTTGCAGTATCTTAAAACCCCAATTTATTGTGACAATGAAGCTGTCATAGCACTCACGAAAGACATGAACAATCACTCTAAGGCTAAACATATCCGGATTAAGTATCACTTTATCCGTGATTGTTATGCTAAAGGGTTGATTGACATGGTCAAAATCCACACTGATTATCAGAGGGCTGATCTTTTTACCAAAGCTTTTGACAAATCAAGATTTGAATTTTTGCTAAAAGCTAATGGTATAAAAGAAAAACAAGACTAATTGTCACCTCGGTTTATCACATTGTTTTTAATCTTTAGTTTTTATTGTTTTCAGAAAAATCAAAAAACCCAAAAATATGTTTTACATTTTAGGGGGAGTCTTTATTTTTTAGAAAAACCAAAAACATTGAAAAAGCCAAAAAGCCATAAAAATCAGAAAAACCCAAAATGATTTTCCAGGAGAAAAAGCGGAAATGATAATACATCAGTGGGTATCTGACACATGCTAAAGAATTGAAATGCTATATAAGATGTGTGTTGATTTCGTGTGATGTGCTGGTAGGCTTCGTATACTTATTAATGTGTGCCTTAGTGATACAAACATAACAAACTACTCATTTGTGGCTGAACACCTCATGGGCATATGGTCTTAGTACCGTAATTTCGTTTGATAGGGTTGCCAAAATTTGAGGTTTCAGATCGTTATGTTAATTGTTATCCGGGGTATCTTGTTTGATCTTTTGTCGTATTGATTTACGGACCTAGATTCAATCAAGATATTTGCTAAAAGAGCTTATATGCCAAATCCTGAAAGTTACCGAATTGAGGAACTTAATGCATGACAATGATCAAAGATCATTTAATGCATCGTATCAACTCTATGATGAAAATCATTGATTGATATCAGCCTCAACCTGGTATATATGCACATGTTACTCTACTGCATTGATTTGCTGACCTGTACACCTCTGTGCTATGTATCTTGTAATATAACGGATAACATTTGGCATAATCACGCGTTACGACGAACCTTTGTGCAAATTCCTTGATACGGGAGTATGTTGTGTGAGTGGGAACCATAAGCTTGTTAGTTATAATACATCTAATTACGTATCATTTTAAAGCACTGCATAACAGTCTGCATTGAGGATGGATTCCCGTGTAGGCTTTCTTGATAGGAGGCTGAGCCACCGGATCAACAACAGTATGGTTCAGATTATCGCCCATTCGTTTCTTAGAGTTCGAAGCAGTAGTGGCGGCCTTTGCTAAAATAGTCTTAGGTTGTTCAACAACATTGGTGGTTTTCTCAGTAGGTGTCTTGGTGCCCTTTCTAACCAAGTTCCCTTTCCTTACGTGTTTGTCTGTTAATGTGGCTGCAAGTTGGATGGCTTCTTCTACCGTAGTGGCTTTGCCTCCAGTGACAACGTCTTGAATCAGGTCAGGTAACCCCTCGATATATTTTTCGATTGCTCGAGAGACTGGGGTGACCATGTGTGGAACCAGTATGCTAAGTTCGTGATATCGGGTATTATACGCAAGATTCTCACCACTGTCTTGTTTCAGTCCATGGAACTCTTCCTCCAGTTTCCTGATTTCGCTCCTAGGGCAAAATTTGGCGATCATGAGTTCCTTAACTTCAGCCCAAGATAAAGATAAAGCAACATCAGCTCCTCGATTGCGTTTTTCGCCATTCCACCAGGTTAACGCTCCCTTTTGAAGGACACTGGTAGCATAGCAAACGCGGAGTTCATCAGGACATTCACTGTTCACAAAAGTACTCTCCATGCTTTCAAACCATTGGAGGAGGCCAGTAGCACCCTCCTCACCAGTGAATTTTGTGGGGTTGCAGGAGTTAAAGTGTTTGAAAGTGCACCGAAATTGAGTCGTACTTCCTGTGTTGGCACTGTTACTATTCTGGGTTATCTCACTGACAAGGTTTGGGATAACTGCAGCAATTTGTTCGGCGACTAAAGATGCGAGGCGACGATCAGAACGTCGTCCCGAAGCACGAACAGGGCGTTGGCTGGCATCACGGAGCATGCGGCGAGCAGACATCTATGAGGTAGTCAAATAATAATCATGAGATTAGAAAATGTAAGTGTATAATCGTACAGATGATTATGAAGATATGATCTTGTAAGCAATCATGTTATGCAAAGTATTGTATATGAAACGAGAGGGTATTATTGAAAAAGCTTGCATAAAATGCTTGGAGTGCCCTTGTCTAGCTGTAAAGCCCAACAAGAACGTTGACTTTTCAAAGGAATTGAACCCAATGGTGATCAAAGAAGACGTGCTTTAGCCTATAAGTGGACACTCACTCCAGGAATCCCCAGGTAAGCATAACAGGTCCGTAAATGGATTTATGCGCTATGCTTGCCTATGCCAGAAAACCCAGTGTACAGGCGTCCACCCTTCCAGATTGCACGTGTCCTTATCAGACTCATTAAAGTTCAACAACTTCGAAGGAGTAAAATAAGAGTAGGTATTATGTCTAAGAATGTCTTCATGAAAGGTACTGCTCCTGTTCCATGGTGATGTAGGCTTTCCACTTCTTGTAGGACACCATCTCTATGCACCATGAGAAGAATGGAGAGAGAAGAAGGGAAAGATAGAAGAAGGAAAGTAAAGGGAATTGAGGGGTAAGGTAATTCAGGAAATATTATGCATGGAAGTTGAAGTTTGGTTATAGTCTAGGCCTTTTTATCTAATAACCTAGTTCCCTATAACCATGGCTCTGATACCAATCTGTAACACCCCAACCGATGGCGGAATCATCGAGGTGCCACGTAGTGACGATTGTTCAAAAGCTCATGGTACTAAAATGTAAATATTATTGAATAATCAAAATTGTCTTACAGGGAAATGGAAATTACATTGTCTAAATGAAATGTAAATATTGAAATAACTGAATTAAAATAAAGCACTAAATGTTCCTTGCTAAAGCACTAGATCAAACTGCACCTGAAACATGTACAAAAATAGGTTTGGTCAACATATGAAATGTTGGTGAGCATTCCTAGATTTGATATAAATAATAAGTTAAAAAATTATACAATTCAAGTGCAAGCTACAGTGCAATTATGTAAACTATGTATCATACAAATGAGCGAAATCAACCCTGTGACTGTATAATGTACTGTATGAACTGTAGTGTACTTATCCAATAAATGGATAAAAGCTTAACAATGGCCACGGATTCTCCGATGAAAAAGGGGGAGAATCAACCTAGGCGGGTTGTCAATCCAAATAGCGCTATCCAATGTTAAGGTCGGCTTGTACCATGTTAATGATTTCACTAAGTACAAATGTAATCCACATGTAATGTCTAAGCATAAAGCACGTTGTAAGCAATGCACATAGTACTAGAATTGTATTGTGAAAATGTAAACTTGTATTTGAAATTTGTAATAGTGTACATGTAACACCCCAAAAATGTATAAAAGTAAAAAGGGGATAGGAAGTACTCACCGTTCACGTAATAACTTGAAATTGGACTCGGACAACGAAATATGTGTTGGAACTATCTCAAAGTATCAACCTAAAGAATTTGATAATGTGTAAGGGAAATAACTCTAGGATATATGTATTTCTAGGGCTTCGAATTGGGGATAACTGTTTGTTTGATTATTATTAAAAATATTCGACAATTGAGAGAAATTTAGTAAATAAATAACCAAAAATCTTTTTATGAAATTTAAATTTAAGATGGTCACAATAATATGTTTAAAGTATAAAAATAATTTTTATAAAATTATTTTCTTTAAAATAGAATATTAATTCTATTTATAACAAATTGTCAAAAGTTAACTTTAATTTTTAAAAATATTAAAATTAAAGAATTATAAGTTTAAAATTCATATTTCTGTTCTAAATGATCAGAAATAATTTGTATAAAATTTTGGTGCAAAAATATTAAAAATTGGATTTATTATGATTTAATTATGTTTAAAACTAACAAAAATTGATTAAAAATACTAAATAAATGATTTTTCAGAAATAAAAATCATTTCTGAAAAGTTTAAAGTTATAAAAACTTAGGATAATTTTTGTGGAAATTAATAAGATCGTTTTGATATATAAATGGATTTTTACAAATATAATAGTATAAAAATGATTTAATTATTATAAATATTAAATAAATGAATTTCAGAAAAATAAAAATTGTAGATAAAGCTTTTAACTCAGATTAATCAAATATAATTTTTTTAGAATTTATAAAATAGTTTTGATATTTTAAAATGAATTTAAAAGATTAAAAGGTTTAATATATATATATATATATATAATTGTTTGTTTTTTTTTAAAAAAAAGAAAGAAAGAAAGGAATAAAACCGGTCAGAGCCGGGACTCGAACCCGGGTGACCACTGGAATGGACCATGGTCACAACCACTTGGCCTAGGCCGGTGGTTGTGATGTTTCTGATTTAAAATTAGTTAAATACACAACATGAAATCAAGATTATCCCCAATTCATATACACGAGCCCTAGAAATTTCAATCAGACGATCTAGGCAACATGAGCCCGATTAAATATGGGGCTTTTGTTGCTGGATTGCCGATAAACAAAACCCATAACAGAATGAAGACTCACAGTGTGTATTCGTGGGTAATTGACTGGTCAAAGACCAAAGTCAAACGTCGTTTAAAAATTGGAATCACAGAGATGTTTCAGAACAATTGTAGGTTAAGGAAGATGAGTGAGCGAGTTGTGATGCTTCGTAGGTGTCCAATTTATACTGAGGATCGATGTATAGGTTAATTGGAAGGTTTGACTAAACCTTAAAGTCCATACGCGTAATCAATCAAATTAGTCAATGATTTATGGTTAATTGATGTGTAATGGACGCGGGTTTGATGTATTAATTATTTACGCGAGTTCTATAGTCAATTGTTTCCAATATTAAGCTCAATCTAAAGTCAAAGATGGAGGATTGCTGGCTGGTCGCGAGTCTGTTCTTGACAGAGTCCAATAGCAGCAGCATTAAAAGGCCATTTATACAATTTGATTTGGATAAAAATCAAATAACTTACATAGCTTAGATGGTTGGTGAGTGAGGGTGGCGTCAGGAGGGTCCCCGGTTCGAACCTCGGCGTGGGGCACCTTTTGTATTTTTTTTTTTAACTGGGCAAGGAAGGGGTGGGTGATGGGCTTGGGCCGGTTAACTGATGGGCTGGGATTAAACTGGGCTGGGCCAGAATCTGTTGGGCTTCCAGAAATAAAAGAAAGGGGGTGGATTTGGGTTGTGGTTTAATTATGGTTTAAAAAGAAAAATATATATATATATATATATCTAATCTGAATTTTTTTTTCTTTTTTATGATTATTATTATTATTATTATTATAAATAAAAAGTGACGGATGTCACATACACATTGCCTTTAATGATAATAAACAATTAAGATCAACGGTGTGATCAGATTTCTCAAAAATTGATATGATCCTCTTATCGGAAATCACGAAATGGTTATTGCTTTATGTTTACATTTCTGCATTTTACATTTCCATTTATTTTCTACAAAATATACAAAAACTCAAAAAGATTTTTGGTGTGTTTTAGCATAAATTTCAATAAATCCAAAAGATTTTGCATTTCTACTTTATTTTTGAAAAATCGATGGTGATTGATGGTCATTTTCTGAAGTTTGACAGACCATTTGAGTTTTGTATTATTCAAATGTAAAATGATGAATGTTTGAAGGTTAAAATGTTTGAAAATGTTTAAACGGGATTCGATTTTGAGATTTGGTAAAATTTTCAGAAATCCAAATGCTCATTCGCCCCTTCGGTGGGTCGAAGGTGCATTTGAGTCTTCATTCGAACCTATAATTGAGGTCGAATGAGAGTGTTTATATGAACTATGTTCATTCGAACCCTTCAGTTTTCATTTGAATCTTGCACTAGGGTCGAAGGAAGCCTGAAGCTTCTCATTCGAACCCCAACAAGGGTCGAATGTACAGTCTATATATATGTGGAACCCTCACATAAAATTTTTCAAAAATTTGAGATAGGGAGACCTTGTTGATTTTGAAATTTAGACCATATAATCTTGTTCCTGACATTATACTGATCTTATCCATATCAAATTCACAGGTAATGGACTCCTAACAAGTTGAGATTACTTGTTTTTGTTCCTGGAACCCTTTGACACAAATTGAACATCAATATGACTTGTTTTGGATCAATTGATGAATGATAATCAGTTTTCGATAGTTTTAGGGGGAGAATATTATAACACATTAATGGACTGAATTGATGATTCAAACCCTATAAACCCTATAAACCCTAGATTTTATTTAAAAACTATCTAAAACAGTTTGAATGTTAAAATTGATCATTGATAAAGGATAATCGGCCATGTTAGGATGAAAACAAACCAAAATTAGAAGTTTATCATGGTTGGATTTTGATTTGGTAATTTTGAATGAAAACAGACACATTCGACCATCTAAATAGGGTCGAATGTAGCCTAAAAAGGTCGAATGTAGAAATTCAGGTCGAATGAACATTTTGTTCATATAATTTTCACATTCGAACCTAATTTCTACATTCGAACCAACAAAATTCTTCATTCAAACTCTCATAGGGGTCGAAGGAAGGATTTTTGACCAAAATTCAAATTTTGTCCGATTTTGATAAATTTCATGCTTATTGTTTTGCAGATTTTCAATGGCTGAACAACAAAATCCTGAGAAGCGGGTTGCTGAACAAGAAAAACCCAAAGAAAAGGAGTTGCTATTTGAAGAAGACCATAATTGTTATGCTTATATCGGAGAAGTAAAGCAACACGAAGGATTTGCTGGGATTGTATAATTTTTTAGAAGAAGCAGGGTGATCTAAGCTATTGCTACTCCAACAACCATCTACAAAGATCATCAAGTAGATTTCTGGAAGAATGCGGTAATTGACTTTTGGGATAACAAAACTACCATACGAAGCAAAATCCATGGAGAGCTTGTACTTGTGACAGAAGAGGATATTCGTGAAGCATTGTTTTTGGAAGATTCTCCTACTGATCCCAGGGAACTTTCATGGATTGATCAAAGACTATGTTTTCTGAGAATGAAGTACAACGGTCCTATCACGGACGGATTATTGCACAAAGCTAAACTGTGTCCACAGTTTAAGTATCTGGCACATGTGATTCTGCATGTCTTTGGAACATTACATAGCTGTTATGATGTGATGAGAAAGAGTATCATTTCTTTGATGGTTGCGTTGATTCTAAACAAACCATTCAATGTATCTGGGATGATATTTGATCACATGTTGGAAGTGCTGAAAGGATTGAAGGTAGATAAGTTTTTGATGTACCCAAGATTCTTACAGATGATTTTTTATAAGAAGTATCCCAATCTGAAGAAAGATCCCAAGCAGATTTTAGTTCAACATCATATGAATCTAAGTACGTTGAGCAGGATGAAAGCGTATAAGGGTGTTCCAGAGAATGAAAGACCTCCACACAAGAACTTGTTTGGACACTTGATTAATCCAGGTTACAAGAATCCAGGTGAAAACAAAGCAACCAATGATGGAACTGAATCGGATACTGATGATCCTTTACGTCCAGTTGATCCTAATGCAAAAAGAAAGTGTCAAGTAATTAACAAGGGTGCAAAGTCTGGAAAAGGTAAAGCTAAGGTTGTGGAAGCTACACCTAAGAGGCAGAAAAGTGTTGCTAAGAAGAAATCTAGAAAAAGCAAGACTTTGCTTGTTGATGAGGAGTCAATTGATTCAGAAGAGACTCAAGACCATGAAGAATGGAATTCTGGTAACGAAACTATCAAGACCACTAAGCCCAAGGCCACTGAAGCTGGTGAGATTGAAAGTCTGAACAAAACCATAGAAGAACAACAACAGAAGAGTCCAATTGCTGTAGAAGAAGGAGAACTTGATCATGGACTTGAAGATCAATACTTTACTGGATCTCCTTTTGTTGGTGGAAAGATATTAAAGCCTAACTTCAAAACCATGGCTAAGAAGACGAATCCAAAGAAGAAAAGAGACAGAGAAGTAGAGATATTGATTGCTGGGAAGAAAGTTCCTGATATTGGAAGTTCTAGAGTTCCCACACCTGTGACATCCCCTGTAGCAAAGAAAAAGAAGAAATATGTTGAAGAAACATCAGTGAATCCTCCTGCAGATTTTGAAACTACCTTGGAAAGTGTGTTGAAGAAGTTTCAAAAGAAGAAATCTCATGTTGTTGAGGCATCTACACCTCAGGTTACTGTTTCTGATGACGTTATGGAAGCAGTTAATAAAAAGATTGCAGATATGAGGAAAGCTTTCAACGAGCAATAGCAGGAGATTGAAAAGCTGAAGAAGAATGAAGAGACGATTTTAAAGATTGTTGTATCCTCTCAAAAAAGTCAAGAAGAGCTGGAAGCTAAGATTAATGAGCTTCAAGAAGAAAACAAGAAATTGCTAGGTCATGAACAGAGGAATACACGTAGAATCAAGTGTCTTCAGCAAGAGAACAAAAAGATTAAATCAACCAATAAGAATTTGAGAAAAATGATTGACAATTTGTATGGAAAAGCTCCACAATTGAAAGATGGAGAAGAAGAAGAAGAAGAAGAAGAATAGGTTGATTATGAACCATCTGATTCTGAAAAAGAAAAAGAGGATGAAGATGATGATGATTTATCTGATGATGCTGGAGATAAGAATCCGAAGAAGAAAGATGATGATGATGAAGGTTCTAATAAAGGTAATGATGATGGTAGTTCTGATGACGATGATGATGACACTGACAAGTATAGGTACGAGAAAAGAGAGTCTGATAAGAAAGATGCAGGTGAATCTAGTTCCAAGAAGGCACCTGGTGGAAATACTGATGATAGTATTTTCTGGACTGAGAAAATCAGAGCCTTATCAGATGAAGACAAGAACATGTATCGTCAGATGCTTACTCAGAAAGTTTGGCCTATTAAACTGACTGGAAAGTTTCCAGAAATTTTTGAGTCTGATGATAAGAAGTTTGAATTGGAATATAATGATCCTGAGTTAGAGGATGGTGAAGTTTCTGCAGCAATTGCCAAAGAGATTCTGGAAGGTTTGGCAAAGCAAGTTGGAAAAACTCTTGAAGAATTGATGAATGATATACGCCTGTGTTTGAAGACATTATAATAGAGGATATTACAAGCAAAGAATATCCTGAGTACTTTAAAGATAAACAGGAAGGTGTGATTCCTGAATTTACTGAAGAATCTCTTGAACAGGATGAGAAACTAGCAGAAAAGAAGAGTAAGACATTTGTTGATGAAGTATTCAAGAATGGTGCTAATCAGATGTCGAAAGTTCAACAATCTGATGATTTGAAGAGTTTATTGAAAAGATTAAAAGAGAAAGAGGCTAACCAAGCTAAAACTGAAGTTCAGGGTGGTTTCTACAAATATCATAACGAGCTATTCAAAGGTAAAGCTCTTGGTTGGAAATATCTTAGACAGCTACGATGTGTTACGGTAAAATGGGAGAAAGGAATTCTGTATTTTCACAGATTCCATGATATCAAGACATTACCGTACTGGGCTGTGCGTGATATTTGCAGACATACTATGACTGGAGAACTGCTGAAGCCATCATCTTACTGCAAAGATACAAGGGTAGAGTACAAGAAAATTCACATATTTGATCCTATGTGGCTTATTAACTGTTCTTATGAAGACATCATCATGTTGTATTATAATCCTATCTACTGCGAGGAGAAGGATGGTGAACAGGCAATGAAATACCATCGTGTTGTATGTTTGTGTTTCGCTTAGGATGTCAATGCAGGTTGTGATTATGATAAGAAGTTAGGGAAGTATGTAAAGGTTAATGAAGTGAAGAAAAGATCAAAACCAAAACCTGAGCCAGTAATGACTAAAGAGCAGAAAAAGATTCTCCGTATCAAGTTAATGAACAAAACACTTGATTATCAACGTCAACAATCCAAGCAATAGTCGAGGGGGGGTTTGTAGTTGCACGTATTGCGACTAGTTGCTTTGGATTATCAATAAAAGTGTTTTGATGATTTACGAAGGGTCGAAGGAAGCATTCATATAGGTCGAATGAAGATATTAAGGGTCGAATGGAGAAGACTGAAGAATGATGATTGGTTCGAGCTGTATTGCAGGTCGAAGGAACACATTCGACCATGTCGATGGGTTGAATGTGCAGTAGTATATAAGTTGGAAATTTTGTTGAGTTACTAACTTTTGCCATTTTCAGAGTGTGTGTTGAGTCTAGGTTTTCTCTCTGTGTCTAGAACTTTCTGAAGTTGATTTATTTCATTGTAAACCTAATTTGTAAGCAAAATTAACAAGTTTATTAATGAAATGGATATTGAAAAGGTGATTGATTGTGTCTGATTTAATTCATATCATTTTGTAAACATTCTAGGGTTTCCACACTTGGATTGTTAGACTTGTATGATCATATAACTGTTTTAATCAAAACCGGTCCTCTACATAGACGCTTGGCTTTCTCAAGAGTGGCAGGGTTTCTTCCCCACACAGTGTCCTGAATCTGCATGGGTAAGCTTCCAATATATTTTTCGATTGCAACAGGCAATAGGCTAAGTTCGTGGAAACGAGTGTTGTAGGCCTTATGTGGTAGCAATAGGCTAAGTTCGTGGAAACGAGTGTTGTAGGCCAGGTTCTCCCCACTGTCTTGGACAAGAGTGTGAAACTTATCTTCCAACTTCTTGATTTCATTACGAGGGCAGAATTCCGCCTTCATAATGTCTTTAGCTTGCTCCCAAGTCAAAGCCAGCGCGACTTCAGCTCCGCGAGTCCGTTTTTCTTCATTCCACCATGTGAGTGCCCGCTTGTGGAGGACACTCATAGCATAGCGAACTTTGAGGTTGTTAGGGCACTCGCTATTGATGAAGGTATTTTCGATACCTTCGAACCACTGAAGAAGACCAGTGGCTCCTTCGTCCCGACTGAACTTGGAAGGGTTGCAAGTGTTGAAGTTCTTGAGGGTGCAAACAGGGTGAGCATTCCCGTTCCCATTGCCATTCTCGTTGTGGTTACCATTTCCATTGCTATCTCCATTGCCATTTCTATTCACTTGAGCGATTTGGGCCACTAAATTAGGGAGTATTGTCACTATTTGTTGAGCCATTTGTTGGGTAATGATCGTGGCGAGTTGGACATTGTCAAGGTTACCGTTGTCCTAGTTGTTGTTGTTATTGTTGTTGTTATCGTTATCATGGTTTTTGTTATCATTTTCATTGTTGTTGCTGTTGCGAGTGCTGCGACCAGGAGGCATTTTCTGAAAGAGACACAATGAAGGTTTCAATGAGACATAGGATAGACAAGGATAATGAGATATAATAAGGAGTGTAATCATTTATTCATTAATTAAAACGAATAAACGAAAACGTTGACTTATCAAAGCTATTAGATTCTAATAACATAGTGAAGACATGCTTTAGCCTCTAGTCAAGGTGAAGTATCAGAAGCCGTCTGGTCTCCTGCAACAACCGGATATTCCTGAATGGAAGTGGGAACGGATCACGATGGATTTTGTCACCAAACTACCGAAGTCACCAAGTGGTTGTGATATGATTTGGGTGATTATCGACAGGTTGACAAAATCAGCACACTTCCTACCTATTAAGGAAAATGACGGACTTGACCGGTTAGCTCGCATTTATCTTAAGGAAGTGGTCTCTCGGCATGGGGTGCCTGTTTCTATCATTTCTGATCGTGATTCTCGTTTCGCTTCGCGTTTCTGAAAGGCTCTACATAAAGCTTTGGGTACTCAGTTGGATATGAGTACGGCTTATCATCCGCAAACTGACGGTCAGAGTGAACGAACAATTCAAACTTTGGAGGATATGCTTCGGGCATGTGTTATCGATTTTGGTAAAAGTTGGGAGAGTCACCTACCGTTTGTGGATTTCTCTTACAACAACAGTTACCATTCTAGCAATAAGGCAGCTCCGTTCGATGCTCTTTACGGACGGAAATGTCGGTCTCCTCTTTGTCGGGCCGAGGTGGGCGAGGCCCAGCTCACTGGTCCGAAAATTGTGTACGAAACTTTGGAGAAAATCGTACAAGTTCGTAATCGTTTTCCAGCAGCTCGGGATCGTCAGAAGAGCTATGCTGATCGTCGTTGCAAACCTTTGGAGTTCCAGGCTGGGGACATGGTACTTCTGAAAGTTTTTCCATGGAAGGTCGTCATACGCTTTGGAAAGCATGGCAAACTTAATCCTCGTTATGTCGGACCGTTCGCAGTTCTATAACGGATTGGACCAGTGGCATACACACTTGACTTGCCGGCGGAGCTCGGTAGTGTTCACAACGTCTTCCATGTGTCTAACTTGAAGAAGTGTTTGGCTGATGAATCTCTTATTGTTCCTCTTGAAGAGATCAAGGTTGATGATCGTCTGCGCATTGTGGAGGAACCGATTGAAATTCTTGATTATAAGATTCGTAGCCTTCGTCGGAGTAAAATCCACATCGTCAAAATCCGTTGGAACTCAAATCATGGACCGGAATTCACGTGGGAATGGGAAGATCAAATGAAGGCTAAGTACCCTTATTTATTTCCCAAGCGCGCTCTTGAGCAAACACCTATTACTGTTGAAGTGAGTAAATCTCGGGGCGAGATTCCTTTCAACAGGGGGGATGATGTAGCAACCGAAAAAAATTTCTTTCTGTTCGTCTCTTCCTTTTCGGCTTCATGCAATTTTCAGGACGAAAATTCTTTCAACAGGGGGATGATGTGACACCCGGCATATTCAGGTTTTTTCAAACATATAAGTCTACCTTAGCGAAAAACATCTATTAACGTACTTAACTGGGTCAGTTGAGTCGGGTTACATTACGTATTGTCCAGGGTTCAATGATTCGGAGGATCATTGGGGTTATCTTATGTACACACGAGTCTTAAGTCCCGTCGTTAGTAAATTACATGAATTGAATTAAGTGACTTAAATAGATTGATCCATATATGTTATATGATTATACATGATTATACATGCTTAACATAAGTTAGGATTGCATGTTCATGTGTTAGGATGTGTTAAAACGCGTTTAAACGACAAAACTGGGAATTTCGGAAAGCATGGAAACCGGTTCGACCTATAGGGGGTTCAAACCAGTATCATACTCATTCATTCAACCTCTCTTCATCTTCATTCGACCCCTGTAGGGTGTGAATGAAGATGGGGTATAAATACCATACTTTGCGATTTTTCATTATTTCACAAACCCTAAACTCCTCTAAGTGCTCTCTCTCGACCTTGAACACCTAGGGAGGAGTTTTTGACCTTGTTTTTCAGAATCTAACCTACAAATACCTTCTATATCTTAAACAAGAGCAGATCTAAGATGTGTTCTTGATCTAAAATCCTTTTCAAGCATTTTCATTTTTTTTTATTAAACCCCAAAGGTCCAGATTTGTTCTAAGATGGTTTTCATGAATAAAAACCTTTCTAACTTCTTTCTAAACAAAACCTCATCGACTATAATGAGTTTTCATACAAATTAACATGTGTTAATGGTGTTTTATGATGTGTTATGTGTTGTTTAATGATTGAATGATACATAGATGTTATAACAATGATCTAGGGCTATTGTAGATAATGGTTTATGATTATCTTAGGTTACAAGTTGTTGGATGATGATGTTTTGCCCATTTTGGGGGTTTTTGTGTTAGATCTAGGGTTTGTTCATGATGTTATTGTTAATGAAATGATTAGGGGTTTTCATATACATGATAATCTGAGCATATTGAGATGATTGTTAAGTGATTTCGATAAGTTTCCATTTTGGGTGAAGTTTACATGCATTGATGTGACATTTCCATAATTTGCCATTTTGGGTAAGTTGTAAAATGGACTGATTTTGGAGTAAAATTAGTAGGGTTTGTGAGGATAGGTTGATGATGTTTGACTGCTGTGATTTGTGGCATTTCGTGATGTTTTCGGACAGTTTAGATGCGATTTGGTGCGTTTTATGAGAAATGTGCAACATAGGGTCGATCCCAGAAACCCATTCGACCCTTCGTGGGTTCGAATGAACTTCAAAAGGGTCAAACCAACTTCAGTTTAGTCGAAGGAACTTTATTTTGGTCGAATTAACATGTGTTAGGTCAAATAAACTTGTGTATGTATCGAATGGAGACCCATATGGGTATAATGAACTTCCAAATGTACTAATTCGACCTTACAATCTCATATATGCAATTTTTTATGCAAACTAAGTGTTTTATGCATGAACCTTATGTGTAATCTATATGTACTTGATTAGTTTATGTAATCGGTCACCAACGGGATGTCGGGTCTGTCTGGTGTGTCGGTTCAACAGTCAAACACGTTTTCAAACATACTGAAGAAACACTAACCGAAACGGTTGTCCGATGTATGCCTCTACGGTGTTGAATAGTGAAACTGCAGCTCGGTCTCCGTCTTCTCCGGTAGGATCCAGACCTGCAAGAGAGAAAAGAAGGGTGGAGGGTGGATGTAACACCCGACCCCTCTCATCACCAATATTGTCCGCTTTGCCCACCAAGAGCTCACGGATTTGTTTTTGGTTGCCCCGGTGGAAACTTCCCAGGAGGTCACCCATCCTGAAACTGCTCCCACCCGAGCACGCTTAACTGTGGAGTTCTCCTCTCATCCACTAACATTAAGCCCCAAAACGCGTTGGTGATTTAAGAGGCAAGACATTACTTATGAACCAAGGATCTCTCCTGGCCACGGCCGATGTGGGAATTTCCTTGGGTGTCACATTCACCCCCCGTTAGAGTCTCATCGTCCCTCATGAGGTTAGAGTCTCATCGTCCCTGATGAGGTATGCACCCACCATCCCGAACGGCACAGGAGTGGCTCTGATACCAATCTGTCACACCCTAAATTCCACTTGCGGGGTTTTACCGCGAGGCGCATGACATACCAATATTCAAGACAATGGTCACACTAAACGACATCTATATGCAATAAAAGTTACGTAGAAATACCAACCACGCAGTTTATAAGTAAAGTAGAAAACGACAGCGGAAGCAAAATTTAATGTGTACAAAACCAATGTCAAAATATGAATGCAAACACAACCCGGTTTGCTTATGTATGCAAGACTAGACGCGGTGCGACTCCAGTGCGCCTAAGACTCCCTGCTACCTTAGCGACCTGAGAAAACATGCGAAGTTAGACAACACATAAAGTGTCGGTGAGTCACAAAGATATAGTTTGCAAAAGTTTATCATAAGTAAACCAAACCCAACAACCCTTACATCTATACCTGATGCTAGCTAGACATCGTTACATGATACTATAGTGTCGTGAACCACTGCTGACAAGATAAGAATGCCTCAAACCCGTCACCGGCTCATCACCCAGTGCCGTAAGATATAGGACAAATATGCACCCGCCACCGACCTCCAGTCGGCCCGAGTGGGGCTAGTCAAGCCCAATAGATCTATTCACACCTTCCCCGCTATGTACCCACATATTGATGGTTCACTAAGACATGAGAGGACTTTAATGATGAAGTAAAAGTCACTAAGTATCCATGAGGTATCATGTATCATGTTGGTTTAAAAGTTTAGAAAGTTTTACTGCATGTCTCTCCCCCAGAATGTTCCAAAAACAGTAAAGAATGGGGCTGTGACACTCACCTTAGTTTGCGTTCCCAAAATAATAATTAAGACAAGTCCTGATGATCCCAAATACCGCCGATCTATAAAGGTTGTATAAGAGTTGTGACTAATAACCCCAAGGCTAATTAGTCCCCGATTGTCCAGATCATGATTAAGTAAGTTTGAAAACGTGTTTGACAGTTTAACCGACACACGAGACTGACCCGACATCCCGTTGGTGACCCATTACACAAGCTAATCACGTACACATAGATTACACACAGATTTCAAGCATAAAACACTTAGTTTGTATCAAAAATCTCATTTTAGTTAACGTAGGGTCGAATGTAGCTTTAAACGGTCGAATGTGGCTTTCTACTTCCACCTTCGCCCCTTTTCTCCCTCCTTCGCCCATTTGGAATGCGTTCGACCATTCAGTATCCAGGTTCGACCCTGGAGATCCTCCTTCGACTGGTCGAAGGTACTCCAGGTTCGACCCTGTTAGTTAGTTTCCTCAAAAACGCATCAAAAACATCCGAAAACAACACGAAACATCATGAGTTACAGCAGTCAACTATCATTAACATATCCCTACGAAACCCTACCGATTTTACCCCAAAATCTAGTCGTTTTACAAGTTTCCCAAAATAGTAAATTATGGAGATGTCACATCAAAATGCATGCAATCTTTACCCAATTAGGAAACTTTCTGAAATTAATCAATAATCAACTTAACATACTCAGATCATCATGAACAAGAAACCCTCTATCATATCCTTATCATTATCATCAAGAACAAGCCCTAGATCTAACCAAAAATTTCCCCAAAATGACAAAACACCATCAACAATCAATTGTAACATGTTTCAATCATAACTCATCATCAATAACAGTTCTAGATCGTTGTCATATCATCTATACAGCAAGTAATCATCAAACAATGCATAATACCACATTAACACATGTTAATTTGTATAAAAACTCATTGTTTATGAATAGGTTTTATTTAGAAAGATATTAGGAAGGTTTTTATCCATAAAACATGTTGATATCAGATCTGGACTCTTGGGGTTTAAATGAAAACAATTCAAAATTGTTTAAAAAGGATTTAGAATGAAGAACACACCTTAGATCTTCACTTATAATGATTTAGAGAGTTGGATTATGAAAAATAAGCTCAAAAACTCCTTCCCCAATGATAATAGTCGAAAGAGAATGTTTAGAGGCGTTTAGGGTTTGTGAAATGATGAAAAATGACTAAGGATGGTATTTATACTATGTCCAGGTTCGACCCCTCTATGTAGGCGAACGTGGAGCTTAGGTGGTCGAAGGTAACATTTTTAAAACAGTTAGCCAGGTTCGACCCTTCATGTGGGTCGAAGGTAGTTTTATATGGTCGAAGGAGACCCTTAACAGACTCAGGGCCAGGTTCGACCCTTCGAACGGTCGAACCAGAGAGGTGTCATTATCCAGATTTCCAGTTTGTCGTGTTTAGAACATTTTCACGCACCCTAACGCATGAACATGTAACCCTAATCTATGTTTCACATATTTAAGCATGGACAATCATCCAAACATCATTTCAACACGTATTTGCATATAATCCACCACTTAAGAATCAATCTACGCATAACACTTAATCTAGTTTATGTAATTCACCAATAACGGGACTCAAGACGCGTATATATGTAAAAGACACCAATGATCCTTCAGATCATTGAACTCTGGACAATACGTAAGAAAACCCCGACTCAACTAACCCAGTTAAGTACGTAATTAAACTGTTTCCCGCTAAGGTAGTCTTATAGGTTTAAATATGTCAAGTCAAATATGTCGGGTGTCACAGTGGAGGTGACTGCTAGGAAACCACTAGTGGAGTCCAACGTACAGACACAAAAATGATGGCGGCGGCCATGTGTTGCTCGGGGGTAAATATGAGTGTGATTACATCTCATGTTGTGTGCCCTAATGAAAGGAGGTGACTCCTTTATATAGGGCTTTTCATGGGCCGCGGCTGGGCCCATAGGCCGGACATCAAGGCCCCTTAACTATATGGGCACATAGCCCATTGGCACCAAGCCCAGTTAAGGGGTTACCTCCACACCCCAATATTAGTAAATAATATAAGAAGTGATAAGTAATAAAGACGGTATGTCGGGTCAAGCACCATACCTCAACAAGTCCCCCTAGTCTAGTGTTGCTCCTACGTGCGAGCGTAGGATGGAGCGCTAGACTGATTAGGAGTGATCGGGAATGAAGATTAAGAGCTTTATCTTCTCAGTGGACCAATGACTCGAACGTTTTGTCTTCCTACTTCGATGTGTGGAAGGTTGCTCGTTGCGCTTGTTACCAACTAAGTGTCACCTTCTAGGCTAACTGTCATCGACGCGTGTGAGGGTTGCTCATTACGCTTGTTATCGGCTAAGTGTCACCTTCTAGGCTAACTGTCGCCGGCGCGCGGGCGTCCAGTTATGATTTGTTGCATGTGTTACTGTGGCTCGTTGCCAAACCTGCGAGTATCTCAATCATATAATATGGGTGTATTATGAGGCGCCCAACCTTGCGTTAGTATTTCCTGAACTTAAGATAAGTTGACAAGATAATAAATTGCGGTAAACATGAAAAGTTGTACCAAAACCTTGAGCGTGCGGATGTCATAGTGCACGGCTAAATGTTATAGCGCGCGACTGAACCAACAAAACTTTCTTGGGAGGTGAATTCGTACGGCGCGCCATGGTATGAGAACCATCTAAAGTGGTGTTATACCATGCCATCCCCCTAGTTCATTGGTGCTAAGTGTAATGTTTAGGAGCATTGAACTTATAATAAGAGTATCCTTCGCCAATGGATCGTATGACTCGCCAAAGTTATGCTCCGCGGATTGCTTTAAGTAGACAAGAGCATGCTCCGCAAAAGATGTCTTTTTAGGCTATATGTCAGTCCGAAGCAATGCTCCACGATTCTCATGAAGTGCTTTGCGACGGCTCATGAGAGCCAGGACTGCGCGAAGTGCTTGCTGTTGACGGATGAAAGCAATCCGCGTGCGTAGTCGGTGTGTTCCTGAGAAGGAGACAAGATGACATGTCGGCGCGTTCCTGAGAAGGAGACACGATGACATGTTGGCACGTTCCTGAAAAGGATGCGCGTCCGTTATGAAGACGTAAGCATGTGTCCTGCAAAGGACACATGTGGAGAGCATCTTTTTAAAATTTTGCTTCGGCCCAATGTGGGTCGTTGACGTGGCCGCGCGTTCCTGAGAAGGAGACGCGATGACTTGTCGGCACGTTCCTGAAAAAGAGATGCGATGTCATGGCGGGAGGACCTGCGTCTGCTTGGTTATGGACGCAGGATGCTCTGCTGACGTAAAACGGGCAGGAAGAGCTGCGTCAGCCCGGTTAATGCGCAGCTCGTGGTTAAGTAGTTTACATGTGTACTTTGAGTTACATCCAGTCGTCACTGGGTTTTCATGTGTCAAAGTGTACATGTATATGAAGACATCGTCAACTGGTGCGCACGAACAGGGATCAGTCTGTCGGCGTATGACGGGAGTCGCGTTCGTGGGATGCCTGAAAAGGTATCCGTCGAGTGTACGCGGTGTGATGGCATCGTCAACTGGTGCGCACGAACATGGATCAGTCTGTCGGCGTATGACGGAATGACGTGTCGGCGAGTTTCTAAACAGGAGATGCGCTGGGACGTCTTTTAAGATGTTACGTCAACCCAACGCGGGTTTGACTTGACGGCGCATTCCTAAAAAGGAGGCGCGAAGACGTGGCGATGCGTTACTGAAGAGGAGACGCGCGCCAAGTTGTAGCACGTTCCTAAAAAGGAGACGTTGTAGCACGTTCTTGAAAAGGAGACGCAAATGTCATGGGAACGTGTTCCTGAAAAGGAGACGCGAATATCATGGCGACGCGTTCCTGAAAAGGAGACGTGCGTGAATTGATGACGTCGTAAGCATGTGCCTGAAAAGGAGACATGCGGAGACATTTTTTTAAAAATTTAGGTCAACCCAACGCGGGGTGATGACGTGGAAGCGCGTTCCTAAGAAAGAGACGCGGTGTCGTGGTGGCGCGTTCCTGAAAAGGAGACGCGCGCGAAGTTGAAGCACGTTCCTGAAAAGGAGACGTGGCAGCGCGGGGTTACCGTTGCGTAGGGAGTTACCCGTAAGCGTGGAGTTACCGACTTCCGCGGGGTTACCATTGCGTAGGGAGTTACCATCAAGCGGGGTTACCCGTAAGCGTGAAGTTACTTGCCTGCGCGGTCTAATAATAATAATCATGTGGCGTGCATCAGTTAGCCTTGATGTAGTTTCACATCGATCACACAGTATTAAACATGGATAGATAAATGTGAATAAGATAATGCACATGTCATAGAAAATTGACATTGACTTCATGAGCACGTGAGAGGTCACGAGCCTATCTCCTTACTTAAATTTGCATATATTCTTGATAAATAATATATGGAAACCGACTTTTTGACAACTGATATTTGTCCTTAATTGTCATTAATAATTGACAAATAATAATTGAATATGCATGGAAAATAACTTATAAATCTCAATATCAGGGTAAGTTTAATACCAGTAGTACGGTTATGCGCATACACGCGAAGTGCTTGAGGCATTAGTTGATGAAGGCTTGCTCCGCCGGTGACGTCTTTGTACGTTTATGTCAGGCGGAAGCCATGCTCCGCGGTTGCGCGGAGAGGTTGGCGCTATGCGCTGCGCCGGCGGATGAAGGTCATGCCCGTGCAGATGAGAACCATACTCCGCGTCGGGGTGCAACAGATGAAAGCGATGCTCCGAAGAGGGTGTGCGGAGCCCTTGAGGTTGTGGATTACCATGCTCGATGACGTAATTTACGTTCTACGTCGAGCGGAAGTCCTGTCCGCGGCGACGTGCGAAGAGCTTGGAGGTGGCGGAGGTGGATGAGATCCATACCCGCGGGTCACGCGAAGAGCTTGCGTCGGCGGATGACGTCTTTTTAGATTCTACGTCAGCCGAAGCAATACTCCGCGGGATGTGCGAAGAGATTCTGCCCGCCATCCGGTGGTTGTGCCGACGTTCACAGGAGGTGGCGGGTTTCTGATGGTTGATGGGTACCGTGATGATGAGGACGTTGGCATCATTGGAGAAATTTGAACTTCTTTATTGATTGGCCCTCGAGTTCATGCACTTTGGCTCAGATGAGCATTGAAATGCGCCTGGTCGCATCTTCCCAAAAAGTTTTAAACATAAAAATGATATAGCTCTTTTTCTTCCTCTCTCCTCTGACATCTTTTTTGGGGTAACTTTAAATTTAGCTAGCACCCTTATCCTTGTGTCAGAATTTGTTCCCCCGTGGAAAACAAGTGCCATGTGAAGGTGTTCACCCCTTTTTTTCGTTTCTCTTTTTTCTAAGATAAGAATGGAACTGACGTACATGTCCCACCATACCTCGAACAGAACAATCCCCATGATGCTTCTCTTTCTTTTTTTTCTTATTAAAATAAAAGAGTGATTTTGAAGCATGACTGGAGGGACGAAAGAGTTCAGTGGGCTGCACATCGTGATTTGTTAAAACAAAACATTCAGCAGCGAAATAAATAAGAGATTCGGCTGGAGCCAGATCTGGACTTTTTGAGAGCACCGATCTATAAAAAGCGAAGAAGAAAAGAGCCCTGATATCCAGGGGTTGTTTCCCGCCAATAACCTCCTTAATCTCGCTGAAAACAGATCTGGAGGTTTGGAGGAAGAGAAAACCGAGTGTAGTTCGTTGCTGGTCCCACGGATGGCGCCAATGAAGAAACACTAACCGGAACGGTTGTCCGATGTATGCCTCTACGGTGTTGAATAGTGAAACTGCAGCTCGGTCTCCGTCTTCTCCGGTAGGATCCAGACCTGCAAGAGAGAAAAGAAGGGTGGAGGGTGGAGGTGACTGCTAGGAAACCACTAGTGGAGTCCAACGTACAGACACAAAAATGATGGCGGCGGCCATGTGTTGTGTAACACCCCAACCGATGGCGGAAACATCGGGATGTCACGTATTGATGATTGTTCAGTAGCTCATGGTGAATAATAAATTTCATTAAATGATTTAAATAAATTACATACAATTGTTCTACAAGAATTCGTACATCAAATTGAATAAAACTATGCACACATCTTCAAGCATTAATTCGAATCTTCAAACAAGTAGAACCTGAAACATGTTAAGTTGAAAATATTTTGGGTCAACAAAAGTTGGTGAGAATTACATAGGTTTTGATAATCGAATAAAATTGTTGTGCAATTCATGTGTCATGGCAATCTAGTCCATATGTGAAAACATAGTCCATATGTGAAAACATACTAGAAGTAAATCGAGTGCATAATCAACCATTGT
The DNA here is from genome assembly GCA_028751855.1 of Ambrosia trifida. Lineage (NCBI taxonomy): Eukaryota > Viridiplantae > Streptophyta > Magnoliopsida > Asterales > Asteraceae > Ambrosia > Ambrosia trifida. The sequence goes on from CM054132.1 coordinate 7,891,026, forward strand.
GACTGTTGTATTGTGGTACATCCCATACGCTCATGGTTCACTCGTTTATATTGCAGTAACAAACACCCACGCAACCTTTGTAGGAGGCACGTATCCGGGTAGGATTGTTAGTCCAATAGATCTATCAATGTATACCGTTTGGCTGATGAATGTTTATGCTAGAATTGTGCTTACCCTAGTCATGTTCAAGACATAATGCAACATAGAAATACACATAGACACATTGATGATTGAATTGCATAAATAATGTTGTAACATGTTTCACCCCAAAAATAGTGATAAATAGAAAAGGGGCTATGTAAAACTCACCTTAGCAAAATGTTATGTCTCGTAAAAAAAATAGAATAATGTGTTGTGAATGTATGCGAGGCGAATCCCAAAGACTCAACAACGTAGCTAGTCCAAATTGAAGAAAACGAAAAAGAAAGAATATCAAGCTTCCAATTCGCCAATTACAAGAGCTTATAATCAAAGCTTCAATTGTAGAAGTAATAGACTATAGAAGAAAGGTATGAGAGAAAGTTTAATCGGATTGAAACAATCGATTTAGAGGTGCAAAGTATAATGGGTCATAGGTGGGTTTTTATACTAGTTTTGGAGTCAATTAGCCATTAAAATTGGTCAACACCATAAAGTAAGGTTTTATGATGAATTGACTATTTGACTAAGACTTTGACTGTTTGACTAAGACTTTGACTAGGACTTTGACTATTTGACTCAAAGCTTTATTTAAAAAAAAAAAATCTTGTATGTGAAAAAAAAAGAATTTAGAATCATATTATTATTATTATTATTTATATACATTTATGTATGTATATAAGTTGTGAGTTAGGATAAATAAAGACTTAGGCACATTTGTATAATATTAATGATAAAGGTGTAATAAAAAATATATATATATATAAGGGCTTTTTATGTATTAAAATTTTGGGGAAAATTTTGCGATGTTACAGTCTCCGCTACTTTTAGGAACTTCGTCCCGAAGTTAAAAGAAAAACACCAGGTATACAATTGGTCGACTACCGAAAACCTTGATAAAATTTCTCACTACCTTAACGTACCTTTAAATTCATGATTACGTTCCGGACCGTAATTATCAATTTACCTTACATTAGGGTTTTGCGTCCTTTTATGACTCTACCGATTGTTGAGCAGGTTCGATAGTCTCCACCAGTCGTTGAGCAGGTTGTAGGGCCTCTCCCGACTGTTGGAAAGACATGATGACCTCTACCAATCGTTGAGTAGGTTGTTTGGTAGTCAACTAATTGTTGTACAAGTAAGCAAGTATGATTATAGATATAGCAATTAGTTCACATTCAAACAAGCATGCACTCAGATGTTATGATAATACTTGAATTTATTACGTGAATCAAAAAGTGTCAATACATAGAATTAAAAAGTAGACATCATTCAAATGGTGGGGTTTGCTGTTAAGTAGCTGGAGGGTCTTGATCTCGATTTAGTTTAGGGCATCGGTTACGGAAATGATTTGGGTTTCCACATTCATAGCATTGACCATAGTTGTATTTACCAGGACGATTAAGATTAGCAACCTGAGCAGGGTTGGTTGGTTGGTTGGTGTTAGGGTTTGGGGACTCACGACATGTGTTGACCAGATGGCCATACCTAGCACAATTGGTGCACAGGCGACACACTGAAACAGTGGGGTGATGTCGTTTGCATGTGTTACACAATGGAAAGTTTCTTGTATAGGGTTTCTTGTTAAAAGCTTGTGTAGTGAGGTTTACATTAGGATCCCTGGTCTTGCGCTTCTGGTTCTCGGTAGTTACCGCGGCCACAATACTTGTTTTCTCGCCTTTCTGAACTAAGGTCCCGTTCTTTATGTGATTTCCATCGCCATTTCCATTTCCATTGCCGTTCCCATTCATTGGGATGACTTGAGCCAACAAGTTAGAAACCAGAGTTGTGATTTGTTGCGCCATTTGTTGGGAAATAATCACAGCCAGTTGGGCATCAACACCTTTGTTGTTTTTGTTGTTGTTGTGGTTGGTGTTGTGGTTGTTGTTACTTTCCTCTTGGTTTTCACCACTGTTATTGCGAGTGCTGCGACGTGGAGACATGATCTGTAAGGGACACAATGAAGGTTCAATGTGACATGAAATGAATGAGATGATATAAGGAATGTAATCATTTATTCATTAATTAAAACGAATAAACGAAAACGTTGACGTATGAAAGATTCCAGATTCCAACAACATAGTGAAGACATGCTTTAGCCTATAAGTGAACACTCATCCCGAGAATTCCCAGGTAGGCATCCGGGTCCCTCATCTGATTGGGATATATGCGCAATGCCAGCCTAGACAGAAGACTCAGAATACAGGCGTTCACCCTTCCAGATTGCACGTGTTCGTTATTAAAATCTAGAACTTCGACGAGATCTCAAGGTGGTTCAGGTTAAACCTGAGGGTTTTGCCTTATTAGTCTAAGAGTGGATCCAGTGATGGAGAGCAACCTTCTCGTAGGGATTAATGTAGGGATAAGAAGTAGGAGGGAGATAGAGAATAGTAAGTAAAAGAAGCAAGTACTGGTTAAATCCTATGGTTATAGACTAGATTATTTTTCTAATAACCTAATTCCCTATAACCATGGCTCTGCTACCAATCTGTAACACCCCAACCGATGGCAGAAACATCGGGATGTCACGTATTGATGATTGTTCAGTAGCTCATGGTGAATAATAAATTTCATTAAATGATTTAAATAAATTACATACAATTGTTCTACAAGAATTCGTACATCAAATTGAATAAAACTATGCACACATCTTCAAGCATTAATTCGAATCTTCAAACAAGTAGAACCTGAAACATGTTAAGTTGAAAATATTTTGGGTCAACAAAAGTTGGTGAGAATTACATAGGTTTTGATAATCGAATAAAATTGTTGTGCAATTCATGTGTCATGGCAATCTAGTCCATATGTGAAAACATAGTCCATATGTGAAAACATACTAGAAGTAAATCGAGTGCATAATCAACCATTGTGACTGTTGTATTGTGGTACATCCCATACGCTCATGGTTCACTCGTTTATATTGCAGTAACAAACACCCACGCAACCTTTGTAGGAGGCACGTATCCGGGTGGGATTGTCAGTCCAATAGATCTATCAATGTATACCGTTTGGCTGATGAATGTTTATGCTAGAATTGTGCTTACCCTAGTCATGTTCAAGACATAATGCAACATAGAAATACACATAGACACATTGATGATTGAATTGCATAAATAATGTTGTAACATGTTTCACCCCAAAAATGGTGATAAATAGAAAAGGGGCTATGTAAAACTCACCTTAGCAAAATGTTATGTCTCGTAAAAAAAATAGAATAATGTGTTGTGAATGTATGTGAGACGAATCCCAAAGACTCAACAACGTAGCTAGTCCAAATTGAAGAAAACGAAAAAGAAAGAATATCAAGCTTCCAATTCGCCAATTACAAGAGCTTATAATCAAAGCTTCAATTATAGAAGTAATAGACTATAGAAGAAAGGTATGAGAGAAAGTTTAATCGGATTGAAACAATCGATTTAGAGGTGCAAAGTATAATGGGTCATAGGTGGGTTTTTATACTAGTTTTGGAGTCAATTAGCCATTAAAATTGGTCAACACCATAAAGTAAGGTTTTATGATGAATTGACTATTTGACTAAGACTTTGACTGTTTGACAAAGACTTTGACTAGGACTTTGACTATTTGACTCAAAGCTTTATTTTAAAAAAAAAAAAAAAATCTTGTATGTGAAAAAAAAAGAATTTAGAATCATATTATTATTATTATTTATATACATTTATGTATGTATATAAGTTGTGAGTTAGGATAAATAAAGACTTAGGCACATTTGTATAATATTAATGATAAAGGTGTAATAAAAAAAATATATATATATAAGGGCTTTTTATGTATTAAAATTTTGGGGAAAATTTTGCGATGTTACATGTTGCTCGGGGGTAAATATGAGTGTGATTACATCTCATGTTGTGTGCCCTAATGAAAGGAGGTGACTCCTTTATATAGGGCTTTTCATGGGCCGCAGCTGGGCCCATGGGCCGGACATCAAGGCCCCTTAACTATATGGGCACATAGCCCATTGGCACCAAGCCCAGTTAAGGGGTTACCTCCACACCCCAATATTAGTAAATAATATAAGAAGTGATAAGTAATAAAGACGGTATGTCGGGTCAAGCACCATACCTCAACACATACTTAGTCATGATCTGGACAATCGAGGACTAGTTAACCTAAGGGTTATTAGTCAAAACACTTATGCAAACTTTTATGATAGATCGCCGGTATTTGGGACTATCAGGATTGTTTTTTTTTTTTTTTTGTTAAAGGAAGCGAACTAAGGTGAGTGTCAAAGCCCCGTTCTTTACTGTTTTCATACTTTTGGGGGAGAAACATGCGGTACGAACTTACAAACTTTTAGACCAACATATTACATTATATCACATGGATACTTAGTGACATTTATTCATTGGTAAAGACCTCTCAAACTTTAGTGAACAATTAATAGGTGGATACATAGCGGGGAAAGTGTGAATAGATCTATTGGGTCTGGCAAGTCCCACTCGAGCCGATTGGAGGTCGGTGGCGGGTGCATATTTGTCCTACCAAACTTACGACATCGGGTGATGAACCGGTGACGGGTATAGAGGCATTCTAACATTCAGCAGTGGTTCACGACACTATAGTATCATGTAATGATGTCTAGCTAGCATCAGGTATAGATGTAAGGATTGTTGGGTCTGGATTACAAACGTTACAAACTTTTGCAAACTTTATCTCTGTGACTCACCGGCACTGTTTGTGTTGACTAACTTTGCATGTTTTCTCAAGTCAATAAGGTAGCAGGGGGACTTAGGCGCACTGGAGTCGCACTGCGTCTGGTCTTGCATTCATAAAGTAAACCTTGTTTGGTTTAACTGCATACTTTTGAACTTTGGTTTTGTAAACATATTTGCTTCCGCTGTTTGGCTTTGGTTTTTGAAACTTTTAAACTGCGTGGTTGGTTTAATACATTACTTTTTATATCATATAGTTGTCGTTTATTTTGACCGTTGACTTGGATCCTGATGTGTCACGCGCCTCGTGGTAAAACCCCGCAAGTGGAATTTGAGGGTGTGACAAATTTAAACAATTCATTACTCTATTTTTTAATTATCTCGTATTCCAAATTAACAAATTTAGGTTTATATATTTAACTCAAGGTAAGGAAGGAATTAAAGAATAAATAATCATAAACTAATAAAATAAATTGTTAGAACCAACACTTAGTGAAAGAAAAAGAGAAAATTAGTTTTTTTTTTTAATTTTTATGTCACATCTTAACATAAAGAGGAACATTATATTTAACTTTATTTTAATATTTTTCATTTCTAAAACCTAATGTAGACATTTTAAAAACCCTTAAAGAAATTAACCAACTTATTAAACGGATCGTATTAAGGTTAGCCAGTTTAATAAATGGATTATGTTAGTGAACTCAAAACTTGTTTTTTTTCGTGTAATGATCAAATCGTTTAGAATTTGTCATCCTAGTAAAACCATTGATGGCACATGAATTTGTCATAGATACACCATTTCTCACTACTAGAAAAATACCCCTATCTTGACGCGCATTGCGCGTCATAAAAGGGTGTTTATGACACACAAAAATGTGTCAAGGAAGAACATGTCATTAAATTTTTATGACATGCAAGCGCGTGTCATCTTTTAATGACACTCTTTTATGACACGTATTTATGACACGCTTTCATGACATGCATTTATGACACACCTTTATAACACTCATTTTGCGTGTCATGATTTTTTTTTACCTAAAAAAAAATTTCTGCAAAATGACTAATATCGCTAGATTTATATTTATAAATACAAAATCAATGAATTTGATAATAACACTACATATATTATATATACCACAAAAAAACTCATTACAATAATTTGTCGAATCCTACCACAAGTATTAACGGTTACAAAAACATTGTGTCAATACATTACGTTAGTCGATCTAGACCTAAACATACGGATCACTTGAAAATGAAGGTCGCGGCATAACTTGACCATTCTTCATGGATAAAATCAATATCCGCATCCGTGTAAACATCCACTCCTCCCCCAACCTGAGACACAATTAAATTAATAACATTAAAGAAAGAGTTGAACGGGCTTACAACCAAGTAAACCTAACACTGGTATCACATTATGCTCACGTGTCAAAAACTCATCAGGGCAAAAGAATTAAGAATCGAAAAGAGAAAAAGAAAAATCTAACCTTTAATTCATCATCAGGCATCTCATATAGTTTACTCTCACGAATGTTGTTTAGCTCAACTTTCATTCTCCAACTCTCACAATAGTTCTTTAAGGTGATCTGCAGACCAGACTTGGTTCTGGTTCTCTGATTCATAATGTTCCAGTCTGCAGCTGTTATGTTAACACATCAGCAAGGAACACTGTGGCTGACAAAACAAGTAAACATCTAACCATATTTCAGTACTGGAGTTTTCTCTGGATCACATGGAGAATGAGTTTGGTTTAAATAAGCAGAAATTGTTATTATTAAATTAAAAAAAAGTGTGTGTCACATGGGTAATGAACTAATGATGATTAGGTAACTAAACTCATGTTTTGTTCCAAATAATATTAGATAAAGATAATAACTTGATTGGATGGAAATGGATATATAGAATGTCTAATTGTGACAAACAACTACAAGTCACTGCCCAAAAATGTTGAAAAACATAAATAATTTAGTGAATATGGTTTCATTCTACTCTATACGGTCCGAATGCGAGCATGATAAAGATCAATATACCAGGTAAATCATATAAAGAAGCAGCAATACTGACAAAGTGACAAAGTCACAAGAATGTAAATGTATTATGTTTACTTAGGGGTGTAAATGATGCGCAACGGCTCGAGAGCTACTTGGGATCGGATCGGTAAAAAGCTCGAATGAGTCGAGCCTTAACGAGCCCGAGCTCGAGCTAGAGCTTGAAACATGACTCGTTTAGTCATCGAGCCCGAGCTCGAGCTTTTCATACAAAGACCGTTTAGGCTCGCGAGCCTAAACGAGCCCAAACAAATTTTATATTTTTATTATTTTACATATAGCATACCTACTATTTAACCTTGGCGAGTCGAGCTCGAGCCCAGTCAAGCTCGGGCCTGGCTCGGCTCGTTTACACCCCTATGTTTAGTACACAAACATCATCACATTACTTTTAAAGAAGGCAGTGATGTCACAACCTTGACAAGGTTACATACAAATACGTCACAGAATAAGCCATTTGGAGAATACTATAGTTGGGTATGGGACAATCAAAGAAACAAATTATCTCAAAACCATCCATATTTGTGCAAAGTCATTCAAATAGAAAGTAAAGTAACTACAAAATGTAGAACATAGCTTTATTCAAAGCCTAGAAGAAAAACGAGGTTGCATTGCATTTAGTTATTCAAGTTCACAGGTACAAAAGTAGATGTTAAAGCAACCACATCCGGTAGAAGAGACTAAATAATTATTCAAGTTCACAGGTACAAAAGATACCAAATGCAGCAACACATACACATCACAAGTTAAATACCAAAATCAAGCACACAACGCACAGTCAATAGAAGAGACTAAATAATTACCATGTCACCGACACATGTTGATTAGACATCCCTTGACGGATACTATATAAAGGATCTTGGCCATGTGTACCCGCACAGCAGAAACTACACTCCTTGTCCAGAACAAATGAAATCCTTGTTTAGGCTGGAATTGAATAACTGTAACCTAAATTAAAGCACCGACCATGTTTCCACATGTTTAAGAGAAGAGGAACAAAGTTAAGTTTTTGAGGGGGCGTGCTACCAGTGGGGTTTGTTATTTGTAGATTCAAGACGGGGATTATGAGCTAATTGTGGTGGAGATAGGTGTGAACATGTGATTTTGGTGGAGGCTAGTAGAACAGGGGAAAAGATTGATTTAGGGCTTTTTTTTTAAGCTGGAGAGAGGGAATCAAATAAGTGGAGGGAAAGTTAAGATTTTAAAAAATTTAATATGACACTTAAAGATGACACACACATTTTGATGGTGTCATGTTTTTTTTTTCTAACATTAATATAATGACACACAAAAATGTGTGTCATAAATTTATTAAATTTTATAAATCATGACATTTTTTTTATGACACACGATTTTGAGTGTCATTATTTTGTGTGTGTCATTGTTTGTGTGTCAAGATAGGTATATTTTTTAGTAGTGTCTCTAATTGGGTTATAAGCTTGAGACGGCAATCTATATTGTGCTAGTGAGGACAAATTCGAAGAAGAAGAATTCACTTCAATGTTAAAATCAATCTTATCTAAGAAAAGTATGGCACTCTCATAATGGATGGCTCCATTGGGTTACTCATTAAATCCATGCATATTTCTATTGTCCCACGTGTTGTTGCTACTGCTTAAATTATGTTTAAAATGTATATTGTAGAATGGATGTGTATGTCAAGAACTAGGTGTGTTCTTGATTCTATTGTTAATTAACTTTTGTGAAAACTAGTCATTAAAATGATTAATCTGTTAAAAAGGTTTCTGTTAGGACAAAGAGGATTGGTGAAACCACTTTTGGAAACCTTAGTCTAATTCACTTATGTCATTTTGGCTAAGTATAGAAGTACTGAAAAGAAAACAAAGAACTGCTGAAGAGAAGATAAGAGAAGTGCTGAAGAAGAAACTTCATCAGAAGTTCTGAAGTCCAAACCAGACAAGTTCACTTCAGAAGTACTGAAGACAAACTACTCATCAGTAGTTTGTCATTCATCAGCACTTAGCATCAGATATTTTCCACCGCCTTTTTGCATCAGTAGTTTATTGTTTATTATTACTTTTAGCTGTATTTGTTAGTTTCAATGTTGCAACTTGTGCAACTTGTTTCTGTTGTTTCTGTACTTGCTTTTTGGCAAGATACATGTATGTAAACGTCTATAAATAGGAGGCTTCAACCTTCTATTTTAGACATTGATTTTAATAGAAAAATCCTTCAAACACTATCACTGTTCTATTCCATTTCTGTATTTATTGTGAATCTGTCTAAGTATCTAATTCTCATTTACTGCTTAGATTCATAATAAATACTTGTCATTTATTAGTTTCAATCATCAAGGGGGAGTAATAACTCTTCCTTAGTGTAAAAAGTGTTGCTTTAACTTATACATTCCGCTGTGCTTATAATCTGATTTGCAAGGGCTTGCTAAACACTTAAGTGTCAAGATAGCAAGTTCTTACTTAGCAAAAAGAGCAAACTGATCCCAACAATTGGTATCAGAGCCTTGGTTTATCTGATCACATATCAATCTAACAAATTGAGAATCAGACACAAAGCTCTTATTGATACTCAATAAAAAGATCAAAAGTTCACTTTTTATCAACATCCATCACTTAAAAGAGTCATCTGACAAATCTATACTCTTTAAAATGGATCCACATAATACTGGTTCTGCCACTAAACCTGCCATGCTTGTTAGAAATGAATACAACATATGGCAAAAGAGAATGGCACATACCTTGTCACAAACCAACACAGGTTGTTGGAGATCTGTGATATATGGTCCTCACAAACCAGTAAATGTTAATCTTGAAACTAATGTTAAGGTCCCTAAGGACCCTAAAGAATATACAGATGATGATTTCCTAAAACTTGAGTTAGATGCAAAAGCATTCTCTATGTTGGCAATGGCTCTCCCAAATGAGATATACTCTGGCCTTTTACATTGTGAAAGTGCCAAAGAACTCTGGGATTGTCTTAAAGAACAGTTTGGAGGAACTGAAGAGGTGATTGCCAACACCAGAGAGATTTTAGCTCAACAATATGAAACATTTGCTCATATTAATGGGGAAACTTTAACTCAACAATTTGAAAGATTCTCCTCATTAATATCTGAGCTAAAGTTAAATGGTCAGACCTATACAACAGTGTCTATGCTACATAGATTTTTAAGGTCTTTACCAGACAAATGGGAAACATACTCCATTGTTTTAAGATCCTCACCAGATTTTAGCTCCCTCACTCTTACAAAACTCCATGGGAGATTACTTACTTTTGAGAGAGAAATTGATCAAAAGAAGAAATTACAATCATCTGGTAAAACTGCTGATGACTACCTACCAGGTAGTACAGCTCTTTTGGGACAATATTCACCAACTTGTTCCTATGGATCTTATGACAATATTGACATAACCACTGGGATCTCATCAGAAAGATCTTTCCCAGGTTATGACAATAATGACCAAAGTCAAACTGCTGATAATCTATGTTTTATCATGGATGATTTGAAAAATTTTAGCAGTGATGACTTAGAAGAAATGGACATATTACACCAACTGGCCATGCTAAGCATTAAAACTAACAAGTTTTATAAAAGGTCAGGAAGGAAATTTCCAGGATTGACCAGTAATACAAAAATTGGTTTTGACAAATCTAAATTGAGATGTCACAAGTGTCAGAAGTTGGGACACTTTGCTAGAGAGTGTAGAAGCTCTAGCTTTAACCAATCACAATCTGGAAATAACTATAACCCCAATTATAATAGGAATAATGGAACTCAAGGGAGTGCTCATTTTGTACAGGCACAAGCTCCTCAACAGCAATACATGCCACAAGTACAATATGTTCAAGTGCCTGCTCAACAGATGCAGAGCCAACAATCAATCCCTCCCTTTCCAGCTGCTCAACATCCTCCACAGCCTCAACAACCCTCTCAACAAAGTCTTTTCACCTCAGGGTATGTTGACTGGAGCAGTCTCCCTTTTGACACCACAGAGTGCAATCCTGATGTAGACAACAAAATGTTTGACATCAACTGGGGAGAACCAGACAATGGCAGAAAGAACTTTGCCTTAATGGCATTTGAAGGCTGCACTTCAAAATCTGCATTGTCACAGGTATCAAAAGAATCTTTGACAAAACTTTGCTCAAATTCTTGCAAAGAAACTTTTGCTCTCATAAGAGAGACAAATCTGCACTTACAAGGTAAAGCCAATGATTTAGAAAGAAAATACACACAGATAAAATGTGATTTAGAAAGAAAACTGTGTGCTAAAACAAAAGAAGTTTCTAAATTAACTGACTCAGCTATTGAAACCCAAGCACAAATTAAAATCATGCTAAATGACCTGGGAGATGTCAGACAAGAGCTTGCTGACACCAGGATCACATGTGAAAAATGGGTGGAATCTTGTAAGGGGTATCAATTATTGCTAAACAAACAAAGTGCTTCAAATGTTAAGTTTGGCATAGGATACCATCATGTTGAAACACCAACAGATTTCTCTCCCAAAACTACTGAAGATGGGAGAAGAATTGTTTCAAATGAAACTTCTGAAGGGAAAGACTGCACATCTTTCCATGACAACTTTCTAAACAGAAATCCTGGCATTTTTAAAGAAAGTACTTCAGAAGTATTAACAAAATCTGACAATAAGCCATCAGTAGTTTCATCTACATTAGGAGTTGAGACCCTGAAAACTACTGATGAGCAAAATCTTTACACTAATGTCAGAAATTTGCCTTTAGACCAAAAACAAAAGGCAAAAGAGTGTGAAATTTGTGGTCTGTTCAACCACAAAACTGAATTTTGTAGATACAGAAAAGGAATTCAGTTCAATAAAAAATTTAAACAACAGGTTGTGGGAAATCAAATCAGAAATGATTATGAAAGAATCTTTAAACCCAAGAAACAACAACCTGAAAACACCTTTTCTCAGAAAAAGATAAAATCTCAACCAAAATCTTTTTCTCAAAATTCCTTGTCAGTAGTTAGACCAGAATCTTCAGCAGTTTCACAAACTGCTGAGATACAAAATCTAATGAACATGGTACAACTACTGATGACCAAGGTTGATGGTGGTCCTGAAAAGGATACCACCATGGTTCTTAATGAAAAATCCATTGCCAAAAAGACATGGATTTCTCAACCTGGTCAAGAACAAACTGTAACTGTTCTCAAGAGCAAACCCAAAGCCAAACAGGCTTGGGTTCCTAGATCTAACTAATTTGCTTTTATGTGCAGAGAGTTTCCAGGGGCTTAAACAGCATATGGTATGTTGATAGTGGAGGCTCTATGCACATGACTGGATGCAGGTACCTGATAAACAACTTTATCAGCCAAAGATAAGGATCTGTATCCTTTGGGAACAATGCTAAGGGATATGTGCTAGGACATGGCAATGTCTCCTCTGGCAAAATACAGTTTGACAAGGTCAATCTGGTGGAAAACCTTGAATACAACTTGCTGAGTGTGTCACAAATGTGTGATAAAGGATATTCTTCCTTTTTCACAAAGACAGCATGCAAGATCATCTCACCAGAAGGCCAGAAGTTGATAGAGAAGATCATTGAAGATCATACTTTGCTGATTGCCAAAAGATGTGGCAATGTCTATGCAGTGGACATTGAGAAAGACAAAGTATTGAACAACACTGCCTGTTTCTTCTCAAGGGCATCAACTTCAGAAACAGATCTCTGGCACAGGAGACTTGGCCATGTGAACTTTAAAACCATAAATAAAGTCACAAAAATGGGCTTGGTCAGAGGTCTACCTTTGAAAGTATACCAGTGTCAAGAACACTGTGTATCCTGTTTAAAGGGAAAACAGCATAAGTCCTCCTATAAGTCTATTGAAGAATAAAAAACAACTGCATGTCTTCAACTACTCCATATGGACTTATTTGGACCTGTCAAGATTATGAGCCTTGGTAAGAAGAAGTACTGCTTAGTCATCATTGATGACTACTCAAGATTCACATGGGTATTCTTCTTATTCTCCAAGGATGAGGCTGCTGAAATCATCAAGTTCTTCATTCTACAAGTAGAGAAACAATATTCTCTATCTGTCAAAACCATTAGAAGTGACAATGGGACAGAGTTCAGGAACAAAACTCTGGATGAATTCTGTTTGTCTAAAGGGATTATTAGACAATACAGTGTTCCCAGAACTCCTGAACAAAATGGTGTAGTAGAAAGGAAGAACAGAACATTGATAGAAGGAGCAAGAACAATGTTAGCTGATTCTGGACTGCCCTTGTACTTTTGGGCAGAAGCAGTTAACACATCATGTTATGTTCAGAATAGAGTTCTTGTGGTCAAGAGACATTCCAAGACTGCCTATGAAGTTCTTCATGGCATGAAGCCCCTTATCTCTTTTTTCAGGGCTTTTGGGTGTCAATGTTTCATCTTGAACATCAAGGAATCTATTTCAAAGTTTGCTGCCAAAGTTGACTCAGGTTACTTTCTTGGTTACTCTTCAACTAGAAAAGCCTACAAGGTTTTTAATTCTCACACCAGGATAGTAGAAGAAACATTGAATGTCAAGTTCAATAAGTCAAAACACACTCTTATTCCAGCACATCCTGCTGAACTCTTTGACCTTGACAACTTTCACTTTGGACCTGAAAAGACTGTTACTCCTTCCAAACCTACTTATTATGGTGATCAAAGGTTTGAAGATGAGGATCCTACACCATGGACTCCTCAAACAGTCATTAAGTCAACTTCAACACCATCAGAAGTTTCACAAACTTCTGATCCAACAAATACTGAAGGCCAAACTCAAACATCTGCTTCAGCACCTGCAACTACTGAAGAAGCTAAAACTGCTGAACCAGATATTATAGACCTCAGTAGTTTGTTTGAAGAACAAGAGCCACCTACACCTGTCAGTGGTTTACAACAACTAATTGAACACAGAGATCATCCACTTGATCAAGTCATGGGTGATATAGCTTCAAGTGTTCTTACCAGAAACCAGCTCTCCAACTTTTGCTTATTTTCAGCCTTTATTTCACAGTTGGAACCAAAGAAGTACCAGGAAGCCCTCAAAGACAATAATTGGGTGCAAGCTATGCAAGATGAACTGCTTCAGTTCAACAAGCAACAGGTCTGGGAAATCTGTCCCTTACCTCCAAACAAGCAACCAATTGGCACAAGATGGGTTTTCAGGAACAAACAAGATGAAGCTGTATGATAATCAAGAACAAGGCAAGGCTGGTAGTTCAAGGGTACTCTCAAGAAGAGGGAATTGACTATGATGAAACCTTTGCTCCAGTTGCAAGGCTTGAGGCCATCAGGTTATTTCTGGCCTATGCCATTTCCAACAAAATTAAAGTTTATCAAATGGATGTGAAAAGTGCATTTTTGTATGGAAAAATAAAAGAGGAGGTGTATGTCTGTCAGCCACCTGGGTTTGAGGATCCTTCTCATCCTGAGTGGGTGTACAGACTGGACAAAGCTCTTTATGGGCTCAAACAGGCTCCAAGAGCCTGGTATGATACACTCTCCACCTTTTTACTCAAAAATAACTTTACAAGAGGTGCCATTGATAAAACTCTTTTCATTAAACATGTTGGAAATCATGTTTTACTTGTTCAAATTTATGTTGATGATATCATTTTTGGTTCAACAAACACAAAACTGTGTGATGATTTTAAGAAACTCATGCAATCAAAATTTGAGATGAGTACCATGGGAGAACTGCAGTACTTTCTAGGACTGCAGATCAAGCAACAAACAAATGGAACTTTTATACATCAATCAAAATATGTTAAAGAATTATTGAACAAATTTTCTTTAAATGACTGTAAATCATGTTCCACTCCCATGACACCAATCACACAAGTTGAACCTGATGATCAAGGAAAACAGGTTGATCAAACCATATACAGATGCATGATAGGTTCCCTTTTATATTTAACTGCTTCTAGACCAGATATTATGTTTTCAACATGTGTCTGTGCTAGATATCAATCAGCACCAAGGGAATCACACCTTATAACAAGTCAAAGATACTTATCATCAGATGGTCACTTACTGATAACAACTCAGTATTGTTGACAAGAAGAGACCTCTCAAGCAGGGCTTACAAGAAGATCAGTGATCTGAAGAAACTGTCAACACAAGACCTGCTCACAATTCAACATCTAGAACCACAGAGAGGATCTCTATCTGATGGTCAGTTAAACCAGCTCAAGAACACCATGTACAAAGAGATATGGAAGATTGTTCAAGACAGAAGAAAAACATAAGGAATTAGTAAGGTTTTGGCTTCATCAATCCAGGGGGAGATTGTTAGGACAAAGAGGATTGGTGAAACCACTTTTGGAAACCTTAGTCTAATTCACTTCTGTCATTTTGGCTAAGTATAGAAGTACTGAAAAGAAAACAAAGAACTGCTGAAGAGAAGATAAGAGAAGTGCTGAAGAAGAAACTTCATCAGAAGTTCTGAAGTCCAAACCAGACAAGTTCACTTCAGAAGTACTGAAGACAAACTACTCATCAGTAGTTTGTCATTCATCAGCACTTAGCATCAGATATTTTCCACCGCCTTTTTGCATCAGTAGTTTATTGTTTATTATTACTTTTAGCTGTATTTGTTAGTTTCAATGTTGCAACTTGTGC
The DNA here is from genome assembly GCA_028751855.1 of Ambrosia trifida. Taxonomy (NCBI): domain Eukaryota; kingdom Viridiplantae; phylum Streptophyta; class Magnoliopsida; order Asterales; family Asteraceae; genus Ambrosia; species Ambrosia trifida. The sequence goes on from CM054132.1 coordinate 7,906,489, forward strand.
AACTTGTTTCTGTTGTTTCTGTACTTGCTTTTTGGCAAGATACATGTATGTAAACGTCTATAAATAGGAGGCTTCAACCTTCTATTTTAGACATTGATTTTAATAGAAAAATCCTTCAAACACTATCACTGTTCTATTCCATTTCTGTATTTATTGTGAATCTATCTAAGTATCTAATTCTCATTTACTGCTTAGATTCATAATAAATACTTGTCATTTATTAGTTTCAATCATCAAGGGGGAGTAATAACTCTTCCTTAGTGTAAAAAGTGTTGCTTTAACTTATACATTCCGCTGTGCTTATAATCTGATTTACAAGGGCTTGCTAAACACTTAAGTGTCAAGATAGCAAGTTCTTACTTAGCAAAAAGAGCAAACTGATCCCAACAGTTTCAACAACATTTCTTCATCAATATTTAATTATATCAAATAAAGAAAAAGTGTGATAGAGCGTGACTACAAAGAGTATTTGAGAATTTGTACAAGAATGATACCTTTTTAAGTTATAGGAAGTCCCACTATATATCTTTTTTTTATTTTCAGAATATAATAAGAATGATGTGATGTCTCTTTTTATATAAGTTCACTATAGATTGATTCTTGCGATACAACGGGTATCCATCAGACACTTTCAAAAGCGTAATTTAACCTGACATGTCTTAAACTTTGATTATTATTATTATTATTATTATCTTCATCGTCATTGTCATTGTCAATGTCGTCATCATCATAACTATGTATATATTTAGTAATTATATAATTAAGTATTTAAATAAGATAATACTTAATTTAAATAGTATTTAGTTATAAAAAATATAAATAGTAAACAGAAGTTTAAATCTTAATAAATACTATAAATATAATTTTTATTTATAATAATATTTAATATTTATTAACCAGATGAATTTTATATATGAATTTTAAATTTATTATATTAATTTTTGTTGTAATAATACGTATGGTATTTAGTACTACGTATTGTCTAAGTCAGGTCGGTCAACATGTCGCATTAGAACAAGTCACATAAAACGAGTTTACTTTGGTTCGAGTCAAAACAGAAAAACAGTATTTAAGGCAGGTTGGGTTATATTGCTCTCTCCAAAAAGCTACATTTACTATTTAGATTTTTATAACTAAATACTACTTAAATTATATATAAATTTAGAAAAAAGAAAAGGTTCAATGGAGCGCCGCCACCAGAACCTATCCCAGAGGCCATCCAACGTCGGATTACAAAGATTTTCGTCACCAATCTACCAGAGGGATGTTGTGGGACGGATTTGGCAAAACATGTTCGTCCGTTCGGTCAGATCTATGATTTGTATATCGCAAGAAAGAGAGACAAAGGAGGTAAAAAATTCGGTTTTATTTCTATGCTTGATGTGAAAGACACAGATAATCTGCTCAAAGGTTTACGTAATATTCAGATGGGAGAAAACAAGTTATGGTTCAACATTGCGAGGTTCGTTCTAGAGGATGGTGAGATCAACAATCATCAAGATGCAATGCCTAAACAACCGTCCTATGATGCAAGTAGTAACAACATAGGAGGTTTTCGAATGGATCCAAGGAACAGTTCTTTTTTCGCTGAAGATAGATCGTTTAAAGAATCTCTAGTGGGGAAGACCCTGGTTGCAGACAATAAGGTTAATGTGTTCTCGTCGTTGCATGGTAGAGCGCTGGTGGCTATAATGGTGTACCTGCAATCATTAAAAAACATTAAAGGTCTTTTACAAGAATTATGTCCGGGACTCGGCAAAATCCAATATTTGGGAGGTCTGGATGTTTTGTTGTCATTTGAAGATTCGATAACGGCGGAGGCGGTACATGAGGCTTCCAAACTGGTTATTGATAAGTTCACCATGGTTACTATTTGGACTGGTCAATCATTAGGATTCGAGAGACTGGCTTGGCTGAAGGTTAAGGGTGTTCCGTTGCATTTGCTTACTAATGAGGTCCTTGATGATGTAGGCGGATTGTTTGGTAAGGTTGTCTACAATGCTAAAAAAGAAGTCACAGATCAAAACCTCTCTTATGAGTATATCAGAGTACTTCTGGGAGATGGTAAATGAATCGAAGAGGAGGTAGTTCTCAACTGGAATGGTCGTAAATTCCGGGTGTGGGTCTCGGAGGAAGTAGGTGAATGGCTTCTGGACTTCTTGGACGACCATACTCAGAAGAATTTCGAAACATCGGATTCGGAAGAAGATGAGTCGCCGGACGATCAATCACTGGAAGTTGATCCGTCAACTCAAGAATTCAATGTCGGTGCAATCAACATGAATGTTGACAACATTAATTTGGAAACGGGTAAAGAAGTTAATGGGATTGATGGTACCCAATCATTGCCAAATAATGAGTCAGCTAAAAACTTGGAAACAAATGATTATGATTTTAGGCCTGCTGTTGACTTCCAATTTGAAGAGGTTCTAGAAGAAAATGATTTTCAAACAGCTCCGAATGTGAATAAAAGGAAAAAGTATAAGAAAAATGAAGTGGGCCGGCCCAGTTGTGGTTACGTGAGTAGTCATGAAAGTTTAAAAAATGTCAAGAAGTCCAAGAATGATGATTTGTTTGGTTTGGATGAACTTTTGGGCCTCAATAATAAGGATGGGGGTATCATTGTCGAAGCCCAGGAGATTAATTCTAATGTTGGTGAATCAGACTCTTTGGACCTCAACAAACAACCTGGGCATAATGATGAGGGTGATCCATTAGAATATGTTGATGTGTCGCAGGAGGATCCTGAAGTCACTATTTGTTTACAAGCTGAGGAGGTATTACCGACCATTGCGTTGGGTGAGAAGCTGGGTACAGATTTGAGTAAGAGCAATAAAATGATTCACGATTCGATTACAAATGAAGGGTTACAAAGAGGTAAATCATGAATTGTCTCTCAATTAATATTCGTGGCGTTAGGGTTTGTGGTAAAGCGGGATGGATAAAGAGACTTAAAAAGGAATTCGGAATTTATTTCATTGGGTTGCAAGAAACTATGGTTAGTAATATTCAAGCAGGTGTTATTTCAAACTATTGGGGTGGTTTAGGCTTCGAATACGAGTTTGTTGACGCTAATGGTAATTCGGGTGGATTGGTTAGCATGTGGGATCCTAAGATTTTCTCAAAGGATTCGGTGTATAAAGATAACAATTTCCTTCATGTGTCGGGCGGGTGTGGTATTAGACGGTTCTATCAAAATTAATATCATCAACGTGTATGCTCCACAAACAAATGTAGAAAAATGAAACCTTTGGGTGAGAATCAATAACGTTATTCAATCGGGTCAAGGGTGGTGGATAGTTTTTGGAGATTTCAACTCAATCCGGGATAGGGATGAAAGAAAAAAATCTTCTTTCGATCCGGTTGGTGCTCGAGAATTTAACGACTTTATCGATGATGCCGGGTTGAGAGAGTATAACTTGAAAGGGATGAGATTCACGTATATGGTGAATAGAAAGGGTGTTTGCAAGTGGAGTAGAATTGATAGAATTTTCGTTTGTGATAATGTCTTCAATAAATGGCCTAATGCGTGCGTTAGAGCGCTCAATCTAGAACGCTCGAATCACTCTCCTATGGTATTGTCGATGGTTGACACGAACTATGGGCCTAAACCATTCCGTTTTTTTTTTCATGGTTAGACTGGCCTGGATGTGTGGATATCATTCAATCGGCCTTGCATGGTTGGGTTAACAACGGCCCGGCAGATGTTAATCTCCTTAATAAATTGAAGCGGTTAAGGATTTATTTAAAGGATTGGTTCAAGGTATATTGTATAAAAGAAGTGGAGGAGGAGTCAAGATTGCGTAAAGAAAAAGATGAATATGAGGTTCTTATGGAGTCAACTGACGTGGAGGAATCCGACCTATTGGTGTGGCTAGAATGCAAGAAATCCTTAGAAGAAATTGAGGTTCACAAAGCGCGGGATATTAGACAGAAATCTCGGGTGAAATGGGCCTCTCTTGGCGATGAACATTCTTCATTTTTTCATAGTGTTGTTAATGGTAGAAAAGCAAGAAATGTTATTCCGGGAATCATGATCGAAGGAGTTTGGATTGATAAACCTACTTTGGTGAAGGGAGAAATTATGAAATTCTATCGAAACCACTTTAAAGAAGCGATTCCTTCTCGGCCTTTGATGGATTGCGTGGGCTTAAAAAAAGATTACTGATCAAGATGGTATATCCTTGGTTGCGATTTTCTCAAGACAAGAGATCAAAGATACGGTTTTTGGGTGTGGTTCGAATAAAGCTCCAGGGCCCGATGGGTTCAATTTTCAGTTTGTCAAACAGTTTTGGAATTTGATTAAGGAGGATTTGTATCAAATTATGACTGATTTCCACAGGTCAGGATTTATTAATGAAGGTTGCGGGTTGTCTTTTTTTACTTTGATTCCCAAAGTCAAGTCGCCTTTGGGTCTCAAAGATTATAGGCCTATCACCCTTATTGGGATGATTAGTAAGATTATTTCAAAAATTCTTGCTAATCGTCTCAAAAAGGTTTTGGGTCAAGTTATTTCTGATTCTCAATCGGCTTTTCTAGCAAATTGCTTTATTCTTGATGGTCCCCTTGTGCTTAACGAGGTGATGGATTGGTTGAAAAGAAGAAGCAGGAAAGCTTTCATGTTAAAAATTGACTTCGAGAAAGCCTATGATAACGTCAATTGGAACTTCCTGTTAGCTATTATGTCCCAAATGGGTTTTCCTCCCCTATGGTGCGCGTGGATTAGGGGCATCCTCGAGTCGTCTAGAGCCTCGGTTCTTGTTAATGGCTCGCCTACTTTTGAGTTTAAATGTGAAAAGGGGCTCCGGCAAGGTGATCCTATTTCTCCTTTTCTTTTTCTTATCGTGATGGAATCTCTTTCGTGGTTATTGGATAAAGCTAGAGAAATTGGAGTTTTCAAACGTATTGACGTATCGGAGAATAATACTGTTATCTCTCATCTCTTTTAGGCGGACGATGCGCTTATATTGGGAGAGTGGTTGCGTGAGAATATCAAGAGTATTGCCAGGGTCCTTCGGATATTCTACCTTTGTTCAGGGCTCCGGATTAACCTTCACAAATCGAATTTAATCGGGGTTGGTGTCAACGACTCTGAAATTGATATTATGACGGAAGTGTTGGGATGTAAAAGAGGGGGAACTCCTTCTGTGTACTTAGGTATACAAGTGTGCTAAGATGACTCGGATTAGCAATTGGAGTCCAGTCATTGATGTTATAAAGAATCGCCTTACTTTGTGGAAAGCAAAAAATCTCTCCATTGGTGGTCGGTTAATCCTCATTAAGTCGGTTCTTTCTAGTTTACCGATTTATTATCTTTCGTTATATAAAGCCCCTAAGGCGGTGTTGGATAATATAGAATCTATCATGAGACGTTTCTTGTGGGCGGGTTCTAGTGAAGAGAAAAAGATTCCTTGGGTGGCGTGGGATATAATATCGAATCCGAAAAAGAAAGGCGTTTTGGGGGTGTCAAAATTACAAGATGTCAATGACGCGCTTCTTTTAAAATGGTCAAGGAGATTTAAAAAAGAAGATAATAGTATGTGGAAAAAAATCATCTTGAGTTGTCATGGTTCAAGTAGACCGTGGGCGATGCTGCCGTGTAGTGCCTCGGCTAGTGGGTGTTGGAAACAAATCGTCAAAGTTGGAGAACAAAAACTTCCTAACGGTGTGAAATTTAATTCGTACTTTATTGGTTCAGTTGGTGATGGTTATTCTTTTAATTTTTGGAGAGACATTTGGCTTGGCGAAGAACCCCTTAGGATTACATACCCTCATCTTTTTAAACTTGAAAGAGACAAATGGGTCAAAGTTTCGGAGAGGATTCAATGCTCTAACAATGTCAAGACCTTGAATTGGAACTGGTGTTTGGAACCTTCGACATACATGGAGTTGACAGAATTATTCCACTTGCTAGGGGAGATTCACGATTTCAACTGGCAAGGTGGTCGGGATGAGTGGAAATGGAAGGCGGATAAAGACGGGATTTTTTCAGTGGCCTCGGCAAAGAAGGTTATTATGGACCACATTCAAGCAGATAATAGCACGAAGATAAATTGGAAGTGCTGGGTTTCGTTGAAGTGCAAAATCATGGCGTGGAGGGCAGCTCGTAACCTGCTGCCAACCACGTCAGAACTCTTGAAACGCGGGGTACGAGGTAAACTTGCAGCAATCGTGTTGTGTGTTTTGCCATTCTGTTCAGGATACGGTCTCACATTTATTCACGGGTTGCATGTTCACTAATGAGGTTTGGAATATGGTGGAAACATGGTGCCGTTTACCTGCTTCTTTTGCTTTCGATGTGCAGGATATCATTCGGATGGCGGAGACTAATGCATATTCGAAGGAGACGAGGTATATCTTACGAGGTATTGTTTTTACCACTATGTGGACTATATGGAATGAGCGTAACGCCCGTATTTTCTCAAACAAACAAAGAAGAGCTATAGAGATTGTGCAAATAGTGAAGTCCACGTCGTATTTTTGGATTCGTAATAGATCTAGATGGAAAGACATAGGGTGGATTAATCGGTGTAATTGCCCATTGGACTTGATGTAATGTTGTTTGTTTTGCTCGGGGGTCCTTAATTTGAGGACCGTTCGTGGTGTTTGAATGAAGTTTTCCTTTAAAAAAAAGAGTTGTAGTATAATTTAAATTGTAAGACACTTATATAAAAACTATAATGCATTTGGTACAAGTCTTGATATTAAAGAACTTTCCATTACAATTTTGTCTCTCTTGTGATAGTAATGAAATATTGAATGAATATAAAGATAACCCGTTTTGCTTTAAATTTGGGTATTATTATCATTATTATTAAATGCTTAAAGATTAGTAATTATATACTTTTTTTAGAAAATCAACTTTCACTGAAAAACAAAGCCGCTGGTCACCAAACCGATTACAACATATACAATGGGGATTTAACCCAATCTCTCAACGCAATCTTGTTAAAAGTAGACCTATACTTTAACTATAAAAAGGCCATAGACTTCACAATCTCCTCAGCTTAGTGTCATTTCCTTTAACATTTTATCATTCCTAGCTTTCTAGATATACCAACATGCTAAATGATTATGCCTTGAATGTGAAACAATACTTATTTTAAATATAAATAGTAAATAAATGTAAATGTAAGTATTTTTAACATTTAAAATACTTAAGTAAAACAATACTTCATTAGTTATTTTAAATAGTATTTATTTATAAAAATAATAAATAGTAAATGTAAATTTAAATCTTAATTTAAAGGATTAAGAATGAGATTATTATAATAATTATTACTAAAACTACGTAAACATGTAGTATTTTCGTAATTTATTTAAATAGTATTTAGTTTTAAAACTATAAATAATAAATGTAATTATAAATATAAATATTAATTTAAGGCATTATATATAAGACGTAGTAAATTAATAATCTCATGTGCATTAAAGAATATATAAACTAAAAAAAGTTTATTAAATGTGATAAATTAGGAAGTAATTAGAGAATATATATATCCTACACTTCGAAAGTTGTAACAAACTTCATAAAAAGTTTATGGAATTACATTGTTGTTCAAAGTGAAGCTTTATAAGGTAGCATAGATAAAAGATAATAAATTGAATTAAGGTTTCTTTTTATGTTAAGTGGGTGTAGTGATTTACACACAACTTTAAAAAGAAAAAAAAAGTTATAAACTCAATTATTCGTAAGTATATTCTATATGTCTTTGAACAACAACGCTACAAATATGTTTTGTTCTATAAAAATCATAAAATAGAAAAACTTTCTTGATTATCTTTTGTTAATTAGTTTTTCATCAACGTGGTTGGTTAAAAATATTTATTACAATCTATTAGTTTAAAAATAATCAAAATAGTAGTAGTGATATTTTTGTTTGAATTAGACCCATGCCCAGTAACTCATTCACTTATTATGTTAAATATGTGTGAAATGACCATAATAACCCCTATTAATAAAAAAACACACACACATATATATAGGGTAAGTATCCTGAAAAAACCTTGTTGAGATGAAAAAACTCTAGAAACCCAGTGTGTGATTCATATTCAGCCACGTATGTCATTTAATTTGAAGCCTTAAGGTTACTTTTGACATTTATTATCTTTATGTTTTGTCTCCACTTTTGCTTTGTCAGGCATTGAAAAATGAACTTTTTCAATAATAATAATTTATACTCTCTCATTTCTCTCTCTCTCTTCAACACCAAAACAAACAAAGTTTGGTCTACAAATCCTCCCAACATCAACCCATCATCTCCTTCTTCAGTGGTGTTTTGAAGAAGTAATCACCGATTTACAGCGGAGTCGACGGCAAATGAGGAGATGAAATATTTGTTTAAGTATTTCTTGATGATGGATAAAATTTAGTAGTTTCGTCGCAAACCCTCGGTTTAACAAGTCGTTAGTGACGGTGATGACCGTAATCGTACGAGTAGCTTCTTCATCCTTGCTATGAAGTTCTTCAAACGAGTGGGAGTTTTTGTGACTCCTCGGTATTGGTCGAATACCTTACTCTCAAGATATGTTAAAATCTATTTTATTTTTATTTTTTGATATAAACCCCTGTTTTTGCTTTTAATTCTTAAAGCCATGAATGGGTTTTTTTTCTACAGGTTGTTGTTCTTCTTTGAGGAAATTGGTGGTGAGCTAGACAACTTGAATCATGTTTTTTTTTTTCAACAGGTTGTTGTTCGATCTTATTTTCAAGGGCTTATCAATTTGATTTTTTTTATTACAAGGGCTTCAATGATTTTGTTTTATGGAGATCTAGATCTATATACACTAAACTGTTTGCGTAAATTGTTTTCAAGTCTAAAGATAGAAAATGATTGATATGTATGTAAATTGTTTTCAGATCCTCTTTGGTTTACTTTTAACATGATGTTGAAAAAAAAAGCGAAAATAAGTTTTTTTTTATTGATTATGACGAAACAAAACAAGTTTTTTTTAGAAATATCCGTTTTATGTTTTTGATGATTAATATTTGTTGTTGTGTAGATGGGGTTTTAATGAAGGATGAGAAGAATATGAGATGGTTTGTGTTTTTTTTAAAGGCATGAGATGGTTTGTTACAATTAATATTTTTTATTTGGGGCATGTGTACATGTAATCATTACCATTTTGTTATTGTTTATTTGTTTGAATCCAATCAAATGTATTTTATTTTATTTTTTTGTTTTTTTTAATCCAGATTATGTTACCTAAATCTAACATCACAAGTGTAAACTGTAACACATCAATAAAAGTTGTAACATACTAGTAGTATAAGTTGTAACACGGTAACAAAAGTTGTAACATATCAAAGTATAAGAAGTAATACAGTAACAAAATTTGTAACATACTAATAGTATAAGTTGTAACACAATATTAAAAGTTGTAACATACTAAAGTATAAATGGTAATACAGTAAAAAATATGTAACAAACTAAAATATTAAAATTTGTAACACGGTAACAAAAGTTGTAACATATCAAAGTATAAGTAGTAATACAGTAACAAAATTTGTAACATACTAGTAGTATAAGTTGTAACACAATATTAAAAGTTGTAACATGTACGTAGTTAGATATGTGTATATATATTACAGTAACAAAAATTGTTACAAAAATTGTAACATGTACGTAGTTAGATATGTATATATGTTAACATTATTAAGAAATAAAATTTTTATTTATTAAAGTTAACTTATGTGTGATATTATGGTTACAAACTTTTAAAAACATTAAAAATAATAATATTTTTTTAGGTTTCACTTTGAAAAATACCTCACTTGTTATTGTATTCATAAAAAAAATCGTTTTTTTTTTTTTTTTTTAAAGAGTATTGTTGTTAATATTAGTTTTTTTGTTTATTTATAAAAACATCTAACATTACAATTTAAATGTTACAGAATGAGATAAATATTAAAATATTATGGACTAGTACTTTGACATGACTTGAAAGGTCTATCAATTAAAATGTTATTAACTATTAGTGGTGGCCCCATTTTCTATGTCTTTCAAATTGATGGTGTGCAGGTTTCATCGAAAGGAGAGATAGATAAAATACCTATTATGCCTTTGTTAATCTTATAGAACAAAAAGGACATATGCTATATTATTATTAAATTGTTGAATCAATATCAGCCTTTGATTAATGAAGATCAATGGTGAGGAATGGGTTTCTAGAGTTTTCACAACTCAGGAGGGTTTTTATTTTAACTCAACCCTATATATATATATATATATATATATATACTAGGTTATATCCCAGGAGTTTCTTGGGATAGACAAATCTAATAGGAAGTGACAAAATGTGTGTTATGATGTAGCATACAAATTAATGTACTATAATATGATAAAGCAGCAATTTTAATAATATGAATAAGAATGAAAATATATATTAAAGAGAGAATGTACGTTTGGATGAGGAGCAAAGGTAGAAGCAACCATTGAAGGGTGTGATCGAGACGGTGGTCTTAAAGTTGTAACTTTTTTAGAAACGACTGGTTTTAACCTATTCTATTCTGGATAAAAAAAAAAAAGAACTCCCATTTACAGTTTTATTTATTGTAAAAGATTCATTAGAAACTTGTGTATCACATGTGTTATAACATTTTTTTGTGTTTTTTATTTATTGTTAGGTTATAAAATTTAATACTAGATGAAGTTGGATCAATAAAATACTAAATGGTTTTTAATAGACGGAAACATAAAATGAATTAGTTAAGAAAATAAATATTAAATAAATAAGAGATATACGTGATATTATGATTTAATAAAATTATTCATATGAGAGGGAATTGAGATAATTATAAGATTTTTATTTATTATATAGTAAAGTAATAATGAAGTTAAAGATTATAAATTAGTAAATATTGGGTTATTTATAACCTAATTTTTTTACGGGAATTCTAGGGTGAGAATGGCCTCACCAAGTGACATGTGTCCTCACCTCCAATCACTTTATTATATATACAGAGAGAGGGTGTTTGGGTTGAGTTTTAAAATGGATTTTTAGATTATTGTGTTTTGAAAACGTAAATAATCAGTTTTTAGTGTTTGGGGTTGAGTTTTAAAATGGAATTTAGGCTACCAAAATGCAATAATCTAAAAGCAGCTCCACCCCTATTGCAGCAAAACGCATAATCAGTTTTCAAAAAGCAATCCCAAACGCACTAATAGATACCTATATATTTTTCGAGGAGTACATCCGACCTGCAATTACCACTGCAACCACCATAATTCTCTTTGCAGTAACCACAAGAAGGAAGGAGATAAGAGTTTTGGATGGTTGATTTGTGACTAATCAATAGTGAGCAGCTAAAAGTGAAAGAACATTATTGTTTGTTGAGTGAAAGGTTGAAGGAAAAAGTTGTATGTTTACCACGCAAAAGCTTGTAACGTAGATTAGGATTCACAATTCCATTTGGCTCCCTAGCACCAGAAGCTATTCGTTTCTTAACCAAGGTCCACGGGTTATCCACAGCAATAGTTCATCTCCAGAGGGCAGGGGTTTGTATTTCGTAGATTAGGATTCACAATTCCATTAAGGTGTGACGACGTAACTTGTTGCCTGTTAACATTCTATTTTGATGTAACTTGGCAAGTTTAATTGGACTTTATCCATTGTTAAAAGAAATGCATTATGTTTCAACTTTGGAATAAAGCGCATAACACCAATTTTCAAATTTTGAGATTCACTTACTTGATAAAAATATGTTTCCCTTGAATTTGATTTGCATTTTTAAAGAAACTAGAGGTGCCCGCATGATACGGCGGGGACACAACACGATGATAGTTTCACGAAATGCTGATGATGACATCAGTTCCCGACATAAATAACAGTTCTTGACCAAAATTGTAAAATTTAAATAAGATTCAAAAATGAAAAAAAAAATGATAAGATAAAACTAAACAGTTTAACTTATATTATAATATAATAAGACACACCAAACAATATTTATGTCGTTAAGTAAAGATTGAATCCAGTGGCTTGTCAAAAAACTCAGGACAACAATGTACTGTACACGCTACTATGCATAAAATATATGTACTAAAAGCATAAAACTTTTGTAGGGCTTCCTAAATTGATTGAAAATTAGCATATTGTCTTAAAAATGTATTTTATAGTAGTATAGATATCGATTAATTTGATTTAAACCATCGTAATGGAGATGAAATTATTTAAATCAATTTTACTAAAAGGCTAAAGAAATGTCGTATAATTATTATTAGTTGTACCTAATGATTTGAGGTAATTGAATTAGACCGTCATATGAGAAAAAAGTAAAATTTGCACATGATCGTAAATCATCACCTGTAGAACTTGGTAACAAAAGCTAAACCTAGTTAAAACCCAAATCAAATTTTACCTAACTACAATGAATAAACGTTTATTTTTTCTATATTAGCTATTAAGGTTATAAACTGTTAAATCATGCTACAATAAAAGGAGTAACCAAAATTATATATTTTAGACATTAAAGGAAAATTCTTTATTGTTATAAAACTTTAAATAATGTTGTATTAAGAGGACTAACCTAAATTTACTTTCATATCACCAAGTGAAAACAAATTTTCTTCAATTTTAAAATCTTCTATCATTTATATTTGCCAAAGATTTCCTGTTAGGCACCTTGGTTTTGATAAAGAGGTTGTCATGAAGCGTCATCATTCCTAAAGCTTCCTGAGCTAGCCATGTATATTTCTAAGCGATAAACAAAGATAGGGAAGCTTAAAAGAAAAGTTAGACTTGACGACAAGATGGCCGATAATGCGTAGATGTTCACAATGGTAGCATAACATATTGTGATGGAGTGGCTTGGATACGGCGATGCTTTCCGGGATGTTGACAAACGTCGGTGAAGTTGGATCACGATTTTGTTGACAACAAAAATTGGTTTAAGTGTTGTTTATTAATTTATTTTTGTTAATTTTTTTATATGAGTGTAATAAATATTTAATTAGAAGTTTATTTAATAATGTATTAATGTGTCTTGAGATTTGAGGTAAATTAAAATAATAGCCTCCTCAAATGAAGTTAAATTACTATGTTACCCATCTAGAATGCATTATATAGTAGTAAGTATAGATATGGCGAATTGAGTGTTGATTGTATTACACGTAGGTGGGACAACATGTTATTGCTTCCGTTTACCCAACGGTTCTCATTAGTATGATTGCGTTGAAGATAGTGATTGAGTCGTAGAGTATGATGGTGGTTTTCATTGAAGAAGGTGATTGTCAGCGACAGAGATGAGATGCCGATTGGCAATGCAATGCTGCAAAAAAAATGCGGCTGAGTATTCGATGAGAAATTCTCGAGTACTCGCAACTCTCTAGTCAACCAGGTTGGCTCCGCCTAGTGATGTAAGTATGGGCAGTTGTTAAAAATGGGTATGATGGTTTTTTATAGTTGTTTAGGTAGTAAGTAGTTTAGATGAATGGGGTTTCATTGATAGAGAAAGATGTAGTTAGGTTTGGGTTTGGTCAGGTTTAATTTATAGAATATTTGGTGGCTTTTGGTGGTAGTTGTCAGTGGCGGATCTAGACTAAAATTTTAGGGGTAACGTTCAAAAAAAATTGCCGAACTTTCATACAATGTAAACGAAAAAAAACATCTATACCAAATTTAATAAAAGAAAACAATTTGTGAACACTTGTCATCCATTTAGATCATCTACATTTTGGTTTTTCCTCATCTCTCTCTTCTATTTAATACTTATTTTTTACTTAAATATAATATTATATAAAAAAACAAATGAGTTTAATATGAAATTAATTATTAGTTTTTTTAAATTTCACCAAATTTAAAATTATGTTCATTAAATTATTAAAAACAAAGAGTAATGATAATAATTATTTTTATAAGGTATTTCCTTAACATTTTGAAATATTTAATGTGGTTGGGGGTAAGAATGTATAAATATAATATGTTAAATAATAAAAAAAGATATTTTTTAAATACATGTTTTGACGAGGTGTTAACAAACTATATTATTTTTTATTCTATTAATATAATGCACGGGTTTATTCAACCATGCAATTCACATGGGTTTTAACCTAACGTTTTTACTTCTAATTATATAACATTTCATTTATTAACCCGTGTAATACACAGGATTATATCCTAGTAATAAAAAATTTAAACACATACCTAATAGATTTTTTTCTCTTTGGTTTTCAAAACCTTGAAATCGAGTCATTACCTTGCTTATAAAAGGCGCGAAGTGCACAAAAACGACGGGGTCTAAATTAGAGGCGTGCGCGCCTCATTAGGCCTGGCAAATCGTGTCTTAACAGGTTTAACAGGTATCTGACGACGCGAACAACACAAGTTCTAAACATGAATATGACTCATTTAACTACTTTATATCCCATGTTTATAACACAGTTATACGTTTTATGTACCCAAAAGAGAAATGATTGATTTTTGCCTCTTAATTTTAATTATTTTAAAAAAAGTAAAAAATGGTATAGTGTACTTTTCAGTTAACAGGTCTAATCGTGTCTTATACAGGTTACCCATTGCCAAGCGTACGCCTCATAGTCGATTTTTCACTAAAAAAGCATGCCCCGGCTCTTCTTTTTGTGCAGCTTGCGCCTCATATTGCATAAGGCGCTGAGGTTTGCGCTCTGTGCCTAGGCGTGCCTTAGGTGCGGTTTTTAAAACCAAGGTCATTACACCCTGTTCTTTACTTTATCAAAAGCTTCTCTTTCGATTATTTTCTTATGTTTTTACATGTTTAAAACCTTAGGTCCATGGGCTTGTATCTTTTAGTTAAGAAATTGTAAATGGAATGAATTATGGCCTATGGGCATCTATCATTTTTGATGTTGTGCTTATATTGAAAACTTTGAGGGTGTTTGGGTTTCTTAAAAATTTGAGGGGTAACGTTACATAATTTTCAGTGGTAATATAATACATAAACGTAAATGAAAATAAAAAAAATTACACTACGTTGAAAAGTTGAGGAATAGCGGGTGCTACCCCTGCCATCCACCTATGTCCACCCCTGGTAGTAGTGTATGATGGTGGTGGCATGTATAGCAGAGAAGAGGAGGTGGAGGGGGAAACGGATGAGAAAAAGAGATATTTTACTTATTTCACTAGAAACTTAACGGTGATCCAAATATAGTTAGTGGGGGTGGGTTCAATTAAAACGAAAATGAAACAACTAGTATTGTTTTAACAATTTATGAAACAAATGGACAGTAATAATTATTTTCAGCAAATTAGATAGAAAAAAAAAAGTAATTTACTCTTATCTTTTTCTATGATTTTTCAAAAAAAAAAAAAAAAAAAAAAAAAAAAAAAAAAAAAAAAAAAAACATGGATCATACTTTTTACTAAAGTAATTTTATTTTCATAAATAAAATTATAAAATAATACTAATGATCTCCCATGAATTTAGATTTTTATTTGAACCATTAAGAATGAATTGCCAATATATCTCACGATAACAAAAATATTATGGGATATATCAAGGTTTAATCTCCAATTCATATTTCGTCAACTAATCCCTCTCAATTCACATCTTTGTTGAAAGAATTTTTTTTGTAAATCCATATATAAGGATTCAGAAAATACCGGATCTCCCTCTACACGAGCAAATTGTTGATAAAATTCCAAAATAACATTTTCTTTTGACCCTATTTTTTTTATCATTCAACAAATATAAAAATAGTTCAGGATAGCAAACATTCTCTAGAATTTCTCTTGTATTCAACCTCATTGCTGATAATAGAACCAGAATAGATAGTTTTTATTGCCACTCACAAGAACCCATATCCTTGCTTTTTTTTATCAATTTTCTAATTCTAATCTTCCCCCCCAATCTAATATTATGGTGCCGGTATAGACCGAAATTCCGTTATCATTTAATTCTGACTGGTAATAAATACCAGGACTTTACAATATTTGATTGATCACAATTCAATAGATTTCGTTTACTATAAAAGCTCAAGAATGAATTACATATATTTTAGAAAAATTGATTTACTATTATAATTATCTATAATTTGTCCCCAAAACAAAAAGGACCATGCTTTTCACTAAAATAATTTTATTTTCATAAATAAAATTACAAAAAATAATGCTAAAAAATCTCATATGGATTTAGATTTTTGTTAGAACCATCAAGAATGAATAAGTGGAGTGGAGTGAAGAATAGTATAAGAAGACTATAGACATAAATTTAGTGTTTGGAATAAAGCATTACTTTTGTACCCTTAATTGTGATTATGTGGCATCAGGTGCTTCATTGAAATTCTTAACCCACCCACATAAAGCTTAAACATTCCTTTAACTAACACAAAACCTTAGCAAACACTAAATAATTTCATATCACATACCCACCAACAATTTTCACTCTCTTTAAGGTTTTATTACTCACTTCATCACAATATCCCTCCCTCTCAGTTCATAGAATATTTAAAAAAAAAAACTCCAAAATTTTCTTGAAACAGAGCACCAAGAATCAAACAAACCTAGCTAATTTCAGATCAAGAACAAAAAATTCCACATACCCACATAATATTATAATCTTTTTCAGTGTTTTGTTACTCAATTCCTTACATCTCCTTCTCTATCCATAGAAATTGCAAAAAAAACTCCAGAATTTTCTTGAAACAGAGCAAACCGCTGTTTCTATCATGAAATCTGTTAGAATTATTAAACAAAACAATGTATTGAAGAATCAACAAGAAGATATTGAGATATCATAATATGATGGATACCCAATTCATAATTTCGTGCGTTGTTCGATTTCCTTGGACTGGAGAAAAGAAATCAATAATACTCTGTTTCCATAACTCTGTTTTTGCTCTATATTTTTTATCCAGTTTTGTTAGTTATAATTCTGTTTCTGTGATGTGGGTAATGATGATGCAACGTCTGCTACAAGAAACAGACACCCAAGAGCATGAATCATACCGAAAAGAAGCGAATTTCGATGCCAACATGGTGATCATATTGGGATGTTTACTTTGTGCATTGATATGTGCATTGGGGCTTAATTCAATTGTGCGTTGTGCTTTGAGGTGTAGCAGGAGGTTGGTTTATGAAGGTGGTGATGTAAGGGCGGCAACCGGGGTTAAGAAAAAGGCGTTGAAGCGGATTCCGGTGGCGGTTTATGGTGAAGGGTTGGAGATTCCGGCGAGTGAGTGTGCAATATGTCTTGGGGAGTTTGTGAATGGGGAGAAGGTTAGGGTGCTGCCACAATGTGGTCATGGGTTTCATGTTAGGTGTATTGATGTGTGGTTGGGTTCGCATTCGTCGTGTCCGACTTGCCGGAGATTGGTGGCGGAGGTGGTGGTGGGGAGGTCTTTGGGTGGTGGTGGTGATGGTCGTGTGGTGGTTCAAGAAGGTGGTTAGTTAAATCATGATTTGGTGTGAGATTGTGAAGTTAATGGTTGTTGATTAGGTTGGTTGTGGAAAAATACAGGATTTGTGTATTTATTATTTATGTTGTAACATAAATAAACTTTTAGTATGATTATCTATACTTATTATATTATATATTATATATTATATTATATTTATATTTATTATTTATATTATATAGTGGGTGCTGAATGGGTAAAGTTGTCATTTCATTTTTATGTAAGTGGGCAATATTGTAATCTCATTTACTTAGCTAGACAAATTAAATACTAACAATAACTAATCCTTAAAGTAACCTTGAATATTTACAATAATTAATCCTCAAACTCACCTAGAGAAGTAACATAAATGCCAAAGTGAAAAAAGCATGTAACTAATTTCTAAAATAAATTTGGAAATGGTTTTTTTGACATGGGGAGCCAGTAAGCCACCATCAATTTAAAATATGATGGTCTTTAACTTAAAATATGAGTCACCGTCAATTTACAATATGATGGTCCTTAACTTACTAATTGTTATCGGCAAGTCACTTTATGTTTCGTAACTGATCGAACAACGAGGAGCCACCATCAATTCACAGTCATGATGGTCTTTAATTTACTAATTATTATTAGTCCAAGCCACCATCATTTTATGATTATTATCGTCCAACCTCACAAATAAAATACTACACGCTATATTGTTTGTTTCTCTATAGTTACAAATCCTCCACCGCTGCTTGTTGAACTGGAGACGGGATCGCAACCATCACCATCACCGTTACACCTCTGCTCTCCGGCGTCACCCACAATCTACGTCAATGAGCTCACGTTTGCTCGGGCATATAAGAAGCTAACTTGGTTTGGCTCGAATATTAGGGGATGGGGCGTCATCAGAATTGGTCACGGGTATCCCACTAACAGCACGGTAACATCGCCATCATCTATGCTGGTAGTGGTCCCGTGAACCAAATTCTGGTTCTAATTAACGGACTAATAAACAATGAATATTAAATGCAACGGTCGATTTCAGGTATTTATTTTATTCCTTTTTGACCGTTTGAATTTATTTTATATGAAACGGTAACATTTTTTTACCGTTATTTTCAAATTCGATAAAAATGCATACGGTTTAAATAAAAAAACACAAACAAATACTTGTTTAACTAAACAACTTTAAAACACAAACAAATGGATCCAAGAAAATCAAAGAGTGTTTCAAAGGGTGGGAGGGGAACCTCAAAATCTAAAGTCGGGGGGTCCGGTAGTCGAGGTAGAGGTTCGGGTTTGGGTTCGAACTCGGGTATGGTTGAACCCTATAGGCCCGTGATAAATTTTTCACAAAGTCAATCCCCACCACAACTTTTTTACCCACAATACCAACAACCCCAAAGCCAACCCAATTTTTTTTCCACAATTTTTTACGTCGCCTCAATTAACACCACAACAACCAGAGGGCTTCGACTTGTATGCAATGAGGAGTCAAAACCCTCGTCAAACAAATGATTATGATACTGAGCGAGACCTCCACCTACATGACGATGACGATGAGGACGAAGAAACTATGCCAGAGACACAATTCAAGGAACATGAAGAAGAAGAATTAGGCGATGAAGTGGAGGAGATGCCTGTTTTTAAGGATGAAGTTGCTGAAGTTGATGCGCGGGGGAAAAGGAAATTTGGAAAGTGAACAAAAGCTGTGAAGTGGAATACGGCACAAGAGGTTGTTTTGGCAAAAGTTTGGTGTTATGTGTCGGGGAACAAGGAGAAGAGTAATCAAAGAAGCAAGGGGAGTTTTTGAAGGGCAGTCCAAAAACATTACGCAAAATGGTTTGGGAGATCCACACGAACAATTGATCAAATTACTTCTAAATGGACCGTCATGAACCCACAAATGAATTCGTTCAATGACCTTCATCAACATGCGGTAATGATTATGATATATTTAATTTATGGTTTTATTTAATTATATATTTTTTTCTAAAATATATTTACTTGCTTGAATATATGAGCGCCTGCAAGGGAGTGGATGTAGTGATCTTAATGTCATGCAAACGGCGATGAGAGATTACAGAAAAACCAATCCTTCTGGTTTTAATCAAGCGGCATGGGAGACTGTAAAAGATCACGACGACAAGTGGAAAAAGCAAGCATTGATGGGTGAAGAACCGTCCGATAGTCATTCTAACAAGAGACGGAAGTCTTCGGAAGGCAGCAACTATCATGCGTCTGCCTTTGCCACACCATACGATTCCACCCCCACTAGCCACATGTCGGATTTCAATGAAGATGCCAACTTCTTGTGGTTGCGTTTCGGGTACAAAGTCGGGTGTAAAAACGGGGAACTTAGGTTGTGAAATGTTGTGAAGTTGATATTGTGATGGGTGGATGCTTAGGTTTTGGAAATTAGGTTGAGGGTAGGGTCCGTAATAAATATTACTGGCTATAAGTTGCGCATATGACGCAAAGTCGTTTGCATGGCCCGAAAATGGTAGGTTTCGGTCTTGAGGAGGACGAGGATTCGGGGTGTTACCTCATCCATATAGATGGTTTAGGTTGTACTCACGGTTGTTGGGATTCATGTGGTTAGAACACGCAGGGACATCCCATCTCTCACCTCTTCCTCTCAGTCTCCATATGTGGTCGGTCGTTCCAGTGATGGCTTCATCCCTTTCTCCTCCTTCCATCTTCCATATCGCCAGCAGCCATCTCCTCCAAATCAGCTGCTGCAGATGGCTCCAAAAACGACCCATTGGCATTACACATTAGAAGTTTTAGTCTTGTAGGTAAACTCAGATCATGATATGTGAGTGGACTAATCAAACCTTATGCTTCTAGTTTTTTTTTTTTTTTTTTTTTGCTTAGACTGAAGTTAACTACAAAAGGTTGAGGTTGTAATTGAATTGTAATAATACACGCTATAAATTTGATAGCAATAAATAACACCCAAAATATACAGTAACTTTATCAAAATTCTAAAATATATTGTGCTTTCGTATTGTATTGTATTGTTCACTAAACACGTTAATCGTATTTAAACTAACTATATTTACAAACGAACCATCAAAAGAAATTAAAACTACCATATACATATAGAGATACATATACATATGTATAAATATACTTACAATAGTGGCGCATTATAGCCAATTTGGTGCCATCTTGCTTGAAGTTGGATGTGAGGAAGAACTATCAGAAACTTTGGCTAAAGACCGATACTGCACTTTAATACTCTCTGCAGTATCCAACGTCTTCACCACATACCTGAACCCACACACACAAAACAAAACCATAAACATCAACCAAATTTATAAATGATTAGAATTTTATCAAAAGATGTAAAGTTAGTGAATCATATCCGCCAACAACAAGACTGACCATCCATTCAAGCACTGAGTTGTGACAACAGCTTCACAACCAACAAAACGCTCGGGTGTCCTCTTGTTTCCCTGGTTATTTGTTTAATTTTGATTTAGTATGCAAAAAGAAAAAAAAATAGTATTTTTATGGACTCAGTAAAAACCTTGATAATAACGCGGTCCGCCACAGAAAAAGGAAACTGGAGACCTTTGCCCCGTGTGTCCGTTAAATCATTGTAATTAATCCTGTCCTGCAGCAATAGATATCACTTTTAGAATGTCGATTGTCGACATCAGGTAGGCTAGTCACATTGAGCTAACTATTTCGACCCAATTACCTAAAACTGGGTCGATCTGGTTTCATTTTATCTTCAACTGGTCACACGTTAAGACTTCGCTAGATAGAAAATATGTGAAATGGGTCGAACGAGTCAAAAGTCACCTAAGTGTTCTCTTAAGTACTTCAAATCTAAAAACTCCTATTATCACTTTGCTAAATAACACAAGATTAATTAAAATATTGTAGCAACATAGTGTAAATAATCTCATTGAATACACTTATAAATTCACTAAAATTCAAATAGAAAATAAGTGTTCACTGGCCGGGCCCCAGCATGACCCACCATGTATGGAGTATGGACCCCTATAAAAAGTAACTGACTCTAACCCACACCACACCGTAATAATTTTTACCCAACCACCTGACCTGCCGATTCTGCCACCTTCAATAAATATATACTGTCTATATGAATACTTATACAGTTCTACAAAAAGGAAAACAAACCTGGTCTAATCTCTCTCTTCTTCGTTTAGATGCATGGTGAACTTGTGACTCTTCCTCCCTGCGATATGCCAAAACAGCCGAGCGCAGAGCTACACAAGTAGACCCAAAATTATATTAACATTAGTCAAATTGGTAAAACCTCCAAAATGTAGGGTGAATGTCATCCAAATCGTATGTTTTATGCATAAAACCTATGAAATCATTCTATTCCGAGAACTAGATAGTTATTGTAGTA
Organism: Ambrosia trifida; assembly: GCA_028751855.1. Taxonomy (NCBI): domain Eukaryota; kingdom Viridiplantae; phylum Streptophyta; class Magnoliopsida; order Asterales; family Asteraceae; genus Ambrosia; species Ambrosia trifida. Next base: position 7,928,215 of record CM054132.1, read on the forward strand.
ATATGATTTTCCTAATCATATTTAAAACATTGTGTATTTATATGAAAATTCAGTTTTTTTGGACAGAATGTCAGAATGTGTTTCAGGCAAACCCAACCCAAAATATTACCCGTTTACATCGCTCGCCTAACCTTTCCCATTTTTCCAGCTGTAAGTTTCATCAGTAAATTCTATCAATCTACAAGTGATGAGGTGCCATCGTTAACAGTTTTTTTTCCCAGAAAACTATGATCGGCATACATTAAGAGAACACCTATGTGGCATTATAGATAAGTAGTTGTTTCAATAATAATGAAACAATACTGATTTCAAGAATAATGAAACAACAAAAGAGAATTTTGAGTATTTATTATAATAAACCTATGCTAATGATTTCTTTAAAAGCATGAATCTCTTGGATGCATAATTTTGAGTTTCAAACAACTGTGACACCATCACAACAAGCATAACATACACAATAGCTTTATATTTTAATAAAACTTTGTGCTAACCAAAGTCGATACACCATGAGAACTTAAAAATTACAAAAGCAGAAACTGATTTTAAAAAAAAGGAAAACAATTCCCCAAATGGTATATAATCTTACCTAGATTTGGAGCCACTGAATTTTCTGTCACCAGGCGTGAACAAGTGTAACATGATTTCTGAAAAACGCATCGTACGAAAAGAAAGTCAGCAAGTGATTTAAAGAGCCACGGTAAAAAAAAATAAAAAAATAAAAAAAAAAAAAAAAAAACATTATAATCATATAAAGATTATTAAAACTTACCATCTTCATAACATGCTGCATTCCACCACTGCCAAAAGAATGCCCACAAGGCAATATCATAGCATCAACCATAAGAGCTCCTCTGTAAAAACACGCAATCATATTTTAGAGACAGTGTTACTGAAACATAACAACGAACCGTTTAAAAATGAGGACTAAATAACTGAATCTGCAGAAGCTCACGTTAAAGGATCTGAAAATATTGCTCTAAGTGAGTCCCCAGATTCACCTGCATATGAAACATCCTTTCTTCCACTAAAGCCGCAACCATTGTCCACCACCGTATCTTTGAGCCCCGACCCAAAACCCTCCGACCCTTGAAGATACTGTGAATAATACAATTCACCATCACGGTCCACAAGTGCAACAGCATTCGGGTAATGACTCGAATCTTGCCGGTGATTCTCACTAGAACTCGGTTTTACATCATTTAAATCGCTTCCTGAAGGCATAAGACTTCCGACCTTCAATACTTCCCTGCTAGAGCCTAACACCCAAAAAAATAATTAAAACAAACATACACAACAAACCTTTCATTTCAACTTTTCAAGGTAGAATTTTGTTTCAACCATGGTTTAAAAAAACGGGTGAGGCGTTCGCCTCGAGGCGCGCCTTAAGGCGAAACGCTAAGAAAACGAGTATGAGGCGCGCCGCATGGAGTTCAGATTGTACATGTGCGCCTCGAGTGTGCCTCAGGTGGTTTAGGGTGTGTTTTTTTTTTTTTGGTGTTTTAGACTTTTTGGGCCAATTATTTTATTTTTGATGTGTGTTTTTGATGTTTTAGACTTTTCTAGGTCAATTATTTTATTTTTTTTATAAGATACATAATTTTTATATTTGATTTTTGACTGTAAAGTTGTACTCCCATATAGTCATTAGTCACTGAGCCTATTAGCCTAAAACGCATTAGTGACATTTGATGTGGGGCATTCCTTATAGACCGGTGTGTATCCTGTGAACGAACATGAATATCAAGGGTTTTCCTAGGTGGAGACTTCCCAAGACATCACATATGACATATCCTAGTAGTGCTCTCACCTGAGCACGGTTATCTCTCACCCGAGCGGCAAAATTGTGTCATTTATATCAATTACGCCCAAACGCGAGGCTGGGTATTCCTTATGGCGGGTATCAATCATGTAGACACAACATAACTAACACAACCATATTATTATTATTATTGAAATAAAAAGCTTACCAAAAGAAGAAAGAGGATTCATCTTCACAATCCCATCCTTATCACTATTATTATTATTATCATTCTTAGAGTCACTAGCAATCACAAGCCCTTCCACATCATCTTCATCATCATCATCCGATCCATCATCATCCGATCCATCGGAAGCTCTACCATTTCCAGGATTCCAATTGTGCATACTAGGGTTTTGAATGAATCCAAAGTCAACCCTTCCTTCACCCTGATAATACCTGTGGTTGTGATCAATAAACCCAGTAAGCTCACGGGTAGCTTTATTTTTATTATTATTATTATTATTATTATTACTAGTCCCAACAACAGCAGAAGCAACATGATCAGGATTTGGATGGTTTTGGAAAAGGGTCTGGTGTGATAGGGCTAAAGCGGTGGTCTCTTCTGAACCCATTTTTTTAATTTTAATTTTATTTTTGGAGGAATGGAAATAGTCTTTAACACTAGCCTTAGTATTGTTTTGGATTTTGTAGGGTTATTGGGATCATGTAATGGATGGTTGAATTGGAAGAGGGGTTGGGGGTTTGGGACATGGTGGGTGCAACTATGATTGGGGGGTCGATTTTATTTTGGTGGGGATTCAGATTGTTGGGACTTGGGATGGGATCAACAACAAGCTGGGTATCAACTATAGGGTTTCGTTTAGACATGTAAACCAACTCAACGTTTATGAACTGTTAGTGAACTTGTTTGGCGGGAAGTTTGTTTATATTCATTTATTTAAGGGAAAATGGATTTAAATACTCCCAACTATCGTCTGTTGGCGGATATCACTCCCAATTTTCACTTTGACCAATAGCACTCCCAACTTTCAACTTAGTTTGTTCCATCACCCCCAAACTAACGGAGGTCTAACCTGGTTAGTTTTCGTGACCAAAATGTAAAAACCTAAACTTAATGGACAATGTACGTGGCACAAATGTAAAAACGTAAACTTAAAGCACATTTTTGAAACTTTTTATTATTATTATTATAAATCCCCACCCCCCCCCCCCCCCCTTTCTTCTTCTTGTGACAAACCTCCACCGCCATCCCCACCAACCACCGCCCCCACCGCCATCCCCAACCACCACGCCTCCATCGTCATCCCCAACAACCACCGCCTCCACCGTCATCCCCTACAACCACCGCCCACCGGTCACCCCAACAACCAACGACCTAACCAGGGTTTATAAACACCATTACTGGTCTATGATGGAAGACCTTAAGTTCAGGTACAGGATATATTATTGGGAGTTTGGGAAGAGTCCCTACCGGAAGAGTGAATTGGAAAGAGAAGTTATAGGGAATAATAATAATAATAATAATAATAATAATAATAATAATAATAATAATAATAATAATAATAATAATAATAATAATAATAATGGTGAGGGTTTGGAATTTGGGTTTGAAGGTGGTGGTGGGGCTGGTGGTGGCACGGGTCGCGGAACAATCGGAACGATTGTATGCTGCTGGTGGTGTGGGTGATTATTGTTTATGCGAACGTTGTTCATCTTTTGGGCTGCAATATTTATAGTGATTGACGACTAATTTTAACTGGAATGGGATAATAAGAACATGGAAATGCAAATTTGGAAATACCTTTTTATTATTGGAGTGATCTTTAAGCATCAGAAGTGTTCTTGTTCAGGAAGGGAGATTACAGGGGCTTTGACTGAATTTATGTAAGTGAAAGTGAAGTCAACTAAAAGTCAATGTTATTGTTTATATTATTGGAGTCATTGGCAGCCTTTATTGGTAAAAGCTACCAGAAATATGGGGGGGGGGGGGATTGAGGTCAATGGTGGTGGTAGGTGGTCAATTGGTGGTCGATTGGGGGGTTATTGAGGTCGGTGGTAGTGGTTGCAGGTCGGTTCGGTGGTGGTGGTGGTTTGTGGAAGATGGTGTAGAGAGACAAAACGGAGGGGGGTCGGTCTACAAAAATTGGGGGGGGGGGGGTTGGGATTTATAATTTTTTTAAAAAATAATAAGTTATTTTTTAATAATAATAATAAAATGTTTCAAAAATGTCCCAAAGTTTTGGTTTTCACATTTTGGCCACGAACACTAACCAGGTTAGACCACCGTTAGTTTGGGGGGTGATGAAACAAACTAAGTTGAAAGTTGGGAATGCTATTGGCCAAAGTAAAAGTTGGGAGTGATATCAACTAACAGGCGATAGTTGGGAGTATTAAAATCCATTTTCCCTTTATTTAATAAACGACAAACACGGACAATTTTTTTTGTTCGTTTAATTAAATGAACAAACATGAATACTCCACTTGTTTGTTCATTTATGTTCGTTTATTTAGTTTATGTTTGTTTGTTTATGTTCGTTTAAATTTCAGCATATACATAAGTAGTTATATTTATACAAATATAAAGGGACTTTGATTTTAATAATTCAACGCCAATAATTTGTACTTAGGAAATTTCCCACACAGTCTCAACTTTCAAATATTTTTCCTCCAATTAGCTTTTGTTAACCGAGACTTAACCCATTTTCAAAATTAAACGAGTTTGAAAGTTAAAAAGGTTGTTGGAGGAAAAAATGTTTGAAAGTTAGGACTGTTGTGTGGAATTTGTTAACTAAAGATTATTGCCGACCAACGAGACAAAGTTTTGATTATTGAAGAAACACGAATCCTGAATTACCGTATAAACGCTAATCTTGGCAGTGATTCTACGGTATTTTATAAAGAGGTGTATTTATAAAAACACGTGGGTCTAAAAACAAGACCAAGGAGTTTAAGAGACCACCGATCAGAAGAGCCGAGACTCTAAACGTTAGTATAATAAACAAGGGGTTGAAAAAAGGTACGAAGGATTTCGTAGTCTTTTTGATGAAAGTATTGGTGAATATCGGATGCCAACAAAAGGAGAAGGAGCTCCTCCTTTTGTAGTACCTCGACGTCCAACTTTCTCAACTCATCCTCTACCCTTAATGGGGCCCGGCCCAGGTAGAGGTGTCTCTAAGTTTTTGGCCCAAGTCCCTAAGCCCAATGGTGCAAGTGGGTTTAGTAAAAAGAAGGAGTAAAAAAGGGGGGATGTTAACGTCCTGGCGTAGGTGCACGTTGTGTCCGTTGAATGGATGCTGGTGGGCGGCGGACACGTGGCGTCCACCTATTGACTACTCTGGACGGTGGGTAATCATTCTTTTTTTACTTAGAAGTCGGGGTCACTTGCGGGGCTGCAAAAGTCTTCTGTCAAAGAGATATATTGGCTGGGAGGTTGCCACGTCATCGTCCTTTCTGGGTGTTAGGCTGTGAGCGGCCTAGGATTGGCCGAGAACTCTGACGGGTAGCCTGTAGCGTCAGGAACAGTTGCCTGGGGCAGGAATGTGTATCTCGAGGCTGCCCCGGAAAGCATCTTTCAATCGTTTTTCTTTTAAAGATGTTACCAAATAAGGTTTTTCTTTCAACCTTACATTTACTTTTTAATCATATCTTGCTCTTTTTTGTTTTGATATGTGTTATATTGTTGTTTAAAGTTGATTTTATTTGTTTTGTTTTAACCTTGATTATATAGATTTTTTATATAAGGCTACGCATTGACTACAACTTCTTAATCTGTCTGTAGAGTTTTTGTTCCTGGGTTGTAACCTTTCAGTTATTAAACATCTGATCAGTGTTAAAAGATATAAACAGACGTTGCGAAACAGCGGTTCCTCTCAGCATACGTTTGGTGTGTTGACGCGTTGGTGGTTACCGTACAATGGATAAGTGTTGGCTACATTATGTATATATAATAAAATAATAATAATTATCATAAAAGATATCAATAGACGTTGCTAAACCGCGCTTCTTCGCAGCAGACGTTGCTAAAGCGTTGCTAAACAGGTGTTTTAAAATAAAGTGCTTAATTTATATAATGAACAGAGTTGCGAGGGGAACAGACGCTCAATTACAAACAGTTGAATTACAAACGATCTATTGCGTCAGTATTATTAACTAATGCTTTGGTCTGTTGATGTGTCAATATAAACCGACGTTTCGAAACAGACGTTTGGTCTGCCGATGCGTCAGTGGTTACCGTAGGGCGGATAAGTGTTGGCCGATTCCTCCCGTGTGTTTCCACGGAATATATATATATATATATATATATATATATATATATATATTCCAAAGGGCTAAATTCTACATGGCACTCATATAGCCATTCTCCCATTTGAGAGTACCATGTATAGGGGTGTACAAAAAGCTCGCGGCTCGAGGCTCGCTCGAAAAAGCTCATTTTGTTTTCGAGCCGAGCCGGCTCGTTTTGTAATCGAGCCAAGCTCGAGCCAGGGGTGTTCAGCTCGTGGCTCGGCTTGATGGCTCAACTTGTGGCTCGGCTCGATGGCTCGACTCACGCTTGTGTATGTGTAATTAATATATAGATGAAAGTAATATATTTTGCCTCCAAACGCAATTCTAAAATTCAAATTTTGAAAGCCCCGCTCATACTACCTATCTACCCCACCTCTTCATAATCCAATAAATCCTAACTTGGGTATGTTTGGCAAGTAGCTTTTAAGAGCTTTTAGGACATTCAAACTTTTAAGAAAAAACTTATACTCAATAAAAAGCTTTGTTTGGTTGAAGGAGCCGGAAGCTTTTAGGTTAGAGAAAAAGCTCTATAGTGAAAAGCTACTAGTACTAACTTTTATGAAAAAGCTCTATAGTGAAAAGCTACTAGTACTAACTTTTATGAAAAAGCTCTACTAGCTACAAGCTTTTAATTAGCAAATGACACAAATACCATTCTATTTTAAAAAGAAAATAAAAACCTTCTTTACAAGGTTTTAGTTATGTCCATTTTATATATTTTATTAAAAGCTTAAGCTACTCTGCCAAATACCAAAATATATTTAAAAAGCTTTCAGCTACCAGCCTGCAGCTAACAGCTTCCAGCTAATTTTGCCAAACATACCCTTAGAGAAATAAAAAATATACATGTATATGTGTAATTTTATTTTATTTTTGTTTTGTTTTTTATTTTATAAATATTTATAAAAAATAAAAAAAAATTAACGAGCTGGATCGAGCCAGCTCGAGTTCGGCTCGAACATTTACGAGCCGAGCTCGAGCTCGGCTTTTCAGCTCGACCAAAAAAACGAGTCGAGCCGAGCTAGCTCGTTTAAGTTCGAGCTCGAGCTTAGCCTGGCTCGGCTCGACTCGACTCGTGTACAGCCCTAACCATGTAGGATGCCATATGACATTAAGTAATTATAGGAAAAAAATAGGTTTAAAAACAAAATTGGATTTCTCTCTCTCATGATTCCTCTCATAATTTTTAAACGTTAATATCTTTTATCTACGAGATTTTGTAAAGAAAAAAATTATATCAAATTAACAAACGTTTTATTATCTTTCCAATGAGTACCATAGTGCTATATATAAAAAGGAGAAAAAAACGACTATTTTTTGGTGGGGTTTTGTTCATACACGAAAAAAACACGTGTTCAGGTAATTCATTAATCATGTATAGGCAAGTCACTAATTATGTTCAAACCAGTAAAATGAATTCTATTTTCAACCAGAGCAGAATATGTTACTATAGTTATACATTGTTTTATGTTAGGTATCAATATGAGTATGTTAGAGTTGTGCGTTTTTTTAGTCTTTAGAATAGGTGTTAAGAGTTATATTGGAGTTATACATTGTTTTAGGTCAGGAGTTAGCATTGGATTTGTACATTGTTTTAGGTTAGATATTAATATTAGAGTTATACACTGTTTTAGGTTAGATGTTAACATTAGAATTATACATTGTTTAAGGTTAGACGTTAACATTAGAGATACATTGTTAATTGTTTTAGGTTATGTGCTAACTGAAGTTTAACTGCATGTAAGTGTAAAACGCATCAATCTATTTTATATGTAAAATTGATGTGTCATATTAATTTTTCAACCCGGAACGCTCCCATGGTATAATCTAGTAGAAGTCTAGAACCATAGCATTGTTATATATTATTGAAGGCCCAACACTTTTTGTTTATTATAAGTAGACCATCGGGTCCATAAGGCCCAAATTATGAAGACCTAGACCAACCATGTGATTGTGAACCGACATCCAAAACTAAAGTCACCACTAATTCTTAACCAATGAAGTTCGTCCAAATAGCTATGGAGGGGTCCAATAATAAATATCTAACACGCTAAATGTCTCGTATGAACATTGAAATTTAATCCTTTCACATCTATTATTTTCTTCTCCATCCTTACTCCTTAAGTTGTCTCTCCCTTAAATATCCCAAGCCAAGATCCATCTATCCCGCATTCGAAGAAAGCTTGATTTGAAGATGGGTCATCATGGACATCACCACCATCACCATCACCATCATCATCATGATGATCCATATGATAATCCATTGATAGCACTTTGTTGCTGTCCTTGTTTGTTGGTTTCATCAATGTTTGAGATGATCGGGAGGTGTGCTGCGGCTGCTTGTTACCCGGTTTTGCATTGTTTCGGACTCGCTCCTCATCATCATCATGGTCATTACTACTGAATTGGTCCTTCCGGTTTTTGTTCTATGTTTTTTTTTACTGTTTTTTTAGTTATTTGTTTTTGTTTTTAGTGGTTAAGGATGTGATTGGAACTTTGTATCCAGATTTTTGTTGATTTAATTTTGAATTTGTGGTGTTTGGTTTAAATAGCGGTTCAAGCTTTTACTACTTGAGGATTGCGACTTTGTACTTTTATGTTATTTATTTATTTATTTATTTATTATATTATGCACTTTTGATTATACGAAAATCAGCTAATAACACAACAAGTTGGAAGAACGTAGGAGTACTAAACGCCTTCTTGAGTTGTTAGGTTAAACCCGAGGCAAACTTGAAAACATCATGAATATAAAAGTCAAGGCAAACACATGAACCCAAATACAATACTCGACTTTGTGGGTTTATGTGACACCCGGCAACTTCCGATCAATACCGACGTGATTTTTATTATTAAAAATAAATATTTATTACAAATATTGCTAATTATTAGGTTTCGGAAGTTTACTGACCGTTTTTACAATCCAAACTGCGACCGATCTAATTAACGCGATTTAAACGCGTGTTCTGAAAACACGCATCGGACATCGAAAATATTTATATTTATGCTCGGTTTTGTATTTCGAACAAAACCGACTACTTTTTATAATTTATTATTGGGCCTAGAATAGAAACCGAGGGATTTTGCGTTAATACGGGTTCGATACGCGGTATCTACCTACTAAACCCTAACCCTAGCTATAAAAGGAAACTTATCCTTCTTCTTCATTTTGGCAGCCGCTACATCTGCCTCTCTCTCTACTTTCTCTCTCTAAAACTCTCTCTACACTCTCTCACGAGCTCTCTCCCTCTCTCTTTACTCTCTCTCTCTCTCTTCATCTCCCTCTGTCCCTCTCCTCCTCCCCTCTGTTAAAGAAGCCGGCCGACCACCATGGGGATGGTGGCGGCGGCGTGGTGGTTCGGAAAGCCCACAGGGGCAGAGGTGGGTTGGTTTGGGTTCCGATCGGGTTTAGGTCTCGGGTTTGTGGTGGCTCGGTTCAGTTTAAGAAGGGGTTGGTGGTTGTCGGCGGAAAGGGGGCCGGACTGTGGTGCTCTGTGGTGGTTGCGGGTGATGGTTTAGGGGTTGTTAACGGCAGGAGTGGTGGTTCGTGGTGGGTGCCGATTCAGTAGGGTGGCATCGGGTTATGGTGGTTGTGATACATGGTGATGGATCGTGATGGTGATGGCTGTGGTGTTGTGTCCGGTCAGGTTAAAGGTGGAGGCAGCAGGTGGTAGCAGGGTGTCGGGTTTTGGAGTTGGGTCTGATGGGTTTGGTCATAGCTCGGGTCCGGTTAGGGTCTCGGGTCTGGTTAGGATCTGGGTCTGGTACTGGTACGAGTTTCTGTTGGTTCGGGTGTTGGGTTTTGATCGGTGGACTAAGTGGAGGCTGAAGACGGTGGTGCAAGGTGGTCCGATGCTGGTTCGGTTTGGGGGAAACTTGGTCACGAGTCACAGATCAAGTTTGGGTTCCCTGGGTTCGTTTCTTTGCGCTCGTGCCACGGTTCAGATGTGATTTTGGGTTCGTGTTCGGGCTCGGTCAAACATGGTCAACAGGTCAGATCTGGTTGGTTCGCGTCTGGTCAACACGCGGTCAAAGCTGGTCAAACTTTGGTTCTGGTCTACACGTAGTTCGAGGTGGCTTCGGGTTACGCGCGTACGAATCGATATACTTTAATTTGTGTTTGTTATTATTATTGTGGATATTATGAATATTTATAAATATATTTTGATTCGAACGAAATAGTTTTGACTCTCGAACGAACCGAATAATAATAATAATAATAAACGGTAACTATATATTAAATCGGACGATTGGTAATAGTGGCTAGAAGGCGTGACTTATAAAATCGATATCGGACTAAATTGGTTGGACTATATATATATATATATATATATATATATATATATATTGTCGTGTCTTTATATAAATAAATGTAGTTTATATAAAAGCGTCGAAACGTATAAGTCTCGTTTGAATTGGAATTGCGGATAAACAAATTGAAGTCTTGTATCGGATATTGATTTTGGGAAAATTGTAGGCGACTTGTGTTGCCTGGTTTGTACGAAAACAGAGGAAACTCTGCCGAAATTTTTATAAAATTTATAAGCATAAACGAAGGCGATATTTGTTGTATATTTCATTATAAACAATCTTCAAGTATTTTTGACAAACGATTTCTTGCAACATTTAAAGAAAAACGTCACACGCTATTTCCAAAACAAATACATAATATCTACTGAGCGTCAAACATTTCTATTTCAACGGTTTTGAATTACAAAAACGCTCGACGTATTGGAGAAAGAAATATACAAAAGTTAATATTTTGAAACCTTTAAAGGCTTGCGAATTATACACTTGTTATGGACCGGTTTTAAATAACTATACTTATATTTTTTTTATCAAAGAGTATTTTCCTAAAATATAATTATAAGACGAGCTACGGCTTAAGATAAGTTATACGTTTCGTAGTAATAGTCCAACGTGGTGTACACACGAATAGTGACAAGTGCGCGACTTGGGTACTATGTCGTGTGTTAACGCATAAGTAAGATAAGTCACGATCGGTTCGTCGAGTTAAAGCATATTAGTACTCGAGTTATACACACGAGTCTAGATAGTTGGATAAACTATCTTTTAGCCGGATAATAGGCTAGGCTTATATGTGATAGACTTTTAAGGTGTCCTTTGTTGTAATAGGGCACGAGGAAGTCGGTCAAAGCTTCGGGCTTGTTTGCTAGCTTAGCATGGAAGTTAAGGTGAGTTCATGACCCCACTTTTTACTGTTTTATAAATGTTTTCGGGGTGGAAGACATGCTTCTTTTATGAAAACCTGAGGAATTCCAAACGAACAAGTTTTTGAAAAATGAAATGGGTGCGTGAGTGTCACAGCCCCACTTTTACCGTTTTACTTTCGGGGGAGAAACATGCTACATACTTACTTACTAAAGATCATGTTATACTATGGTTACTTTACAAATACTATGCGGCTTTTATGGAAAGTCCCATGGGGGAAACCATGAATGTGCGGGGATGCACAACGGGGGAAATGTGGATAGATCTATTGGGCCTCACAAACCCCACTCGACGGCTGGGCCAGGCGGGTGCATATTGTCTCTTATTACTGGCTCGCCGAGGCATCGGTTATAGCCAAAACAGCTGGGCAAGCTTCAACAACTTATAAACGTATAGTAATGGGTTCCCAACCGCAATAGTAAAAACACTAAACGCATAGCTAACGTTCTCATAACCTAGTAGCAACGGATATGATCTTTTCAAACTTATGGAAACTCTTTTGTAAAACTTATGAACTCACCAGCTTTATGTTGACTTTTTAAGTATGTCTTTCAGGTTTAAATTTTGGTAACGACACGGTTGGAATAGGCGACGTCTTGGGATCGGGGATCCTAGAGGGTTAGAATTGACGTTCAGGATATAAGAGTCTTAGATGCAACTTTCCGCTGCGCGGCGAAGCTACCAAACGTCACAACCGACGAGGGAAAAGTCGGGGTGTGACAGTTTAAACAAACACGACTCATTCTATTCTACTTGTAATTTCTATGATGGCCCGACAATATATTGTTTTTGCCAAGTTCCAACAACCAAGGGGGATGTTTGGGCAGCGGGTTTGGGTATTTGTGACATTTTATTTTTTTTAACTAAAAAGGTGTAAAAAATTCACAAATTAGCATATTTTAAGTCCAATGTTGTTTGTGGAACTTCTACCCTAATTTTATATTTGACGGAATTGATTTAACGTTATGTACTTAAGAAGACATCTTTTATACATGACCTTATTTACGTTCTAGTTCAAACCCATCTATAACCGCCATTCATGCTTAGCATAAGCGCTCTTACATGCGATTGGTTGGTGTTACATATCAAATAGTATGGGGGGAGTACATTATTATAGGGTGTCTTTAGTTTGTTAGTTAGGTTGTTTACCTTTTTTTTTTGAATGACAAATTTTTATTACACTTTTATTTTACCTCACCTTGTATTTGCAAAGATTTGAACCCATAACCTTACATTTATAAGAGGGGACACCATACCACTAGATCAAGAAGTTATGTAATTAGGATTGATGATGAACAAAATGAAAATTATTAATTGATTTGAGTAAACCTTCTTCTCTCTATAATTATAATTGATCTCAATAGTTGGGTCTCTTACGCTGTGTTCCCGAGTATCATTTAACGAAAGAAAAGAAAGGATTGGGAAGGATGTCAAGGAAAATTCGTGTTCCACAGGTTTTTTAATGAGAGAAAGGAAAGGAAGTGGAAGGAAAATTTTAGTTTATTTTCTTCATTTCTCATCCTTCCAAATTGGAGAGATTTGGAAGGAAATGATTTTTTAAACATAAAACACCCACTTTCTTTTCCTTTCCTTCCAACTCAGGAAATGCTAGTTACTTAAATATTTCCTTTCCACTCCCTCTCTTTTCTCTCCATAATTCCCCTTCTCTTCTCTTCCTTCGTTTATTAAACTCGGGAACACAACGTTAAGTAATTAGGAGCCTTAGAGCATTCACATCCCCTCCATCAAATATCATCCATCAAATTACACTAAAAATCATTACTTCACCCTTAAATCTTCTCTTTCCTAATTAAAATAATAATACTTTTTCATACTTTTATCATTACATTTTCTCTCTCCTCACTCACAAGTACTTACAAAAATATTAAAATATATATAGGGATGAACAGTAGCTTTTCATATTTAGGGTGAAACAGTGCTTCCACCAAATATTTTCTCTCTCCTCTACTCACAACCACTTACACTCACCCCATATAATTTGGTGGACACACTCACATACATTTGGTGGGTGGGATGTGAGTGCTCTTACAACATATAGCGCCTCATAAGTTAAAAGAGACGAAATGATTGCACATGACATTATAACTAGGGTTAACAATTTAGACACGGACACAATAACCTGACACGAACCTACATGATTTTAACAGGTTTCGTGTCTATAGCAGGTTGACACGTTAAGACCTGTTTATTTTCGTGTCGTGCTTGTGTTTACATGTTTCGTGTTCGTGTCTTATCGTGTACGTGTCTTAACAGGTCTTATCATGTTTCTTATCATGTCTTGCCATGTCTTATTGTGTCTTATCATGTCTTGTCGTGTCTTATCGTGTTAACTTATTTTACTAGGTGTTCTTTATCGTGTCTTATCGTGTTAACCTGTTATACACAGGTTCGTGTTTGAAAAAAATGACACGATTAGATTTCGTGTCGTGTTCGTGTTTACAAGTTTCGTGTTCGTTTCTTAACAGGTTCGTGTAACCTGTTATGCAAAGCCCTAATTATAACCTAGTGAAATTTTGGAGGTGGGATAAGGCTTATTGACCCATTAGATCCTGGTTCGATTTCCACAAGGGGTTTTTCCCATATTTATTAGGTTTCCTCTTGAATTGGTATATAAGCATTATTGTCGTGTGAAGATGGATATGATCAAGTGGTTCTGCTGGTGGCATGATCAGGGGTGAAGGATTTAAAGGGCCGAGGGTGCCTTGGCCCCTACTTTTTTTTGGTAAGTAGTTTAAATTTATGCGTTTTGTCCAAAAATTTAACATGTATTGAGTTCGGCCCTCTTTGTTTTAGGGTCCCGTGATTTTTGGTACTCCAGTGGCCTGTCAGTGATCCAAATTTACCGTTCGAAAAAAAAAAGACACGAAACAATCATATAAACCAAAAATAATTCAGAAAAGGGGTAATGGCGTAACTTGTTGTCTGTTTACCTTCTATTTTAATGTAATTTGATAAGTTTTAAGAAATGAATAGATGTTAATGGACTAAATATGTAAGTTTACACTACCTAAGGGACCAAACTTAGCATTCAACTTTGGTCACACAAAAAACTCCACCCACAAAACGTGGGGTTTATAACATCTCAAAAAAATGCCTGTATAAATATACATACGCAGCAAGCAAGAGGATAACAATAATAATAATTTAATATTAATATTTTTACAATAACAATGGCGTCGTCCTGCTTCAAACAACAGCCATTATCAACCTCATTCTTCTCTAATCCTCAACCACCTCTTAAATACGGTTTCCTTCACACTAATTTCACTCCATCACCTAAAACAGAGCCAACAGTTGTTCTTCTACACTACTCTACTACGTCCAAAAACAGCTCTATACTATGTGCTGCTGCAATCGATCCACCACCGTCTCCGCCAGATCAGCAACCGTCGCCGTCGACGGACGTGTCGGTCGCCACCAGAGACCGACGGAAGATTGTCAGAGTTGCGTGGGAGAAGCTTGTCCGGTGGTCTCGATCGTTACGGTTGAAGGCGAAGACTGACGTTCTAGAACGTACCAATAAGGTGATGTTTGTTATATGATACTGTATGTATGTAGATGAGTTGAATGATGTTTTGTTATGATTGCTAGCATAGTTATCAAACGCCTGGCGTCATAAAAAGCGTAAGGCGCATAAAGAAAAGCAAAGGTGAAAATATATTATTATGTATAATATTATTCTTCAAATAAAATAAACAAAAGCTATTAATTAAATAACATTTAATATCATATTTAAAATATTAGTGTATAATAGTAGTTTTCCTTGGACAAAAGTATAAAAATATGGCCTGGGAAATTTGGGAATCTAAAGCGCAATTGCCTCGCCTCGCTTGAAAAATGGGCCTAGGCATAAGAGGGATGGCTTTTGACAACTATGTTAAGTAGATACATGTTTTGAATGATTTCAGTGTTATAGCACATTGTATTGTATTTAGTAATGAAGAAGAAGTGCTTACACGTAGCTAGCTTTGGTATTAATTAGATGAATTGATTGATATTTTGTTGAATGATTTTAGTATTAGAACGTATTGCGGTTATAAATGAAGAAGTGAAAGCGTATGTTTTAGTTTTGGAATTTAGGTTTCATTTCAGTTTTTGCAGGAAGAATGTTGTATATTGATTGTATATTTGATAGGTTAAATAGGGGGTCTATATACACTCGAATACCTTGTAGATACGATAATTATATGATTATTTTGTTAAAAAAAAACACTTTTTTCTAGTGAGTCGTTTGACAAAGCTAGAGTTCATCCAATGATTTTGTATTTTTTTATATACACCGTGTGTTCTGCTTGTCGTTTTTGATATGCCATTTTTTTTAGCAATTTCTAGTAAGGAAGGTCTTGTGACATTCACATGGCAATGTTTACGATACTTGATGAAGTGTTAGGTGATATAGGAGATGTTCGTTAGGCTCTCTGAATGGATCATCTGAACGGTAGAAAATTACCATTTTAATCCTCAAAACCGTGTAGGAAAATGGTTTAAAACTGATACCTAGGAAACCTACTCTGATGAACTATCAATTATTATCTTAAACAGCCATGATCACTCATTTCACGAGAGAAAACAGAAATTAAATATTCTTTCAACTGGTATGTATTATGTAGTTCTAGATATAATGTATTTCATTCAATTTGTTGCGGATGTATAAATGGAAAATTTAACCTGAAGCATGAGTGAGCACGCTTTTAGCTGAGTGTGTTATGTGCATATCAGATCAGATCATTTTTTACTATGGTTTTATGGTAAGCATACTATTTCAGTAAAATACTAAAATAGCAGTGTTCCTTAAAAATTAGTCCTATATCTTAGGGCATGTGTTTCTCTATTTATGATTACATTCGTATGATACGCAATTTCTGAATGTCCTTTAGGTGGTAGTTCTAGGTGGTGGATCTTTTGGAACAGCAATGGCTTCCCATGTTGCAGGTAGAAAGGAACAAATGGAAGTTAACATGCTTGTACGTGATCCTCAAATTTGTCAATCTATTAACGAGAATCATTGTAATTGGTAAGATTTGCATTAAATTACGTGATCGTCTTAAGATAAATTATTTTAGTGACATTTGATACGCTACCTCTTTTACAATATAAATGGTTTTAGATTAATTTTATCAATATTGTTTAAAACTTTGATTTTTTTTTATTGTTTGTAGTAAATATTTTCCAGACCACAAGCTACCACAAAATGTCATTGCAACAATGGATGCAAAAACTGCTTTCACTGGCGCCGACTTTTGTCTCCATGCTGTACCTGTACAGGTTTTCAACTTGTCATTGACCATCTTTCAGTTTAATTGGACAAATATATGCATTAGGTGTTCTGAGGGGTCAAGACGAGCTGTTTCTTGTATGGGTTGAAACAGACTGGGTCAGCCCACATTTTTGGGTCCATTGTAAGTTTTGTAAAAAAATAAAATAAAAATGCATCGCATATAAAAAAGAATATGATTACAGTAACAATCTGTATTATTGACTATTGAGTAGACTGATTCTGATTTTATGAAATAAAAATACACAATGGGTAACTTTCAACCCATTCCCTTTTTAGCTAAAGAAAAAAAATACTTGACCCATTTGACTTGAAAGAACATCCCATATTGATCCATTCATAACTAAGTGATTGGATATTGCCATCTCCTGACCCACAGTAAAACGTGTTACACTCTCTTCTGTCTTCACTGATTTTATCCATACTTCTTTTATAGCCTAATTATAGCAATGCTTTTTACTCTCTAATATAGTTCAAACTGAGGATGGGGAAAGTGACCTTTCGAGTTTCATATTTTTTTACTTCTTTTCCTAGCATGTCGACACTTTAATGTATCAAAATATATTTGAATGATTCTAGTGCCTAATTTCCATACATCATCTAATGTTTTTCTAAAGAGCTTGAAAGTGTATGTGATGCCCTTTAGGCCTTTATTGATTCTAATACTTGGTTTCTCGAATTGTTGGTAGCTAGATATGTTGAAAATACTTGTTTTAACATTTCAATTACTTCTGTTTTTAGATATCTAATATCAAATCGCATGAATTTTTCCTTTTCCTTCCTATATTATATGATATAAGAGTTGGTGACAGCTGACTGTATCTTTTTCTTTTTCTATAAAATTAAAAATATTTATCTTGCAGTTCAGTTCTTCCTTCCTGGAGGGTGTTGCTGAGTATGTAGAGCCAGGGCTTCCTTTCATATCCCTTAGTAAAGGTTTGGAGCTAAACACGTTGAGGATGATGTCTCAAATAATTCCGCAAACGCTAAAAAACTCTCGACAGCCGTATGTTGCACTTTCTGGGCCTTCTTTTGCACTCGAGTTGATGAACAAGTTGCCTACAGGTGTGTTGCTAGGAAAATTAATGCATTTGATCCATTTTCCTTAATTTCACCATGTTTGATTTTTTGGTCTCCATCTTCTTCATTCTCCACACCATAAGTGAATGTTCCCATAATCACATTATCTCTCTTCTCATACTACATATATTAGATATGGCAGTTTTGAAGCATTTACTTGTAAATGGGTCATTTTGGGGTATATTTTATCTCCATTGGATCCAAATGCAAAATGACTTAAATATTTTAAAAGCTAAAAGGGAATAAGTCAACTGAGTGGATCAAATAAATTGAAAGTTGCCTTGAGACTATTTGCAATGGAAATATGATTAAAAACGTAATACGCCCTAAATTCTTCTTTGTGTATATACAGCAATGGTGGTTGCATCAAAAGACAAAAAGTTGGCAAAAGCAGTTCAGCAACTTCTTGCTTCTAAAAATTTGAGAATCAGCACAACGAGGTGGACATTACTACTCTCTATAGCATCCAAAGTCGTAATGTTTGATGTAATAATCACAGATATTTAATGTAACATATGAAAGAAAAAACCCTTTCTTATTGATCGTTGCAGTTGCATCCCCAGTTTGTAACTCCTCATGGTACAGTGATGTTACAGGGGTGGAGATTGCCGGTGCTCTTAAGAATGTACTTGCAATTGCAGCCGGGATTGTGGAAGGTTTGGATCTTGGTAATAATTCCATGGCAGCTCTTGTCGCACAAGGTTGTTCTGAGATACGATGGTTATCAACAAAGGTGTGGATTCATACATGCATTTCTCATGGGTGGGTCGGTTAGTTAAGTGACTGGTGAAAACGGGTCAACTTTTAGTTTCTGAAACGCTTTTTGGCCAGATTTTCAAATTCTTTGTACGAACAGGTAGTGTGTCAGATATGGCAACAAAAATCGTTTATTTTAATGCTAATCTACTTCTTTGAGTACATTAAATTACACTTCCGTGAGACTTTTAACTTGTTTGACACATTCCAATTTTAGTCAAATTTTTCATATACACATTTCAACGAGACCCAACACGAGTTCATTCATTAACCAAAACGTATAGAATTTATTGAGATCTGGTCTTTGGGCTCTGATAAAATTTCCTTATAGATTTGTCCATTTATTACCGGGGTCTAATTAATGCTGTAAATTATTAATATCACGAAGATGGGTGCCAAGTCAACAACAATATCTGGATTATCTGGCACGGGGGATATAATGCTTACGTGCTTTGTTAGCCTCTCAAGAAATAGAACAGTTGGAGTCCGTTTAGGTTCTGGGGAAACACTTGATGATATACTCTCCTCCATGAACCAGGTCACTATCTAACCCATCATCCTGAATCTGTTAGTACGATCACCACTTTTTTTTTTTTTTTTTTTTTTTTTTTTTTTTTTTTTTTAAGAGTTAAATAAAAATTCATGTAATAATAATTCAATACTTGTGTAAATTTTAGGTGGCTGAAGGTATAACAACTGCAGGAGCAGTGATTGCATTGGCACAAAAATACAATGTTAAAATGCCGGTTCTAACAGCAGTGGCAAGGATTATAGATAACGAGTTGACGCCGCAAAAGGCTGTTCTTGAGTTGATGAATCTGCCACAGGTATGAATTTTATGAACGTTTACTTTTTCCAGTTCTGATTCATATTCTGAGTAACGGGTTAAAATAAAACAAGTTTGGGTTCAAACGGGTCATTTCAGTCTTTAGTACGGTTGGTGTTGAATAAAACAATTCAGTAGTCGCGTGTATCTTCTCAGGTCTAATTTTGGTCTATATATGTTGATTTTAGGTTGAAGAAGTGTAAATACGGGAAGCGAATTCTTTTCGTTTCTCCCAGTTAGTACAGGTGAAATGCCCAACTGCTACTTCGGTGCTGCTGACCGGAAACTAAGTAAAAAAATCAGACAATATTTTTCTTAGAATTAATATTCTGAAATATTACACACAGTTTGCCAAGATACAATTTTTCTTGACCAAATTTATACACATTTTTTTTCTTAGTTAGGGTTAAAAAGGTGATTTTAGTCTATTAATTCTCCAATTTGAAGTAAAATGGTGCAAAAGCACCAAGCATTCCTCCGTTTTTTTGTTGTATTTTGATGACTAGTGTTGCGGTTACAAGCAGCAGCTATGTTCACCGGATTTGTCGTTTGGTTTTCATGGCTTTTTCAGTCATGCCGAAACCAAACCAAACCAAACCAAACCGAAGTTAAAATGATGAAAACAAAACGCAAACTGAATTTGAATTTGACTTTTTTTTAATGAAAAAAATTGAAAAAGAATATCAGATTTTAAGTTGATTAATCATTTCCAATATTACAAACTGGTCTCAACTCAAAGTGGATAACAGACGAAGATCAAATAAGAAATTCATTCATGGTCCAAATTTAGTAAAAATGTAATATGATGATAATGTGTGGAAAAATCAAATTAATTAGAGATGCAATACAGTAATGGGTAAATATTTAATGAGTTACACAAATAAATAGGGAAGTCCATAATCCACTACTAATGAATTTGATTTACTCAATTTTTAAAATTTGAAAACCCAAGTAAATAATAATTCGGTTTGTAAACCAAACTGAAGGCCAAACATGTTGTAACTCGGTTTGGTTTTTATGACGTCAATGATCTTTTATTGATTATCGATCTTTGTTTTTAGTGCGTGGATCAATAGAGTACAAATCAATGAAGTTAGTGCATGCTTAGTTGATTGCAGTAGCAACATATTATTTCTTTCATGTTTTTGTTTGTTTGTACGCGTTTTCCTTCATCCCATGTTTACCTTAATTAAGTAGGTTAGGTTAGGTTATTTAGTGGTCCATGTTCTCACTTCTCCACGTTTCCCTTATGTTTAGCTTTTCCTTTTTCTTATAACTTTGGTATGAAAAATAGTTGCAGCAAAATTATTATTATTCTCTTTTGTCTAATTCTTACCTTACCCACTATCAGATTGTAAAAGCAACTGATCGATCAACTACATTTATATTTAATTTGAACTATGATATATATAGTTCATGATGGTTTCTAATATCATAAATCTGAGATAATAAATCGAAGATCGACCATGTTGATAGAGAATCAATAGCCGAGATCGAGGTTTATTGCTCTTGCTGCAAACTGGTTTTTGTTTCTAAAAAACAGTAACCAATCCAGTCGAAGACCACACCAGAATCAAAATCAAAATCAAACCAACTCAAAATTTTACACCAAACTATTACAAGTTATACAATTTTGTAAGAAGCACACTTTACGCACACATCAAGGGAGTCAAATAATCCTTGACCTTGGTAATTTGATGAAACTAGAAGTGTTTTAAAGAGTTACCAATAAGAAACATAAGCCGAGTTTAGACACATTTGTTTTCCTACCGATGACAATTCATTCAACTTCGTACCAGAGAGAAAGAAACCGTTGATTCATACAATTCCAAAATAATCCTTTACATCATGGCCTCCCTTAACCACTGAGCAATAAAATGTTAGATCTTCCTTCACGTTTTGAAGAGCGTTTTTTCGCATATTCATCCATATAATTGATGCAGTTTTCAAGCAAACGCTTATCAACTAACCATTTTTGGCACCTCATACTAAAGTGAACACAACGTCTCATTACTTACGAATTTGAGTTCAAATCAGAATTCATGTTTTTTACACTGTCGAAAGAAATTAAAATAGGAAATCTTGTTTTCTGTAGTTAAAATAATATATTTTAGAACAAACAAACAAACAAAGTGATTGAAAATAATGGAGAAAAATTGGTATATTACAAGCCCAGAGAGTTTTGGGCATAGTAATATGAAATCTAAAACAGAACCAAACCCAAACTGGAAATTAAAAATCTCTCGAAATAGGTTCGAAGAAAAACCCATATTTCCGGGTTTTCTCATACCCATTCATTAAATTTTAATCCGTGAACCAAACACACCCTTTGTAAATGGTAATAACACTAATATACATACATACCTCGTATAACTTTTTGCATATTTTCCCAATCCTCTAAAAATAATATTAGACTCCGGAGGAAGATGTTCGGTTTATCCTTTGAGCACCGAGTTTTGGTGCAGAAGGTTTAGATCCTCGGCCCCGCCCAGCAGCTAACGGCTTGGCCCGGGTGGTAGGTGGTGGTGCTGCAATGGCGGCCCAGGGGTCATCATCATCGATTGAGGTGGCAGTTGGTTTCACATTGTGAGACTTTGAAGTTACTTTTGGAGGAGGGGCGGCAATTGAACCCCACAAGTCTTCATCTTCATTTTTGCTCGCATATGTTGTTGTTTTTGGTCTCATATTTGAAACTGTAACAGAGAATTTGTAATCACGATAAGCATTTATGCAACTGGGTTACAACTTTGACCCACTTAGTAATAAATGGAGTGAGCCGAGTTATTATTTTGGTCACTGATAGAATAGAAGATTCTTAAACAGTAAATGGGGCCAATTTGGGTTATCTTATATATAGCTCAACGGTTATATTAAAAAAGACTAGCTACAAAATGGGATGAAAGTCACCTGAAAAACGCATAAAACCTCTAAATCTTTGTATTGAAAGAGTAAATTTTATTATCGGGTTTGACAAACTAATTGTAGTAAAAATATTAAAATTTTGGACAGAGAGTTTCAGGTCTCATACCAAAAATTACACCCGAGTGTTTCCCAACCTACCCATTTTGCCTCCTCAGAAACCAAGCAGATATATACCAAAAGTTGTAACAAAAATGTAAGTGGATATTACCTTGTGGTTTCGTCTGTGCAACGGGTCGCTTTTGAGCAGCTTGGATACTTGCAAGGGCAGGGGATGTGTTAGATTCTTCTTCAAGTGGCAAAAAGTCATCCCAGCCATCTTTATCATTCTCAAGATTTTCAACATTAATACTATTATCAAGCTCACCCCATCCATCAGTGGCTGTGGAGGTCGGCGACTCAGGTGCAGGCTGATCAATTATGTCAGCAGTTGAAGACGCACGCACCATTCCTGTACTTTGGACATCTGCAACCACTATCATAACACCCCAAAAAAACGTTTCAAATATCAACTTATTAATTGACATGTGGATGCATTTTGTTCCTCGACCTTCCCCAATTTATTTTTACTTGTAGCAACAAAGTCTTCAACTATATAGCTTTCAGTACCATTGTACCAATAAGCCGATAAGGTCTAGCAAACCTAATAATCACCTATCCACACTCTCCCCATTGCATTGCATGTATTCAATGGAAATGAGAGGTGTGGAAGTGGTACTTTTAGGTTATGTTTTATCTCTAGGATTAGTAAAAAAAAGTAGCTAAAATGGAAACGGATTAAAAGGGTCAAAGTCACCCAAAGTGTTTTTATATGCAAAAAGCCTCCTAAATCTTTTAATTCAAAAAAAAAAAAAAAAAAAATTCTTTTAACATTGTGACACATTGAGTAATGGTATAAAACTTGGATAACTAGTGTTTTGAGTCAACCCAACCCTTAAAAAAAATTACCAGTGGCCTGTTACCCAACCCACATATTTTACCACCCGAATAAAAACAATGACGCACCATTACCGGAGCTGGCATTGGTGACAGCGGAAATATTAGGTGCACTGGAACTTGCAGATATATGTGAAGTATGATCCGTAGGTTTTCCTTTGAGAGATAATGAACTCATTGCCCATCTGTACATCACAGGCAAGACATTTGGTTACATGTCAGCGATGCATTTAAAACTCCAATTATCTTTCTATTTAGAGAAGGGCTTGAAATGATATAACCACATGCACTACATAAGTTATAATAAATTTATATAGCAACAAAATTAAAATTATTTCCTAGTACAGAGGCCTCATTTTCTATAAATCAACTATGTGCTACAGAGTGAGGCAACATAAAAGAAAAATACAATATGCGAAGTTATAAGAAACCCAGACATGTAGAGGAGTAAGCAAATGCAGTAAAACACTGAGATATGGTTCACAAAGAGATCAAGTTTAATGAATGAGTTAACAGAACCTCAAAGGGATGTTGATCAACCAGGAAACCAAATTGAAGCTACTTAAGGGAATAAACTGACAGTCTAGCACGAATTTTAATAAGAGGTGGAAAATAAGCTAAAACGAGGTTGGTTGGCCTGGAAAAAGTATAACTTTTTGAAACGTTGTACGCATTAAAGCTATAATTTGGACAGCTGTTGACCTGTTTAACCTATCTGACTCATTACGTTTTTAACTAAATATTTTTATATGACCAAATCAACCCCTTTTGAGAACCATAAACCATATTGAAGTAGACGGGGTATAATAAATTAATACTACATTACACTTTCTTCGTATTTTCTCATGACTGTAAACAAGAATGCATCCAGTTGTAAGAAATGAATGGTCTAAGATTTTTGACATAACACACATCATAAAACAAATAAGCATACCCTAGTATACTTGAATTGTCAGGAAGTGAGGAAATTCCTGAGCTAGACAGTTCAGTGCTATCTCCAGCATTTGTCTACAAAAAACGTATAAAAGAAACTCACTGTTAAATGTATTACTAAGTTGTGTTTATCCAAGAGCTTTACCAACATTTCAGGGTTAAAATTGAGACATTAATCGTCCAATCTTGGCAAGATACACTAAAAATATATTTTGCTAAATCGTTTAATAAAAATATATACTTGCATTTTTCTTAAAAAAAGTTACATAAGTTCAATCTTGACTTTCCAATGCCTTAGGGAAATGGAATGAGTCAATTGAGAATCAAACTCTGTTAAAGCATCAACAAAGTAGCAATAGACACATACACACACACCTTTTCATGATACTGCTTCACTATCTGCAAGAACTGTTCAACTGCTTGAAAGGCCTTTGATCGAACATCACTGCAGCATGTTTAATCATAGACCAGGTTTACAAGTCAGAACAAATATCAACGTATGAAAAGGAGCCTGTAGTTATTGCTGAGTATACTATATAACCATTACCAAAGGCACACTTTCAACAGGCAAAAGTATAAACCTTTGATTTATTTATAAGACCCATTTATATATGATTATGTCAGGAATAATCATAAGTACTGTCATGTTGCTAAAGCAAGGATAATAACCTGTCAGGATCTATAAGAAGTACAACAACATTCGGCAAAATACGAGCAGCGATCTCCTGGACATCGTAATAAGAACTAGTTGCACAAAGGGCCATTATACCTGCCAAAACAAAACATGTGTAAGTTACCAAACTTGAGGTATTAACGAATGTAACTAAAAATTTAGATAGTGGAAATTTACAAATTTACCTGCTCCTCTGGCAGGAGGAAATGTATCCCGCAAAGCACGAACAGTGAACGCATTAATCAAAACTCTCTTGCGTGTCTGCGATGTACCAACGAATGACTCATTTCATTTATTTCACAAACCTTTATGTAGTCTACAGTTGTTTACCGGATGTGGGGATGTGTAAAAACATTTGGGTCAAAATTCGTCAATTTTTAGTGCGTATCTAAATGATAGGTCTAGTTTTCAATTTCCAATATTTGGATGAATAACTAATACATCAGTTATGATTACAAAAACAGTAGCAATACAGTAATAAGCAAAATCTTTGACTAAAGCGATTTAGGAAGTTCCATAAAAAAGAATCCACCTGGGCAACTTTCAACCCATTTGGCGTATTCCCATTTGAACTATTTTTTATTTGGCCAATTGACCTGCTTGGCTATTCGAAATTTAAGACGACCCAAGTCAACCCATGCATATTTGAAAAAGAGAATGATACTGATGGGCAAAAAAGCAAAAACTTTACTAACCCCTTCATTGAGGTGACTAGCCAAATTCCCAAGTAGTATAGTGGTATTTGTTCTTATTGCTGGTTCTTCATCCACCTGTGTCAAAAATGAAAATAAGTGCCAACACTAGAAAAGCATAGACATTGTACACCTGAAGGGACAATATCAGCACCACATGAAAGTCTATAAGATAGGATGGACAAACTAGAAGAACGGTAACAGTATGGCTACATATAGCATTACCTGGAGCTTTGAAAGATATTTCAAGAGTGACCCAGATAGGGTGCGCTGAGACAACTGCAAATGAAACATAAGCAGAATAAATATAAATGAGATGCAATATTTGTAACTCGTAAACACATTATGACAAATGGAGTTCACTACGGCACAAAAGGATATGCAGATGAACACTTCAAGCTACAACAGTGAAATGAATTGCATTTTATTCCAATAAAAGTGCTGAAAAACACATCAACTTAGTTCAACACTGCAAGCAATACCCTATCCAAATCCTCCTTTGACATCTCTCTGCTAAGATTGTTTTGCTTTGCTATATACATTTTTCCTAAGCTAATTAGTGTTTTTCAGGATGTGTTTAACCGCTAATTTTTCTAAATGCTTTTCCAACTTTGATTTTTGAAAAAAGCAGGAAAGGGATCGAATGAATAACACTGAAAGTACAGGGAGTATATTAATTCTGTACAATTTGGGTAAAAGGAAATCAGCTAGGTGTTCTTATATGACTACAATGGAATAAATCAGCTAACACCAACAAATATCTACAAACACACACATTAGTGACATAAAGTATGAGTTATAAACTGTACATATATACATATATGTTTGTGTGACTGTGTCCATTCTATATAAACAATATCAGAGCTGCAGAAAATTGGTCATATATTTAATATGACCAAGAAATCATGTCAGTCATCAACAAACATGTAAGTGTCAGAGAGAAACGAGAAAAAAGAAAGACAACAGTCTGAATGAAAGAGGAGCATACCTTTGGAGCAAGAACAAGCATGGATTTTAGAGTCAATTCACGCAGAAAAGCAGATGTGTCTGAAAATCCAGTAGCGATATGGGGGTAGACCTGGTCAAATGCAGTACCACACATTTTTATATTAAGTGCTAGTTAGAAGTGACAATTTTGCCTCATTTACTTGTGAAATGAGTTGATTCTGGTTACTTTTATCGGTAACGTGTGACATCGGGCAAATGCAAAAAAGCTAGCTAAAAAGGAAATGGTTCGACAAGATCAAAAATCATCCAGTGTATTTTTAATGCAAAAGACCAAAACATTGTATTTAAAAATAAGATTATAATTAGAATAATATAATAGTGATCATTTTCCACACAATCATACATAAAAATAAAAGTTTTGGAAAGTATTTTGGGTCATCCCAACCCGGACTAGTCCATACCAAAATTACCCATTTTGACTCATTACCCAACCTGTCAAACCTTTACATTTTGCCACCTCTAGTTCTAGTACTTAAGTCTTACTTGTTCATCAACAACTTGAGCAGTAAATGCGTCCCCATATTGATCAATATGCTGCAAAAGACCAACTCTAATAGCTCGGTCATTGGAGGCAAAAAGTTTTACTAATGTTGGGAGGACCTACATTGAGAAACATAATCAGCAGAAACAAGAGTAAGTAAACTGATAACAGAATATCCAGTGTAAAAGATATAGAACACAGCAAACACGGATAAACAGAACATCAGAATATTTTTTTTTTGAACGATCAACTAAAGTATTGCCGGGTACTCTGTACGCGGCCCCCAATGGCCGAAAGGGGCCCCAGACGGCCTCTAGTCCGTACGGACAGAGCCCTTCGGCCCACCCGTCTCCTGTTCCAGGGAAAACCCGGCCCACAAACCCGCCTGAAGGCACGACGGTAGTGAACGGGTAAAACCTGGAGGGATCAGGAGTCGAACCCATGACCACAAGGGTCAAGGGTCTCTCCATCACTTCCCAACCACCTACCCCACCACAAGGGTGGGGGTATCCATTACATGCCTCCCGTGGGAATCGAACCCGGCTCCTCAAAGAGAGAACCGGCCCTTTTACCACTAGGCCACATGATGAGGATAGAACATCAGAATATGACCTTTATGTTGAACTCTTCAGGAGAAAGCCAAGCGCCAATTTTTAATAATGGAGTCAAAGCAGGTGCAGCAGCTGAACCAAATTCCAAGGCAGAAGCAAGCAAAGGAAGTAACTGCAAATCCAGATAGACATTGAATAAAACATTTGTATTAAGATAATATAAAATCTGGTACATTATGAAAACACAGTTAAAATGATACCTTCTTTAGTACAATTTCACGTGGCAATTGCTCTGCTAGAGTTGAAAGCTTCCTGAAAAAGGTATCCTTCTCAACACTGTCCTTCAAATTAAGTATTTCCATAAAATGAATCGTATCCACCAACTTGTTCTGGAAAAATTCTGCATAACAAGTTCAAACTTTTATTATAGGGGTCCGAAAGTGTAATCTTGGAAAAAGGGCATTTAAAAGATGTAAAAGATGCTCAAGAAAAAAAAAACATTAGAAACTTTAGGCTTCATTTATAATTCAAAATTTGCGGACTATAGATGAGGTTAATATTCAAATGAGACAAGACCAATGTTGTCACTCTCTAAAGCACAGCTTGTTATGAAAGGGTTACGCCAACTAGCCAACTAGGCATTGGCTTCATGAAACATTTAACCCCGCTATCATATAAAAACCATAAGCATTGTGTTATCGCTAGTAGCCACTCATAACCTTCTAGCTTCGTTGATCCGCACAACTACATCAAGTGTTACAGCTCCACAAGTCCAATTGTGGCTTCAAGTAGGCTCAAAGGTATGATTTCAACGATTTTCCAAGGTTCTACTTGTGGGTTCTTGGAACCCTCCCGCTCTATACACTCTCATGTATGCACTCACAGATCTTGGTCTATGTTGACATTATAGTCGCCAAGAACACCATTGTTTCCATTGACCGAGCCCTGACATAGTATTTCTTTATAGGACCTTGGGCGGCCACTTAGTTGTTTTATGGGCACTGAAACAAATCTTAAAGGTTCTGACACTATAATCTCTCAATAAAAATACATTTTGCTGCTTCTACAACAAGAGATTTGTTAGCTACCAAACTCCTGGTATCACTCATGGCAAAGTTTACCTCACTATCTCCTACTGACAATAAAGCATATCTAATCCAGCCAAGTACCATCAAATAGTTGGGGCATCTTCTACTACTTCAACTCTCCAAGTCTTTTATGATGCTATGCTATTTTGAGTTGAGTATCCAGACCTGGCAATCTTGGTTGCTCTTTTTATAATTAAAATTACAGGCTGTTCCTAGCCCTTCACATGTCGGGGTGTATTACACTAGATGTACCTATAGTATAGAATAGACTAGATGGTATCAGTGAGTAACATTAATCTTCCTATGCATTGTACTTGTAACCTCTTGACTTCTTCACACAATATGATACAAACAACACCAGTTGATTAGAAAATTTCAAGAACAAGTTGAACTAAATAACAACAGTCAGAATTTGTTTCTTGCTAAACCAAATAAGTTGGGTATTTATACAATTGCTTAATAACAGCACCAATTGACTCCCTTTTTTATTTAAAGAAAGGAGTGTTAAATATAGTTATTTAATATTACATTTTTATGGTTTAGTTATGTTTAGCACTCATGCCCAAGATAGGTATCTCTAGGGTTTCTAGTTTCTTTCATGTATATATTGAGGTTTCCCCTCCATTTTAATACACGATTAAAAAATATTAACTGCATTCCCTTTTACATAGTCAAAGTACTAAACTACCCTTATTAGGATTCAAGTCATGTTATCTCACAAAATCATACATAAATTCAAAAATCAAGGCATGTAAAGGAACAAACCACAGTTCTCCACAAGCTTTGACGAATTCAACCTACGAGAAGGCGCAGAACTCAATAGGCGCTGATAATCTGGAAGTAGGGACTACAACAATGAAGAAATAAACAAAAATAAATACTTTTAAGTGGCAATAACTTTAAAAACAGACAACATAACAAAGGTAGGTAAGCACGCAACTTGGTCATAAAAATTGAAGAAAACAATAAATTAGAGCTTTTGAGGGGCATCAAGATGGTTCGACCCCACTAACAGAATGACATGCTTACCTTTGGTAAAGATGCTGTATTGCGTAGCTCCTCAGTCTTGCTTAACTTCAAACCCGAAAATAATTCATACATGAAACATCCTAGCAACAACACCAGTATTAGATTAATCTTGAAAATATAGATGTACAGATACAAGACATGCATAACCACAACCAAACCACAGAAAGCTGTCTGTTTAAAATCATCAATTCAGCATTGGCGTGATTCGTGAATGCTCCCACTTTTATTAATCATTGTGTCAGACTATGACAAACAGACTAATGAATATCAGAACCATTCAAGTTTCTTTATATAATAAGATGAAAAAAAAATCTTCTACAAACTTCAATATTTGCATTTATTTTTATCAACAACTACAATTAGGTAGGTCTGCAACATAAAATGCTAAGACTAATGCAGTATACGACATCAATGCACACAAGTACATTGCCCAATTGGAACAAGAATTGATCATATGGTTAGGAAAAAAAGATTATATCATTTTGGAGTGATACAAGTGGTAATGATTCTAAGATTGAGGCATAAAAGCTCACCTAGACCCCAAGAATCAATAGCCCATGGTGGAGATTTTCTGATAGTAGCCCAGTCTGATTTTTCCAACTCAATTGGTTTGTATTGTGAGGCAACAAGCCAATCATATTGCTGGACAAAAAATAATTAAAAAGGTCAAATACGTGTAGCTGTAGTTTTCTAAGGTTCTGAGAAGCATGCACGATGAATTAAGAAATTTGAAGAAAGAAAACAAACTTCAATGAAGACAGCATTATTGGAAGTTAACAATAAAGATGTATTAAAGGTAATGATGTACCAGCATTGGTCCTGCAGATGCATTGTTCCCATCAAACTCAGAAAGAACATCGAAAGCATGCAGCTTCCAGTCCAAGGTATCAGTAACAACCACACTTGCCAAACAAACATTACCATGGACCTGTAACAAACAAGAGAAGGCAAAGGAGAGATGTTCTTAAGCATTATACACAGCTTACATAAAGACCTGATAATAAACATATGTACTGCGGCATAAGCATTACAAGGAATTAAAGGGAGTAAAACTTGATCCAAATACCTATGAACAAGTCAATTCCAGCTATGTTTTATCTCTAAATGATCAAACTATTGGGATAAGAATTAAAGGGCGTGGCGCAGTGGTAACCATATGAGTCCCTTTACCAGAGGTCTCAGGTTTGAATTCAGCTGTTATCACTGGAACTGATGCAACACAAGCACACACACAAACTCAAACAGAAAAGAAACGGAACACAAGAAGTTACATGGTTCGGTCAGTGTGACCTACATCCACGGACTGCAACTAGTACTCGTTTTTTAGGTGCTTGAGAAATTACAATGGCCCTAACATCTCTATATAGTA
Organism: Ambrosia trifida; assembly: GCA_028751855.1. NCBI lineage: Eukaryota > Viridiplantae > Streptophyta > Magnoliopsida > Asterales > Asteraceae > Ambrosia > Ambrosia trifida. The sequence continues at coordinate 7,959,133 of CM054132.1, forward strand.
ACTGATTTAAGGTTTACAACTTTGGGAACACGAAACGTTCAATAGGATAGATGCCTAATCCACTTCTGCACAGAAAACTAGGGCCTGCTGCCCCTATTCTGGCCGAAAAGACTCCACACCCAACACCAGCTTCCACTGGCTTTCTGCCTTTAACTCCTTGAAGGCCACCTGCCGGATCAAGTCAAACAGGTCTAAAGTCGCCCTAAGTAAAATTTTAATGCATAAGACCCCCTAGAGCATTTATTCAATAACCTAGTTTATTTATTGGAACCATATAACTTTTCTAACCATATTAGTGACATACTAATTAATTGTAAAAAAGATGCAAATTTTGGACAAAAAAATGTTTCGAATTTTCATGTCACTATGACCTCTATTGCCTCATGCACACACCAATCTGCCGATTGTTCCTCCTCTAGGACCTCTAGTTCCAATATATACATTGAACAATAGTCAATAGAACCAGATAAATGCAAATGTTGAGCATCTGTTGATAAAGTGATAAACAACTGACAAATGAAAGAATACATTGCAAGTCGTAACAGCTATATTTATTAATCCATAATTTGGGTTAAAAAATTTTGATATTTCCATTTCACCACAAATGGCATCTAAACAGCCAATCTGACAACTTTAAATGGTAGAATGTTTAGCAACAAAGGTTAGGTCAAGTCATCTGGCCAATTTCTTTCAATTTATAGTTTTTACTCTGTATCCATAATTCCATATACGGTATACCCAAAGTCCTCGCACCATATAAAATAAGTCCACGAAACGAAACAGTAATTCACAAGTCACAACTAGAAAAAGGCTACAGATACAGATCCTGAAACTTCAGAAACGTAGACAAAAAAGTGAACGTTAGTTCATCTTTCTTTCATTGGCTACAAGTAAGTCATGTCACACAATGAGATATATAACTTACAGTTCAGAAGAAAGTACTCACAAGTTTGCAATCATTATTTAGGAAGCTCACAGCTTTTGCTATCCGGTGCAGGCCCCAGGCATAATATTCGTCTCTAATGTCAGAAAACAGCAAGGGTTGACAGATGAATTGCAGAATTAAATAACGTGCAAGAATAGCATATACCAGCGAGGCAAAAATAAATAAGTGAAGCAAATATGCTTTATCATTTATGGAAAGAGAAAAATAAGTTTATCGATCATAGACATAATTGCTAAAGGGGTAAATCATCATTACCCACTAGTTGACAGTTCTAGTCCTATATACCTATCTGTTTACTTGGTATATATGTTAGTATAGTATGTGCAGAACAGAATGTGCCTAAGTAGGATGTCTACACCCTGTTCTTGTGCAATTGCATCAACGGAGGTTATTCTAAAGCTCTGGTAACTTTATCACATCAAAAGGTCCCCAAATCTACGATCAGGCATGCCATGTCTCTTACCAAAGAGATAGAGATCAACGGTGAAGTTGCAATGAAAAACACATGTAAACACATCATTCTAACACAAAGGTGCATGCATTTCACAACCTGTGGTGATTGTACCCCTTTAATACACTAAACCTTCAACAAGATAAATAAGGAGAAAAGGAGATGTCTTCATAGCATGCACCGACAGTAACTAACTAACTATAGACATTTTTTGGTTGGTCTTGTTTACACTAAACGTGAAGCTTAATTCAACTGTCCACATAAACACTAAAGGATTGGTTGCAAGAAGAAAAACTTATATAACAGAAATTATGATATGATAGATTGATATCACACAAAAACATGGACATGTTCCTGAAAACAGCATAAAGAATTTGCAGTTCCAAAATGAGCCAATAAGTATAAGTGTAAAGAGAATAGGTAGCATGCCTATTATAGTAGAGACAGGTTAAATAAGAGATCTCTTAGGAATCAACTGATCCCATGACTAATAAACAAGGGAAAAACAACAATAAGAACAGCTAGAAATGAGCCTATGTACCTTTGTGTACCTTGCAATCCTAATTCCTTGACTTTTTCTGCGAGTGGCGTAACAGGTTCAGTGACAATATATATAGTGAGCTTTGTAGCGGAGCCGTCAATAACTTCAGCCTCAGTACTATGAAGAAACGATAAAATGTTTGGATGTCTGACCTGAAATCAACAGTTTACAGACTTATTTCACTTGAAAGTTGAAAGTTGAAACAAATACATTATTATTTCAAGGAATAGGCATGCGCACACAATAGAACTATGCAGATCCCCTTCTTTCAAATATGAAAAGAATTCTCTCCGATTACCAAAAGAATATCAGTAATTATAATGCATTTACATGAATGACATTACTAAAACTCTGGTGGTCAAAAACTGACACACACCTAAGAATAGCCAACTGCCGAATTGTTCAGGCAGCATGGAACTAATGAAAACGACCACATATCAATAAATTTCATGTTCAGATGATTAATCGTGAAAATCCCATCAATTTTAGGTCAAGACAAGTAACTCACTGTTCGAAGCCGTTTGACACCATTGCGCGCGGCAGCTAAACGTCCGTCACCAGCATTACTTCCTGTGATTGAAAATATTGATACAGGAGATCCATCCACCTGGAAAAAAACAAGATGACAGTTGCAATTGCTCATAAACTCACTTTCCAACTATACAATTGTACCAATACCAAACACCTCACAAACTTCAAAATCTCAAACTTCTGTGAATATAGAATCCCAGTCCAATCAAATAAATATGCTATACTTGCGTGCAAAAACTAAACCAAATTTGTAAAAGCATATTGAATTCTTGATCCTACTATATAACCTCTTTCTCAAGCTACGTGTATGTAAACAACACTAGTAGCTATATAATCCAACTAGATAGAATACAACTTAAATCATCTGCCAAATTAACCAAACAAAACACTAACAAGTTGCAGTCCCTCAATCCTACTACATTAACATCTCGTTTAATCTATCCGGAATCAAAACTGTGAAACAATGCTAAACTCCGCTCAGGCATTTCATCACAGAATTCAACAGATAAAAAAATGCATATAAATAAATTTACAGGTGCATATGTTCTGTACAGACATTCGTAACAGCACCTTAATCCTACAGACTATATAAACTTCTTTCCCAAACTACTTCTAAACAACAATATACCACAAATTCTCACACTAACATAAACACTTGATAGCTATATAATCCAACCATGGATTAAGAGTGCAATTAATCATTTGGATAATTTGGCAGGTGATTTAAGTTGTACAGTCATGAAATCCTAGTAGGTTAACATCTCGCTTAAACTATCCAAAAACATAATCGCTAAACAATGTCAAATTCCGTTCAGGCATCACATCACACAATTCAGTAGAGATGCATATTATAATTATAATAATAATAATAATACCTTAGAGGTGCCGCGAGAGTGAGTCCAGGAGCCCCAAGCAGAAGAATAAGGATCGCCGATGTTATAAGGCAGATCTTTAACGCCGGCAACAGATCCCGCTACCACGTCTTTCAGGAATTTGAACATTCTCTCTCTCTCTCTCTCTCTTAATTTTACTTTCTCTCTCTAGAAATATAAGGATTGATATATATATATATATATATATATATATATATATATACAGAGAGAGAGAGATCTGAGTAAGTGTGATTGTTGTTGGAGAAGAGATCCGGTGGACTGTGACGGGACAGGGGAAGGAGTCGGATGAGTGTGATAATATGCGCCAGTTTGTAAGAGACTAACAAGTATGAGTCCCGAAACCAAACCTTCAACGAATAGTTCGTGAAATGATTGACCGGAAGTTTGTTTGTTCGCTTAATAAATGAACAAACATGAACAAAGGTTGCGTTCGTTCATTTATGTTTGTGAATGTTTGGTAAAGTGTTCGTTTTTTGTTTGTGTTTGATAGTTCAAGTTTAATAGAATTTTTTGCATAAATAGGTGATTTGTATGGTGGGTAAGTGTTTGTAGGTGGGTTTACACAAAAAAAGCATAAATAGGTAAGTATTCATTCAAGTTGGCGACATTGAAATGAAGATTTTTGAAAGTATCTTACCAAGTTGGCGACATTGAATTATTCAGATTCAAAAGATGTAATCAAATTAGCGACATTGATCAAAAGAAGGAATCAAGTTGGCGACAATAATTAGGGGTTTATCACGGGTCTGTGTAAGAGTGTTGTCCTTATTTGAATATAATGTAACCAATTGGCGACATTGAAGTTCTTTTGTCCGCATCTATCACATGTTGTGTACAATATTAGTATATTAATAGTTCTTGTGACATCCATTATAGGTGCAGTGAAGGGTTGCAGTGAATAATCTTTCAATTCATACTGCTTCACATAGAAGATTTGCAGAAAACATGGATGATAGAAAACAGAAGTGCTTGTTATATAACACGAATGATAGAGGTAGCAAGATGAAAGTCTCAAAATTTTCCCTCAGGCATTCAAAACTTTTCCCTTTTGCAAACTCTCAATATCTTTCAAAGTTGAAAAAATTTAGCAGTGATTTGAAAATGAATTACAACATACACCCGGGTCCTCTTGAAAACGATGTGTTGTTTCTACACAACGACCACCGTGCGTTGTCTGTTTTCACAAATCCTGAAAAATACAATGAACCCCTAATGGTGAAACACGGTGATAGAAGTTTATGGAAATTTCTTAATAAAAACCCGCTAGGTGAACGGGTAAAAGGTATCATACAAGAAGCCGGGCTTGGTGGGGTGTTATGTTGTGGTTATCGGTACCTGGACCACGCACTAATAACTGCGTTGGTTGAGCGGTGGAGGCCAGAAACGCACACATTTCATCTACCTGTGGGTGAAGCCACCATCACGTTACAGGATATCAACGTGTTGTGGGGATTACCGGTAGAGGGTGTTGTGGTATCGGGTCCGGAAACTCCCCTTACAGAGCAGCAGGCCATCAACATGTGTGAAACTTTGTTGGGTTTTACCCCCGGGCGAAATGATTTTCTTGGCAAAGCTCTTAAGTCACCTACTATTATAAGAGAGTTAGAGAAACCATTTTCTGAAGTTGAAGCAACCGACGAACAGTGCGTTATTCGTGCTCGTTTGATAATATTTTATCTTATTGGTTGCACAATACTTCCGGATAATGCCAACAATAGAATTTTGTTGCACCGTCTAAGACTTTTAGACGATCTACGAAGATGTTCATCGTACAGCTGGGGTAGTGCAGCTTTAGCATGTTTGTATAGAAACCTATGTGATGCCACAGCACCCGATGCAATAGCCCTTTCTGGTCCAGCCTTCATTCTACAGCTTTGGGCATGGGAAAGGTTTCCAAGCATAGGCCCGCAAATAGACGTAAATTTCGATCATTCCGTCCCGTTGGCAGCTCGGTAATATAATTATGCTGCTTAAATACGTTATTAATTCTTTATTATCATTAGTTTGCCATTTTAGATCGTTATTGTGTTTTAATTTTTTTTCTTTAATTTTGTGAAAAGTCATATCTCATCAATTATTTAAACTTGTTACATGTATAAATTATGCATAGACATAGTATAAATTATTGGGTTCGTGCAAAAATTTTCGGGTTTGTGTTCGGTTTGACCCCGTGAATACAATCCATTTAAGTTATGAATCTGTTCTCTCTTTATAAGTTTCTCTTAAATCTCGTATGGACAATCTATTTTTGGAGGAAGGAAATGTTGAGCTATTTTATTCATGATGCAGTGTTTACATCTAGAACCATTGCATGCCTATTGCCTTCTGACACCCACTATCTTAAATGGTACCATTTTTTGTGTCATATCTTGCTTTCTTTTGCACCTTATATTTCATCACATTTTTTTTTTTTTGCTATATTGTTAGGAGTTTATGATTTAGTTACCAAAACCGAAGCAGTCAAACTGAAAAAAATAATATCGAAGCAGACTTCCTGTAACCCAACCAACACTTGCAATTTTTTTATAGTAGGCAAACGTGATCACTAAACTACTATGTTTATTAAAAATATATGAAATGTTACTTAAAAAGTGAACTAATTATTTTTGCTTTCTAATTATTGTATAGGTGGCAAGAGCAGAAACTCAACCTCACTGGAAACCCGTCACACTGCTTGAGAGCATATCGTTCTCAACTTCAATCGTTACACCGGAGCCACGTAATTATATCTAATTTTTGAGTATATAAAATAAATTGTTAGAAATCAATCTACTGATTTCAGTGGCTTTGATATTAATGGGTGTAACTAACTATAATTTTTTTTTTGTACTTTAACTGGACCCCTTACAATGATATCATTGGAAAGCTGCCACCAATCTGCAGAAGTGGTATGAGAAGCTGGATGAGTACCTGCCCATTGATATATTGGGATATTGTCGAACATCATTATCCGCAACGGGTAATGAGACAATTTGGGATGGTGCAACAGGAGCCGCCCCCGATCAGCATACAGCCAAGTGAGCATAAGAGGTTGCACAAGTTAAACCGGCAAGGTAAAACCGGGACTAACTGGCTCACTACACACAAGGAGTATGTTAGCGGGTGGAACAACCGTGACAAAACTCTTGTCAACGGTGAAATAATTATGACTCGATCAGTTGACGCCGACTACATGCCGTGGTATAATGCGTGCACAGTTGTATATGTATCTGATCCCAGGGAAGTAACTATGCCTCCTCCTGCTTTTCAAGATGACGGGGCAAGACTTCAAATGATGGTATTCGTTGTTTTCGTATTTTATATGAAAACTGTTGAGTTACTATTTTGTCGATTAATTTAATTTAATACATTTTGTTTTTTTTTTGTTTTTTTTTGTTTTTTTTTTTTTGTGTAGAGGGAGTCAATGGGTGTAATTTACAACGCATCCTCTCAAGCTGGAGCGGGAGATGGTACCCAGGCCTCCAGCAATCTCCAGTTCATTCAAAGTGTTGCCCACCACACTATGCAAATGTCAGATGCCCAAGAATATTCCCAGTATCAGCCGCATTTGACAGCAAACCAGGTCAACCTCCAAATGGCGCCAAGAGCTCAAAGGGCAATAAGGAGACGACGTCGTCAACCAGCTTCTGATGATACAGTTGGCGGTGGAGGTGGTGAGTTTGGCAGTGGAGGTGGTGAGTTTGGCATTGTGGGCGGTGGTGCGTTTGAGGGTGGGGGTGGTGCGTTTGAGGGTGGGGGTGGTGCATTTGAGGGTGGGGGTGGGGGTGGTGCGTATGGCAGTGGGGGTGCGGCGTTGGGTTTTGGTGCGTTTGCCAGTGGTCCTGGTACGTCTGCCGTTGGGTTTGGGGCGTTCAGCAGTGGACCATCTGGCGCTGGGGGTGGTGCAGGTTTGGCTGGACCGTCTAGCGCTGGGGGTGGTGCAGGTTTCTATGACGAAAGTGGGGATGCTTGTTGGTGGGATGGCTTAAGTCCTGCGGCAGTTAGTGAGTTGATGTCCACCTTCTTAGTGGAACCTCAAACAAACCCGGGGGTTAATCAACAAAATGTGCGGGATCGGGTAACCCAACAACAAGAAGACTTTTTTACCCCACAAGCACAATTGTTGACTTTTATGCCGGATACTCATAGTGATTATCAGTATTATGCAGCTAATCAAAGTCAACAAGACCACCGTGCAGGGTATGTCGATGTTACACCACCGCCCCGCCTTGACTTGAGCTTGAATTTAAATGTTTCTAATACTGATACGACTGGCACTCAGAACGCACCAGGGAGACCACAACGCACCAGAATGCAACCTAATTTTTTTTATGTATAATCAGTTTCAGTAATATATTTTATTGGAGGTCATTTAATATGTTGTATTTATTGTTCAATTAATATGTTTAAAAAATCTTTGGATTCTTGCAATGGTAGGTATGAGAATGATTGGCAACTTTAAAAACACATGTTTTTTTTACAACTCAAAGTACATTTGAAGATTGCTAAATCATTTGGCGACATTGACAATGTATGGAAATCATTTGGCGACATTGATTATGTATAAATTGGAGGTCATTTTCATCATTTGCATTCACAAAACTAAACTCAAAGGCTATTGTCATCAGACGCCTTCAAACTCCCATTATTGAAATTGATATATTATTTCCAAACCCTATTAATTAATATAGCATCTCTAAACCCCGGTGCTTGCAATAATCCACTTCTTTGGGCTCAACCACAACATTGTACTGCGAAGCTATTTGAAGGAAATGGCGAAGATGGTTTATTGGAAATCAGACGGGGTGACCAACCATTTTGGCATGCCATTGGCAAACATCCGTTAGATCCACGCATTCAAGAATTGGTGCGGATCGCTGGTTTTAGTGGAGTTCTTGAGTGCGGATACCGCAAAATTGACCGGGGGCTAATATCTGCCCTTGTTGAAAGATGGCGTCCTGAGACCCACACGTTTCACCTAAGAATTGGTGAGGCAACGGTGACGTTACAGGACGTGAACGTCCTAATGGGTCTGTGGGTTAATGGTGCAGCGGTCTCAGGACCCAATTCAGCATGAGAGATGATGCGGAACGGGTAGAGTACGTCGAAGAAATGTTGGGTGTAGAAAGTGAGCCCCGCAATTTCCGCGGAAACACTTTGCAATCCAACATAATTGTAGAAAAAATAAAGGCTCCGTTACCCGCTGACGCCAATGAGGACGAGATCACACGACGCGCACGATGTGTGATCTTAATTATTTTGTCATTTTGTCTGTTTCCCGACACAAGCCAAAGTTTTGTGTCGTTATTTTTACCACATTTGTTGAATCTTCATCAATGGGGGAGGTTGAGTTGGGGGAGTGCTGTGTTAGCATGGTTGTATCGAAACTTATGCAAAGCAGCAGTAAGGACCACAACCATGGTGGCAGGTCCTATGTTTTTGTTACAACTGTGGGCGTGGACCAGAATCCGGGTATTATCCCCCAGAATTAAACCCCAGTTCCCAGCTGGAGTTCCTTTGGTGTCCTGTAAGTATTATGTGATGCCTACATAATATTGTGTAAAACTTGTTAACTTAACTAATTATTGTTTTTATAATTATATTTATAGTTGGCGTGTGAGACATGACTTTAGGGAGACCGCGTCACACTCCTTACGCCAAATTCGTTCAGAGTTACAAAATCTTCATGAGGAGTCGGTAAGAGTTAATCTACATTGTGTTACTGGTTAAATTTGTACCATGTGTTAATAATAATATTTTTTTTGTGAACAAGTTTATTTGGCGACCATATGAAGAAGCGTTTGCGTCTTTGCCGGATTACTGCAAAGACGAGGAGGATTCATGGTGCTGTGACTCTTACATTGTATGGATGCATATAGTTGAATACCACTCACCATCGAGGGTCCTTAGACAGTTCGGGTTCTGTCAATTGATACCTCAGGATCCTCCCCTTACCCCTGAAGTCCACCAAAAATTGCATGAAATAAAGCGTACCGGGAAAAGAACCACAAACTGGACATATCAACATGCTGACTATATCTCTTCCTGGGATAATCGCAGAGCCAATAGGGTGGACGGGGAACGGACGATAGTTCCTTCCGTGTCTCCAGATTACATGACTTGGTATTTGGAAAATACGATTGGATACGTCACCAACCCGATGAATAATCCGGTACCACAAACCGGATCCCGAGATCATGGGTCGATTACAACACTACTGGTTTGTATATCACTTTAATAATTATGAATTACTTTATAATGCGAAAAACTATTTTAATACTTGTTTTTTTTAATATTATTGTAGCTGGAAGGGTATACCGAGATACATAGTCTAGCGGCTCGGTATATGGCAAGCGCTCCTGCACAACTTAGAGACATTCAAAACACTGCCAACGCAGTGTTGTCTTCAATTCGAGAAGGAGATCGCGTGAATTATTCTTCACGTCTTCAATTCGCGAAGAGGAGACGTGTTGATAATGACGAAGCAGGGCCGTCAACACGTGAAGATGATGTCGAAGCAGGGCCGTCAACACTTCCAGATACTCCCTTGTATAATGATGTGGACTATGATGAGTTAGCAAGGTTGCTTAATGATGATGATGATGAGAGTGTTATTTTAACAGGGGCTATTTCATTCACATCCATGTTAGGGGGGTTCATTCCACAACACTCTGGGGGGTTCATACCTACTCCTCACGAGTCTATTACGTGTACCCCCCACCCCCTGATAACACTCAGGAAGCTTCGTCCACTCGAGTTGTTCAAAGTGAACAACCAGCTCGGAATGTGGGTTGACCCCTATGTGGTGCCGGTGGTAGATATTGTAATCTACCCAGTTGTGGTGGTCCTGGTTTTTGTAATAATCCAGCATGAAATTGTATTATGTTGAATTGTATATTAATGTCATTATGAATCCAAACGACAATATTACCATAAAACAAAGACATCGATAAGTAATACTAAGATAATTAATTATACGACATAAAACGAACACATCGATGATCCGGCTGACAGAACCCTGTAGGATCATTCACCGAGTCTGAGTCCCAAGACTAGTTGCATTCTGACACATCTTCTTGTTATGGCCGGTCTCTCCGTAAATGCTACATGTACGAGTCCTCGGGCGATCGTCATAGTTCACATCCATCTCATTGCGTATTCTTCTCGAACGCACTCTTCCTCGATGTGTTGTAATCATCGACGGGTCCCCCTTAATTCTCCAATTCGCCTGAGGCCATTCAGACTTAGTACCTAACGTGTAGAAGTGACCGTTGTACTGCTCCATGTTTGTGTTCGTGTGGTATCTCCAATCAGTTATATTGTGAGGGTGTTTACCCATCCAATTGCAAACGGAAATTGCATGGGAACATGGAAATCTGGACATTTGCCATTTCCCACACGTGCATACCTTTCTTTTGTACTCAACGGTGTAGTCATTTCCGCCACGGTCATTTGGCTCGTATCTTGAAAGAACATTGAACCTTCCGTCCCTAGAATCAAAGCACGACACTTCATGTTGCATGGCTACTGAGTATAGTTTCTCAAACTTGCTCCAAATGCGAGGTGGTAGAGGGGAGTTGCAACTGTGAGAAATCTCAGTGTGCTTAACATACTGCTCGACATCTCTACGAAAGGTATAGTCAATCAGAGCTGTGATTGGCAGTAGTCGGGCTTCACGCAATACATTGTTCATGGACTCGGAAATGTTGGTCGTTAGGTTACCCCAACGACGATGCTCTTTATCATACTTGACCGTCCACTTACTCTTATCAATGTTGTTAAGGTAGTCCCAAGCCTGCTGATTTTGCAGCCTCATTCGCGGACACCCCACCGATACTTTCTTGACTAAGATGTGCTACCAATACTCCAACAGAGTTTCCGTAGCATTTTATTCTTGAACCTCCCGCTGAAATTGCTTCTAACGTGACGAAGACAATATCGGTGGTACGCGTTGGGTTCCATCCAGCCTGGAAGGTTCTCCATTGCATTAATTATGCCATTGTGTCTGTCGGATATAACACACAATGGACCCATGCTATGAAGGGTGACATATTCTTGAAGATTTTGGAAAAACCAACACCAACTGTGTACGGTCTCTTCGTCAACCACAACATAAGCCACAGGCATGATGTAGTTGTTGGCATTTTTTGTTACAACAATCAACAACTTACCTCGGTACGGTCCTTTTAGATGCGTGCCGTCAACCGAGATGACAGGCATGCAGCGATGAAACGCACGGATAGAGGGTGCGAAGGCCCAAAAAACATATTTAAATGTGGGGTAATACTGATCTCCATGTGGATGGTTGTAGAAAGAAACAACGGTGCCTGGGTTCCGATCCTGCAACCGAGTGGTATACGTGGGTAGCACCTCAAAATTGCTGTCCCAGTCACCATATATAAGTTCTATTGCCTTTCTTCGTGCTCGCCACGCTTTAGAGTACGTAACATCAATGTTCAAATGTTGCTTGACATACGTTTGAATATGTTTTACCTTAAACTTAATGTCCGCACGAATTTGTGGGACGATGTGTGAAGCGATAACCTTCGATCGTAAAGTTCTATTGCTGTTACGTACCACCGTTGAATAGCATGTGTGTTCGCCACCTCACACAATAATTCGCCAATAGTGCGCGTCAGACTTTTTGGTTGCGGTGCAACGCCACTCACACTTTCGAGCACCACTGAAAGGATTTACAAATTTTGGTCTTCTGGTGTAACATATGACCTTGTATAATCTCTTCTTACTTTCCCTAACGAACAGCTCTCGACCACGATGAACGTTCCACTGTCTAACTGCACGGTCAACCTCATCTTTCGATTTGAAATACATACCAACACGGATATCTTTCATACTTGGGTTCCATAAGACAAAGTCGTCATCTTCGTAATCTGGAACCACGTAATCAGTTACATCCACATCATCTTCAGGAACGTTGTGTTGATGTGGACGTAACTGGAGAGTTAATCCGTCACTTGGTTCGGTCACCGGGGGCCCCTGACTGGCTGTGGCCTCCTCTTCAGAGGAACTGTCATCTAATACGGGTGCTGAGCGATGACTGTCTTCCGTGTCTTCAGAGTCCCCACTTCCGGAGTCATCGAAGCCGTCGTTCTGGTCGTTACCGGCAACATATTGAGGTACCGCAACTGTTTCTTCGTCTGTCACTGGGGAACCTACCTCGTCGTTTTGGTCGTTACCGGCATCAAATTGGATTGATTCCACATCATGCTGAGACCCAAAGGGTGCATCAACTTTTACGTTGGCCACGTCACGCAACAGGTTGGTAAAACTAATATGCTGTAATGGAGGAGCTTCTTGCCATTCAACGTAGATCTCTGCAACAAAATGGCCATGTGCCTCTACGGCCAGATAGTCCATCATTCGAACCCCATCGTCGTTGAAGATCTTGGATGTTTGAGAGGACCCTTGGAAAGTGAAAGCAAGCAGTAGTTGAACAGTAACTGATTGTTTGTTAATGTTAATATGACTGCATACGGCTTCAACTAGTTCTTCAAATGACATCGACACTCGCATGATAAAGCTAGTTGTTACTAGAGAATCATCACTTTGAACAACCCCGTTAACGTATGAAAAACGACCACCCCAGTATAATCTAACCAGGTATGGACAGAATGAAGCCATCGGTTGTGGTTGGAAGGTTTTGGGGGTAAGCAGGTTTTCTAAGAAAATGGTTGTTTTTAAGAGTGATGGTTGTAGGGGGAAGCAGGTTTTCTAAGAAAGAGGTTGTGCCCATTTTGGCTTGGGGTCTAACCCCTTAAATAGCTGAAAATTGTAGAATTATTGTGAAAGTCTTCAAACCAATTGGCGACTTAGTACAATTATTGTGAAAGTCTTGAAACCAATTAGCGACTTAGTACAATTATTGTGAAAGTATTCAAACCAATTGAGATTTAAAAATACAAACCAACATGTGTTTGCCTAAACCCTTAAATAATACGTGTAAATAATGTCACCAACCCATTTATATTCAAATAAGGACAACATGTGATATATGCACTCTTACAAAGACCCGATAAACCCTAATTATTGTCGCCAACTTGATTTCTTCTTTTCATCAATGTCGCCAACTTGATTCCTTCTTTTGATCAATGTCGCCAATTTGATTACATCTTTTGAATCTGAATAATTCAATGTCGCCAATCAGTTATGAAACATTCAAATTATTTTTCAATGTCGCCAACTTGGTAAGATACTTTCAAAAATCTTCATTTCAATGTCGCCAACTTGAATGAATACTTACCTATTTGTGCTTTTTTTGTGTGAACCCACCTACAAACACTTACCCACCATACAAATCACCTATTTATGCAAAAAAATCAGTTTAATATGATAATTTTGTGTTTTTATGAGACATTATGTGATTAAGATTGTGTCAAGCGTATTTGGGTAATTTAGATTACTATATTTTGGGTGGAAAATGTTTGTGATTAAATTTTTGGAATTTAATATGTGTTAGTTTGTGCTCGGTTTTGTTCATTAATGGTTGTTTGTGTTTGTTTACGTTCATTGGTGTTTTTCTGTGTTCGCTTTTGTTTGTACCTAAATTTAACAAATAAAGACAAATGAACATGAACACGTTCATTTTCTTAACAAGTTAACACGAACAAAAACCTCATTCGGTAATTGTTCATAACACGTTATTCCCTTAACAAATAAACACGAACAAAAAATCTCGTTCATTAAGTGTTCTTGAAGAATTCGTGAACATGTTATTTCCTTAACAAACGAACACGAACAAGGCCCTGTTCGTGTTCATTTGGTTCGTTTACAGCCATAACTGAAATGGTTAAGTCTGACTAGTTGGTAGTGGAGGAGGTGATTGTGGGTTGACGATGTGGTGCGTGTATGGTCAGTTGAGGGTTATAAACACATGTGAATGGATAAAAGGGTAAAATTTTCATTAAAAATCATTTTGAAATTTAATAGGTAAGAGGTTTACCAACTTGTTTAGAGTATGGATGAGCGAATGGTACTGGTATCGAGTTATTTTCGGTACCAATTTTTTGACATTTTCGGTACCGGTAGTTTACCGATTTTACCTTCTAATACTTGTACCATACCGATCATTTACGGTAACAGAACCCATTTTTTATGATTTTCGGTATTGAAATTGAGCACATCCCTAGTTCAGAGTTGTCCTATCAATGAACCGAACACATATTTAGATGAGCCTATTAATGAAAACATTAAGAGGCTACCAAACAACCCCTTACTTAATTGCTCATTTGTATTTGAGGATTTTTACATTTTAATAAGCACTAGAAGGTTTACAAGAATGTATTTTTATATTCAACCTTAAATATGATATGATAAATAATAAATTAGAGATATAGTTATAAGAGTGGACATGGTTCTGAAAGATGTAGTGTGGAGGCATGTATTTTAGCGGTCACATTGATAAGATAGAGATGTCATTAAGGGATTTACAAGAAGAAATTGGTTGATGCAGGAGTGAAAATGAAGAAAGAAGAAAGCGAACACCATTTTATGGTTTTCGGTACCAAAGGTAACTCACACGAGGAGCAATATGCAAAAGATGCATATCGTCCACCCTAATGGTATTGGGGAAGCCTTGATTTTTGTGTGTAAACAATCGATTGTTTATCTTGATTATTTATGTTGTTTTGCATGTTAAATTGTTGCACTTCATCATGAGAACAAACACACATTCCAACCTCTCCCAAACTGATCTCTAATTCAAATGATAACACCTCCAAAATCCTTGAACAAGTATTTGTTATCATCAACAATCATCTCAACCTTCATAATCATATTCACAAGCTAATTATGGGGTAAGACCTATCCCATTATAAGTTAATTAATTCAGTTTTGGTCCCAGTTCAGCGTAAATTTTTTTATATAATCCAAGAATTTCCATATTTACAAGTCCGAATCCTTGGAAGGTCCGCACGTGTCATTTATAATTCGACATCTCTAAGTTTTGCTACTATACACCTTACATAATCACAACATCATTGTTGTTTTACTAAAATGTTCCACACAACGTATGAGTACTAAATCGTATCTTTATCCACAATGGCGACCTCGGTCTCGAGTGTGTTCGTCTTCGTTCTTGGTCCATTTGACGTCCGATTCTGCTCCTTAGACACGCCTACCACAAATACATACGATAAACGACTAGTATTTGAGATTAACAAATCAAATCATTTCAAAACAACAAACAATTTTTTTTATGGGAATAATCCCGTCGTAAGCTATGGTACTTCATCTGATGACCAGAGGATCTTTCATCCGGTGACCAGAGGATCCTTTATTCGGTGACCAGAGGATCCCTCATCTGATGACCAGAGGATCCTTCATCTGGTGACCAAAGGATCCTTTATGTTGTAAAACAACTTTAGTCTGAATTTCTAAAAATATTCGTTTATCTCATTAGACATCCTAATCCGGACTTGACATTTTCTTCCCAATTAGGCGTTTCTAACCCTCTTTCGGTTCGTCACAATTTATGTCATTTTATCTGTTTTGATCCATTACGAGTTACAAGTCAATCTATATATATAAGTAAACCAACCTTAATAATATAACTGCCATATTCTCAACTCCGGGCACTAAACCATACCCGGACTTGTTTATATTATGGATGTCCATTAATGACATTCCTAAACCTATTTACCCAAATTGACCTAGAAACGTATTTGAAAATCTTTAAGCCTTTACGGGCTTGGTATTTCTCCATTTTCATAATTTTGCTATCGTTAATCACTTCTAAGCACCCTAGCGCGCTTTAGACACAGTTATAGATATGACTTACCGATTTAGCATCCACCCTTCATGTGGGTGGTTCTTATCCCCATTTACTCGTCCAAGGTCCTATTTTACACTACGGACTTACGTGGTAGCATTGACCTATTCCCATACTATTTGAATCATCCATATAAACCGTTGGCATCACATGCCCTTTTCTTCCAATTTAACAAAATGTGCAACAATCTCAATTCACACTCATTAAATCCTGGGATCTAAATGGTGTCGCACCACAATTTGGCTCGTCTAACCTTTTGAAATCTTAATACTTAATATAAAAGCATTAGTACTGAGTTCAATTCATGTTCACATCATCTTTTGACCCGTTCAACTATTTACTCATACTATCACCCATATTTAAGTTTTGTTCATGAGTTTTAATGAAAGTAACATCTTAAACTCACTTGACCCATTTAAAATAAAATACTCAATTATCAAATCAGACGTCCCAACCGGACTTAACAATTTTGTTCATTTAGGCAATACTAAGCCATTGCACGCTAGTATCCCATATTCCATATTTCTTCCTTTTATTAATAAACACTGTAAGGACAAAAAGGATTGAAGAAACCAGTTTTGCAAACCTTAGTCTAATTCTTGTTTCTGCAAATAAAGCTAAGTATGGAAAATGCTGAAGAACAAGATTCAAAGTACTGAAGAAGAAGACATCAAGTACTGAAGAGTAATGATCAGAAGTTCTGAAGTCAAACAAGACAAGTCAACTGAAGAACTGCTGAAGACAAACTACTCATTAGTAGTTTGTCACTCATCATATGTTTTGATAGAAGCTTCCTACTGCCTTTGTACTTTAGTAGTTTAGTTTAATATTAGTATTTTTAGATCTTTTGTACAAGTACCAATGCTACAACCTGTTGTAGTATTTATACATATTATATTGCTTCAATACTTCTCATGTACGTTTACTTTTAGTCTATAAATAGATGGGTTCATCCCACTATTTTAGACATTCCTTTTGTAGTTATTATTTCCAATATATCTGAGAATCATTAAAGCATTTACTGTTTTATTCATTAACTATTTTTAGATTCTCACTTACTGCTTTAGTTTCATAACTCAAGGGGGAGTATTTACTACTGTTTAAAAGTACAACTTTAACTTGAACACTTAACTTTTAATCCGCTGTGCAACATACTTTAACAATTCAAATATACAAGTGTTCATGATAAGAACCTGTTAAACAAGAATCTGATCCAACAAACACCCTTCGGACAATCTTGTTCTAGTCATTTTTGTTCTTTTGATAACATTGACATAACTGCTAGGATCTCATCAGAAAGGTCATATCCAGCTTATGACAATGATGAAAACTGTCAAACTACTGATAACATGTGTTTTATAATGGATGATTTAAAAAATTTCAGTAGTGATGACCTCGAGGAAATGGATATACTACACCAACTGGCCATGTTAAGCATAAAAACTAACAAATTTTATAAAAGGCCAGGAAGGAAATTTCCAGGACTGAACAGTTCTACAAAAATTGGTTTTGACAAATATAAATTGAGATGTCATAAGTGTCAGAAGTTGGGACACTTTGCTAGAGAGTGTAGAAGCTCTAACTTTAACCAATCATAGTCTGGAAACCAATCAAACCCTAGTTACAATAGGAATTTTGGAACACAAGGAAGTGCACATTTTGTACAGGCACAAGCTCCACAAATCCAATATGTGCCACAGATACAATATGTTCAGATACATACTCATCAACAGCAGAGCTAACAACAGATAACTTCCATTCCTGCTGCTCAACAACCTCCAACAACTCAACAACCCACTCAACAAAGTCTTTTCACAAATGTGTATGTTGACTGGAGCAGTTTTCCTTTTGATACAACTGAATGCAGTCCAGATGTAGACAACAAAATTTTTGACATCTACTGGGGTAAACCTGATAATGGCAGAAATAATTTTGCCTTAATGGCTTTTGAGGGATGATCCTCTAATGCTGCCTTATCTCAGGTATCTAAAGAGTCTCCTTTAAAACTTTACACAAAATCATGCAAAGAATCATTTGCTTTAATAAGAGAGACCAATGTGCATCTACAAGGCAAAGCCAATGACTCTGAAAGAAAATACACTCAAATGAAATGTGATTTAGAAAGAAAACTTGCTTCAAAGACAAAAGAAATTTCTAAATTGACTAACAATGCTATTGAAACCCAAGCACAAATAAAAAGCATGATAGAAAACCTAGGAAAAGTCAGAAAAGTGCTTGCTGACACCAAGGTTGATTGTGAAAATTGGGTAGAGTCATGTAGAGGTTACCAAATGCTGCTTAACAAACAAACTTCATCAAATGTTAAGTTTGGCATTGGGTACAATCATACTAAATCACCAACTGATTTTACTCCCAAAACTGCTGATGATGGGAGTAGAATAGTTCAAACTTCTAAAATGAAAGAATGCACATCTTTTCATCAGAACTTTCTTACAAATGAAAAAGAAAGTCTTGCAGAAGTAGAAATGACTGACATTGATTCATCAGTAATTTCATCTACATCAGGAGTTGAGACCCTAAAAACTGCTGATGACCAAATTCTAAATTTAACAACTATCAGTACTTTGCCTTCCAAAACTCTTGAAAATCTAAAAGGAAAGGCAAAATCTTGTGAAATTTGTGGTCTGTTTAACCACAAAACAAAATTTTGTAGATATAGAAAAGGAGATCAGTATAACAAGAAGATTTTACAACTGGTTGTGGGAAAACAAATCAAACAAGATTATGAAAACACTTTCTATCCCACCAAACAACAACCAAGTAACACATTTTCTCATAAAAAGACTAAATCTCAACCATAGTCTTCCTCTCAAAATTCTCTTTCAGAAGTTAGACCTAAGCCATCAGCAGTTTCACAAACTGCTGAGGTGAAAGATTTGATAAATTTGGTTAAACTTCTGATGACCAAAGTTGACGGTGAACCTCAGAAAGGTCCCACCATTGTTCTCAACAATAAATCCGTTACCAAAAAGACATGGATTTCTAAAAATGGTCCAACACAAACTGCTATAATTCCTAAGAGTACACCCAAAGCCAAATTGGCTTGGGTTCCTAAATCTAACTAATCTACTCTTTATGTAGAGGGTCTCCAGATGTCTAAATAGCATTTGGTATGTTGATAGTGGAGGCTCAATGCACATGACTAGATGCAGGTACCTGATCAACAATTTCATAAGTCAAAGAGAAGGATCTGTGTCCTTTAGGAATAATGCCAAGGGATATGTGCTAGGATATGGCAATGTATCCTCAGGCAAAATGCAGTTTGACAAGGTCAATCTGGTTGAAAACCTTGAGTACAAGTTGCTAAGTGTTTCACAAATGTGTGATAAAGGATATTCTTCCTTTTTCACCAAAACAGCATGCAAGATCATATCACCAGAAGGCCAGAAGTTGATAGAGAAGATCATTGAAGATCATACTTTGCTGATAGCCAAAAGATGTGGCAAAGTCTATGTAGTAGACATTGAAAAAGACAAAGTACTGAACAACACTACATGTCATCAACTTCAGAGACAGGCATTTGCCATAGGAGACTTGGCCATGTGAACTTTAAAACTGTAACACCCTGGTCTTAGGGCCCAAAAATTTTCACGTCTAAAAGTATTATAACAAATAAACCAATAGTAAAATAATTATGCATAAACGAATACGAAACTGAACCGATGATGTTAGATAATTATTTTGATGAGGGAAACAATAATTATACACAAATACCCATTACACGACCGAACCAACACCCGATATCAAACTCACTCATCACCTACTTGGTGAGTCACCATGGGACACATGGCATTTTTTCCATGTGCCCCATGGCACCATTTGAACACAACAACACATGACACACCTCACCCCACCTTTCATAATATATACAACCATACATACACAAAACGTACACCACACACCAAAACATATTATAAACTCTTTATCTCAAGCATAAACACACACACACACACACACATCCAGACGCATAGAGAGAGGAATTAGAAAGAGAGAGGGATAGAGACCAGATAGAGAAAGAGGCGGTGGAGCACGGTGGAGTGCCACCGTGTACGGCGGTGCGTCTCCGCTTACCGGCGTGTACTTCATAGTTTCACCAAAATCGAAGATTGGGAAATCTAGGGAACTTATTATTTCAACTAAATAAGATTACGGTTAGACTATAAAGGCGGTGTGTTGTGATGATGACAAAAGGAGGAGATGGTGGTTCTGGCCAAGAGCAACGGTGACAGTGATTGTAAGAGTTTGATGGTGGGTCTCCGACCGTCGGTCGTGGCGGAGCTCCAAGAGGTAACGACGGATCAGTGGTTGATGGTGAGAGTATAGGTTGCAGAATGGCTTGAAGGCGCTGGTCAAACAGCTGGTCAACATGATGGTTTCAATCAACCAGATTACAGCGAACAGGTATAAACGGGTCCTTAAGCTATTACTAATAATTAATGTGTTACATGTGTGGGATAAGAACGAGCATAAAATGAACCGCCTTAATATGAATATAGTATAAATGCTATAGTATGAAACTTTGAGATTTTGGATGAAGAAACGAAGCCTTTATGAAGCAAGTGTTTTTAGATTAGAGGACGTTTACGATTGGGAAGTTGGATAAATAGGCGAATCATATGTCGATTAAACTTGACACAACATATGGTGACAATGATGAATTGATGATTGGAATATAAAAACATAAGAAGGATGTATGGGATATTGAACTCTAGATGGATCTCTTGTACTTACAGCATGATGAGTAACTTGGATATTGAATAGGATGATTAAGATATATTAGTAAAAAGCTCTTGAACTATATAAGAACATGAACCTGATCTTAACTTATTGATACTTATAGTGTAGATACTCATGTTAATATCTAAATTTCTATTGTTATAATTACTAATTATGGATCACCATATAAGAGTAAGACACTAACCTTATTTTCATATAAAAAATACCTAACAGTAGTAATACAAATACGGTATTTGTTATCACACTATGGACCTTGTACAAAGACTAAGATACAAAATTTAAAGTTAATCCATGCTTAGGCATCAGTTGGATGATTAAGGCCACGGACCCATGGTTACAACAAGTAAATAATAACAAAACAAACATTCTAGCACGATCACACATGTAACCGCACTAATTGATAACACATACTAATGATACCCGACATGAATAGGTTGTTTTATTTATAGGGGAATTTGATTTTAATAACCTGAACTATTTGAAATTGGTCACTGGCACCCCTAACTAAAAAATTGGTCATATATAACCTGAATTATCGACTTATTGGAATCTAGCACCCAACTAACTGACGCCGTTAGTTGGGTTGCTGACATGGCACAAGTTGCTGATGTGGCACGCTGATGTGGCTCAAGTTGCTGATGTGGCACAACTTGCTGACATGGCACGCTGATGTGTGCACACGTGGATTGACACGTCAACATGCCACATCAGCAAATATTGCAACATCAGCGAACCCACTAACGGTGTTAGTGATTTAACCGTTAGTGGGTGTTACATTCCAATAAGTCAATAGTTCAGGTTATAAATGGCCAATTTTTTAGTTGGGGGTGTCAGTGACCAATTTCAAATAGTTCAGGTTATTAAAATCCAATTCCCCTTATTTATATGCACACGGAATATAGGTGGGCTCCTAACTTGGAATACCATACGACCGTATGACTCAATGTGATACCATACCAGGTGAGTTTTGTGTACCATTCCCCTTTTTATGTTTAACTGTTTTGGGGTGAATACATGCTTGTGTGTCTTAATTGTTTTGATGTTACAAGATACCAGCTGCCGGATAACCATACTTGACACTCATTAACCTAAGGGGTTAGGCCACTTAATATGTGGGTAGTATTACTTTGGGAATCCCCCACGTAAGGTGGACTCAGGACATAGGGCCCGAGAAACCCTCCACTAAGGTGAACGACCATTGCGGCAAATATTTTGCCAGGACCTATAATGGCAGTAGATAGAGTCCATGTTAGGACTGAGGGGTCGCTTGTACATCACGTGTGTTAAACTGTGTAAACTTGTTTTGAACTGTTTAAACTGTTTTGGATTTACTTAACTACTTACACGGACTCACCAGCGTAATTGCTGACCCAAACTCTTTTAAGCATGTGTTCAGGTACTACGATTGGATAATCATGAAGATGAGGTATATGCTTGCTTGTATGGACTAGAGATTGTTATGTTAAGAGATACGAGCTATAAGCATTGCGGATTAGAGCCTCTAGAGTTATATACGTGAAGAGATCGGATTGACTAGTGGACCACATCTCATCAGCTGCTTGGACGACCGTTGCGATTCCTCCCTGCATAGCTATTAGTCTATTTATTTAAGTTATGTATTTGTATTTTGTATTAGAAATTGTATAAACAAATAAATATTACTTATTGTTGCTTTCGTTGTGCAAGTCTGTTACCAATCTGTTATTTCGTCCAGCCCCTCCTGGTCGGGTTGTTACAAAAACCATAAATAAAGTCACAAAAATGGGCTTGGTCAGAGGTCTACCCTTGAAAGTATATGAGTGTTAAGAACACTGTGTATCCTGTCTTAAGGGAAAACAACATAAGTCCTCCAATAAGTCTATTGAAGAATAAAAAACAACTGCATGTCTTCAACTACTCCATATGGACTTATTTGGGCCAGTCAAAATCATGAGCCTTGGTAAGAAGAAGTACTGCTTAGTCATCATTGATGACAACTCAAGATTCACATGGGTCTTCTTCTTATTTTCCAAGGATGAGGCAGCTGAAAATATCATGTTCTTATTCTACAAGTAGAGAAACAATATTCTTTCTCTGTCAAAGTCATAAGAAGTGACAATGGGACAGAGTTCAGGAACAAAACTCTGGATGAATTTTGTTTGTCTAAAGGGATTGTTAGACAATTCAGCATTCCCAGAACTCCTGAACAAAATGGTGTGGTAGAAAGGAAGAACAGAACATTGATTGAAGCAGCAAGAACAATGTTAGCTGATTCAAGCCTACCTCTTTATTTTTGGGCTGAAGCAGTCAACACAGCCTGCTATGTTCATAATAGAGTTCTAATCACCAAGAGACATTCCAAAACTGCATATGAAATTCTTCATAGCATTAAGTCCCTTATCACCTTTTTCAGGGTTTTTGGATGTCAATGTTGTAGGATCGATCTAACAAGAAATTAGTATCGCGCGTGTATCGAATCAAGGGCGGAAATCAACGATTCGGTTAGTTGTTACAGGTGGGTGTTTATGTATAGGATGATAATAATAATATGATAGAGAGCGCACACACAAAACACACACAAATGGTTGCACTTGTATGAAATGAGCAAAAGTCTTACCAAAAGTTACTAAGGCATGGAGCATATATAGTGGGCTTTCATACGCGTCCCTCATACACGTTCCTCATACCCGTATGAAGAGAGTGAGACGCGTATGAAGCTTTGCATTTTACCAAAGTACCCCTATGCCTATATAAACATTATAAGGCAACCGATGACATCTAAAACGTTATACAAACATGCCTATGACTATTATGGACCGATCACTAGCTGGGGACATACACGAAGTGCACTAACAATCTCCCCCTTGGACCCTAGCTAGTGATCTGCAGACTTAACCCGTCACTGAGCTGAGGATGTCTGGAATGACGTTCACAGACTCCCCCTAAGGTCTAGCTAATGATCTTAGGTCTTCAAGTCTTCACATCTGGCAATCTTCAATTTGGGAAGACACATCGCAGTGCACTAACAAATGTTTTATCCTCAACATCAAAGACTATATTTCAAAGTTTGCTGCTAAAGTAAATTCAGGTTACTTTCTTGGTTATTCTTCAATTAGAAAAGCCTATAAGGTATTCAATTCCAGAACCAAGATAGTTGAAGAAACACTGAATGTCAAGTTCAATGAGTTAAAACATGCACTCATTCCAGCACATCTTGCTGAACTCTTTGACCTTGACAGTTTTAATTTCGGACTTGAAAAGACTGTTGATTCATCTAAACCCACTTATTATGGTGATCAAGGGTTTGATGATGATGGTCCTCCATCATGGACTCCAAATACAATCATTAAATCAACTTTCAAACCATCAGAAGTTCCTCAAACTTCTGATTCAACAACTACCGATGAACAAACTCAAACTTCTGATTAAGCTCCTGAAACTACTAAAGATGTTCAAACAGCTAAACCAGATATTATCAACCTCAATGGTTTGTTTGAAGAAGTACAAGAGCCTACACCTATCAGTGGTTTACAACAACTGATTGAACACAAAGATCATCCATTGGATCAAATCATGGGTGATATTGCATCATGGGTACTTACAAGAAACTAGCTTTCCAACTTCTGCTTATTTTCAACATTCATTTCTCAGTTGGAACCTAAGAAGTATCAGGAAGCCCTCAAAGACAACAGTTGGGTTGAAGCAATGCAAGATGAACTATTACAGTTCAAGAAGCATTAGGTTTGGGAAATTTGTCCATTACCTCCAAACAAACAACCAATTGGAACAAGATGGGTTTTCATAAACAAACAAGATGAGTCTGGTTTAATCATCAAGAACAAGGCAAGACTGGTGGTACAAGGTTATTATCAAGAAGAAGGAATTGACTATGATGAAACCTTTGCTCTAGTAGCAAGGCTTGAAGCCATCAGGTTATTTTTGGCTTATGCAATTTCCAACAAAATTAAAGTTTCTCAAATATATGTAAAAAGTGCATTTTTATATGGAAAAATAAAAGAGGAAGTGTATGTCCGTCAGCCACCTGGGTTTGAGGATCCTAATCAACTTGAGTGGGTGTACAAACTTGACAAGGCTCTTTATGGGCTAAAACAAGCTCCTAGAGCTTGGTATGAAACACTTTCCAACTTTTTACTCAAAAATCACATCACAAGAGGCTCCATTGATAAAACTCTTTTCATAAAGCATGTTGGAAATCACATCCTACTTGTTCAAATTTATGTTGATGACATTATTTTTGGTTCAACAAATTCAAAATTGTGTGATGAATTTAAGAAACTCATGCAATCAAGATTTGGGATGAGTACCATGGGAGAACTGCAGTACTTTTTGGGACTGCAAATCAAACAAACAACAAGTGGAACTTTTATACATCAATCAAAATATGTTAAAGAATTATTGAACAAATTTTCTTTAAAAGACTGTAAATCAGCTTCCACTCCCATGAGTCCAACAACACAAATTGAACCAGATGATCATGGAAAACAGATTGATCAAACCATGTATAGATGTATGATAGGTTCCCTACTTTATTTAACTGCATCTAGACCAGATATTATGTTTTCAACATGTGTTTATGCTAGATGTAAATCAGCTCCTAGGGAATCACACCTAATTGCAGTCAAAAGATTTTTCAGATATCTGAAAGGAACTCCTACACTTGGAATTTGGTATCCTGCTTCTAGCAATACCAAATTAATAGCTTTTTCAGATAGTGACTATGCAGGGTATAAAATGTCAAGAAAGTCAACATCTGGTGGTTGTCAATTCTTGAGAAACTGTCTGGTGTCTTGGCAATCAAAGAAGCAAATATTTGTGGCAACTTCAACTGCTGAAGCAGAATACATTGCAGCTGCAAGTTGTACATCATAGATTCAATGGCTTCAGTATCAATTACTTGATTATGGAATCAAAGAGACCAAGACCCCATTGCTTGTAGATAGTAAATCTCCCATTAGCATAATTCAAAATCCTGTTCAGTTTTCAAATACTAAACATATTGAAATCAGGTATCATTTCATAAGGGATTGCTATGAAAAAGGCAAGATTGAGGTGAAACATGTGACAACAGCTAATCAAATAGCTGACACATTCACCAAACCCCTTGACACATCAACATTGCAGAGGTTAGTATCCATGCTTGAGATGCTAAATTTGGAATAAGTACTGTAAGTGTTTTTCATTTTTCCTGCACATATTTTTCTTCAATTACATTGTTACTAATCTGTCACAAACCTCTGATAACCAAAAAGAAAGAAACTTCTGATGAACAAAACATCAGAATGGGAATATTTTCAGAAAAATGATTAACTTCTAATAAAATAATCTTCAGAAGTTATGAATAAAGTGTTTATAAATTATTCTCATCAGTTTTAAACAAACCACTGAAGAAAAATGGGAACTACTGATGAATAATCTGCTTCATCGGCAGTTTTGTCAATAAGGGTAAATTAGACATTCCCATTTCAGAAGTTTGACCTAGGGCGGTTATAAACTTTTGATAAACACCTTTTCTCACACTTATCCTTTCAAAAAGCAAAAATTCCCTCTTTCTCTCTCAAAACAGTCACAAACCCTCCCCTGCAACATCAAAAACACTGTTCGATCCACAAACACCATGGCTCTCGTATTAAAACAGGGACATAATCAAAGAGGCTACTTCGTGAAGGATGAAGCCTGGTCCCAATATGATGAAATCATTGATTTGGTCGTCAAATCCCAATTCCACACAACTTTCACCATTGATCCTCCAATCCACATTCAAACTCTTAATGAGTTTTAGGCAAACGCCGCGGCGGTGACTGTGAACAACAAGGTGATTTCCCTCAAATCAACTATCCAAGGGAAAGTTATGGCAATCACACTAGCTACTTTGGGAATAAGGCTTGGTCTAGATGATGCTGATGCAACAGAAAACATTCCCAATGCTGATATTCAACTAACCATGACAGAGTGTGGTTACCAAGGTACTCTCTCACATGCTACAATCTATAAAAGATTTTTTGATGCAAAGTACAAACTTTTGTTTCATTACATAGTCATGTGTTTAAGTCCCAAAACTGGATCTTATGATCATATGCCCTCTACTTTTCAACCTATTTTTCATTCCATTGTGAATGAAACAAAATTCAGGCGTCGACACTTTTCTTTAATGAGTTGGTGTTGCATCACCAAAATACTAAAAAGAAATTTTTGTTGTACTCAAGATTTGTTATGCAATGCACAATAAAAGAACTTGGTGATGGAATACTTGTTGGTGGATCTTCAAAACTAAATCCTTTAACATCACAAGTATTCTCTAGGCATAACAAACCGGCAACTTTGCCAGAAGATGACCAAGGGGAACAAGAAACAGTCCCCATGGAACCTACATCTTCCAAACCCTCACCTAAAAAGGCCAAGAAATCCAAACAACAAAAATCAAAACCCACCAACCCTAAAAGAAAGGTAGTTCAAAAAGTTGAGATGCCTGAAACTGCTGATGTGCAATCTGCACTTGTCAAAGATGTGACTGAAACATCCTCTCAGTCTCATCCATCTCAAACCCCCAAAAGAGCACCAATCACCATTTTATTTCAAAGGAAGAAATTTAAAAAGATCATAACTACTGATCCATCCTTTGAAACTGCTGACCTTTACCCCAAACTACTGAACCAGAAATATCACACACCACCATAGAAATTGTCAAACTTCTCTCTGGGCTAAAAGAAACAGTCCCATCTGAACATGTCAATCCCCAACAAACACATCAAACAGGGGATAAACCAACAGAAACAAACATGGATGTTGATGTTACTAGCCCTATCCCAAGAGATGAGGATGAACCAAGGTGTCTAAGCCCAAACTTAGATACTTTCAGTGCATTTGAGGCTGCTACTACTCATTTACCATCCAGTGGTGGATCTGAGGACAAAAGTAACATAGCTAAGACCTCAAATGTGGCAACTACTGATGGAGGCTTTATGCCTGAAGTAGGAAATCTTCAGTACCAAGACAAAGAGGTTCATGAGACAACTAGGTTGGGCCTAGCTCACGGTACAACTGATGATGTCCTCATTGAGGATATCAACAGGGATTCAGATGATTCCATTGATTTGGATGATGATTCAAACTCTCCACAACATGAATTGACTGCTACCTGTGAAGCACCTGAATCTGATGTATCTAAGCTCCAAGAGCTAGTCACAAAGGATCAAGTTAAAGCCCACTTGAACCCTGATTCCCCTAAAGTGGCATCTTCAGTTCATACTGAAGATCACCCAAAAATACCCCCCCCCCCCGCATCAAAAGCCTACCCAATTCACTAGGTCATCAAGCATAGACCTGAACCACCCATGCAGCCCAGCTGGTCCCCTATACCAGATGATGCATACTCTTATTTCTCAACATGTCAAGGATTTTACAAATGCTATGGAGTTGAAGAACAGAACTCAGCTTGAGATGATCAACAATGCCATAGACCACAAGCTTGGTGAGCTGTCAAGAAAGGTTGAAGACAACAGGAGACAGCTTGCACATTTATCTGGTGTAACTCCTCCACCTCCTTGGTTTCTAGAAGTGGATGAAGCCAAAAAGGGGGAGAAGTCTAAGGAACCAAAGGTGTCACTTTAATCCAGTAAAAAGGAAAGAGAGGCACAACTTCTAAAGGAAGCCCAAAAGCAAAAAGAACAATAAGAAAGGCTCCTTAGAGAAGCAGATGAAAAGAAATCCCAAGGCCAAATTGAAGAGACTGCTGAAGTCCAACAAAGTACTGAAGACAATCCTCCAGAAGTTGATAGCCTGATCAACCCTTCAGTAGTTAACACTTCCAACACTGAAATAGAACAGCCTTCTAAGGCAACTGAACCCACTCCAAATAAAATTCCAAGGCCTGCACCTACTCAAATAACTGTCTTAAACCTTGCTCCTATATCAATGTCTAAAGAACTATTGGAGAAGAGCTTAAGGGTAGCACAGAAGAAGGCTAAGGAAGATGAGATTTGGAACAACCTAGAAGCAAGGGATGACTTGAGCTACAATGAAAAACTTGAAAAATTTGAAGCAAAGCTGGGTGAGTTAGAAGAATTAGAGAGAGTTGCTGAAGAAGACAAAAGACAACAACTGATGACATTCATCACCAAGAACAGAAAAACTAAGAAGTACTCACTCAAAGGGCTCTCTATAGATGAACTGACAAGAAGAGCTCAACTTGTATCTGACAGGCTAGCCATAGAAAAAGACAGAAAGGCAAAGAGAGCTGAGATTATAGATGTAACATTTGCAATTTTTTTAACGAGTTAATTACAAATTTAGGGACTTATAGTAGCAATAAACTAAAGTTGAAGTTAAAATAATTTAGAGAATACTACATGCATTCACGATGCGAGTGTTATATCAAAATAGGTCTTGTAAATGATTGGTTCTTTTCAAGAATACACCTTAAAAGTATATCTTTTATTAGTTGTTTAATTGTTTTTAATGCATTAAATAATAGTAATTGAAGTAAATGGACATAATGGGGAGTTTTGTAACTTGCTCTAATCTTTTCCTTGTTCTAGTAACCAGCTACCATAAAATGAGTGTTATGATTATTCTTTGAAACCATTATAACCTCAAACCGATCGACACACAACCTAACGTCTCCTACACAATCCCTTATTTTATCAATATATATTTGTCATGTTGATTTACACATTTAAGGTTCAAGCATAATTCATTGGTTCTAGTTGTTTCTTGCATGATCATTATCCTAAACAATGTGAGTCCTTTTTTTTCTTGTGCTATTTTGTTCTTTAGTTGTTCCTTTACGAAATCCCTCTATTGCAAATCAATAATCTTGTGTAATTTAGATTATTGAAAAGTTAAGGTTAGGGTTTGAAAGATTTGGGGAAGAAGATGAGTATGTGTTATTGATTAAAAACTTTCTTGTTTCAAATAAATCAACAAGTTGGTACCTAGCCTAGTGGTTGGTGTTGTTGGGTTGGAGAGGGCAGACTCGAGTTTGAGTCCCCTTGATGCAGAATCTGTGTTTTTTTTATTCTTGTAATGTCCTTTCATTTCATTTTCTTATTATTTTTTATATATATAATATATATAATTTGAAATATTCATAATAAATTCATTTTTTTTCCTAAAAATTATGAAACTTTAGGTGTAGCTTCTTGATAACTTATAGAAAATTATCATATTTTTAGTTTCTGTAAAATATTTTATTTTCTTATTTTTATTGATTTAGCTTGTTTTAATCATATTTAATTGATAAAAAAATTTTATTTTTAATGATTTGAGTCTAAAACTTTTTGGGAAATTATTTCTAATCACCATGAACTGAAATAAAAATTATTGGTTTATAAAACATTTATTTTTACTAATTTTCCTATTTTTAATCATTTAAATATGATTGAATCTCATTAAATCAACTTTAAATATAAATAAGTTTATAAACACTATGGGAAAATTAATTTCATTTATTTACATCAGAAGGTATTTATTTCCTATAACAATAATAGTTTTGGATCATTTCTTGTATTTTTAGTCTTATTTACATTTAAATAGACATAATTAATCAATTATTTAATTGAACTATTTAAACATCTATTTTATAATTACTTTTCCCATAAGATAGAAACATTCTTATGTTGAAAGTCATTATTAGCATTTGTTGGATCGATGTGTAACTCCTAGCCAATTATTTCAATATTTATGATGATTGTATTTATTTACAATAATTAATTTAAATAATTAATTAAATTACTTTGTCTTAATTATTCAAACATATTTTTGTCTAAATATTCAATTTGTAATAATTATATTACTACCTAAACCACATTTACAAACTTTGACATATTATTTTTAATATACAACCTTTATATTAATTTGACTTATCATAAAAACTATAATTCCCCAAACCGACTTAGCAAACCCTAATGCTTTAGACCCTAGTTACCTTAGACTTTTTAGACACTTCCTTATTAGTATTCTTACACATTATAGGTTGAATTCCTCGGAATTCCCATTACTTAGCTCACGTCCGCTTAAGTGGATTTTGATCGCTTTTGCAAACTGTGAGTATATCTTTCCCCTTTTTACCGTTTTACTACTTTGGGGTGACTCATGTACTTATATATTAATCAAGTTTCAATTTCTTATACTTAATGCAATTCTCATGTGTGTTTGCTTTATGATAATTGGTGTGTCTATGACTTGTCAAAATCATTAACCGCTGGGCGGCCTAGCTTTTCAATGAATAGTACTATGGTATACCCCCTTGAGACTCTGTTGAGAATCTTGGTCATTGTCTTGTTAATTCATTATTCAGTTGGTTAGTCATGTGTTAGTCATTCTTCTCAGGTTTGGTTTTGAACAGATATTACTTATTACATAATTGCAAATGGTACCGCACATGAATTGCTAAACACTTTTCTTACTATATGTATTCAAACAGGGTATGCTCACCAATACATTTTTGTATTGACATATACTATTTTCGTACATGTTTCAGGTTATTTATGAGATGATTTTTAAGCTTTTGGAATTTTTACTTAAATTTTGGATTCATTGTATTTCAGTTTAGTTGATATTCAGAAACGTTGTATTTCATTTCAATGTAATAAATTATTAATCAATGTATCAATATTTACACTTTTAGTCCATGGGCTATTGAACAATCGTCACTACGTGACACCTCGATGTTTCCGCCATCGGTTGGGGTGTTACAATAGAAGAGTTGGTAGCCAATGGATTTGGTTCAAAAGCTTCAGTGTCAAAATGGAGAGAAGATACTTTGTATGACACTTACAAAAAATTCAAGGCTGATAGAGCTGCAAATCTAGAGAAGTTCAAAACTTCTGAAGTATCGCAAACTTCAGTAGTTAGAACTTCTGGTGAAAAACAATGATCATCAAAGCCTGCTACCAAAAAGAAGCCAGAGGAAACCATCAAAACTGATTTCAAGATGGTATTGCTTGCAGGCAATACTGTTATTCAAGGAGATTTTGTGGTTGAAGAGAAGCCTCCGCTGACACAATTCAGGGATCCTTCTACATTTGCTTACCAATTACAACAAACCATAACAGACAAAAAGCACACTAAGGTAATCAATGAACATCGTCTCCCTACTTTTAATATACCTGATGTTGTGCATGCTATAGAAGGAAGAGAATCCCACCTGAGGGTCACAGAAATAGAAAACATCCCATAATCAGGATCAACCCAAGAGACTAGCATGGTCCCCTACACTTTAGACTTTGACCAATCTAAAGTGACCATAGTGAAATGGTCATTCACTGATTCCAACTCAGTGATGGTCACAAGAAGAGATCGTTCAAGTAAGGTCTTCAAGTCTATAAATGAACTGAAGAATCTATCTACAAAAGACATACTCACAATCCAGCATCTTGAACCAGAACAAAGATCTCTTACTGGACAACAACTACATCAACTTAAGACTTCCATGATCAGAGAAATATGGAAGATGCTTGATGGCAGAAAAAGAAAATAAAGGATTAGATAAGGTTTTGGCTTCATCAATCCAAAGGGAGATTGTAAGGACAAAAAGGATTGAAGAAACCACTTTTGCAAACCTTAGTCTAATTTCTGTTTCTGCAAATAATGCTAAGTATGGAAACTGCTGAAGAACAAGATTCAAAGTACTGAAGAAGAAGACATCAAGTGCCGAAGAGTAATGATCAAAAGTTCTGAAGTCAAACCAGACAAGTCAACTGAAGAACTGCTGAAGACAAACTACTCATCAGTAGTTTGTCACTCATCAAATGTTTTGATAGAAGCTTCCCACCGCCTTTGTACTTCAGCAGTTTAGTTTAATATTAATATTTTTAGATCTTTTGTACAAGTACCAATGCTACAACCTGTTGTAGTATTTGTACATATTATATTGCTTCAATACTTCTCATTTACGTTTACTTTTAGTCTGTAAATAGACGGGTTCATCCCACTATTTTAGACATTCCTTTTGTAGTTATTATTTCCAATATATATGAGAATCATTGAAGCATTTACTGTTTTATTCATTAACTGTTTTTAGATTCTCACTTACTGCTTTAGTTTCATAACTCAAGGGGGAGTATTTACTACTGTTTGAAAGTACAACTTTAACTTGAGCACTTAACTTTTAATCCGCTGTGCAACATACTTTGATAGTTCAAATATACAAGTGTTCATGATAAGAACATGTTAAACAAGAATCTGATCCAACAAACACCCATTCCATACTAACGATATGAATTCCCTGATTTTCAAATGTTTATACAATCTTTTACTTTCTAAGAGACTTAACTAAGATAAGTCACTTACCTTTGCGCGTAGGAAAATCGTCACTAATTCTACTTGTTTGTCATGTTGTCCCCCAAGCTTTGCCACACCTAGCTTGGAAACAAGTTCATTCCTTCAATCATTAGAATACACCTTGTAGTTGTACAAGCCATTCACAAGATTGATGATAATCCACATATTCTCCCGTGTATTCGTCTATAATAAGACTTCTCTACTAGATTGTTGACTAACTAGTTTACCCGTTTGACCAATTTACGTGAATACTTGTACAACCCATTTTCATGCATACAAACACTTTAAACTACCTTAACAATCATAAATATTCATTCAAAACAACATTTAGTGTTTAGGAAGTGAGTATCTAGACAATCATAAGTGTTAAGTTCATAAAACACATTTTTTTTATTGCTGCACTTTTTGTGCAACAACTGTTTTGGCCCCATTTTTATCCCTTTAGAAGCTAAACTAGCTTTACTTATTCAAATATAAAACGTAGACGACTCTAATAGCTTTTTAACCATATATAAAACGTCTTAAACCGAGCTACGGTTGATTTTATATGAATTTTTTAAAACAGATTAACAACCTATTTTTTTATCCAACAACATGTTGTCAACTCGACGTAGCCACTGAATTAGACCTTTTTGACCCATATAACATCCGAACCAGGTATTGGTGTTCAAAGATGGTTTGAAGTGGGCTTAAAGACCTTTCCAAGCATATATAGTACACCTAACGATTTTTCTGTGATTTTATACAATTATTACAAAATAGGCATGTAACCTATTTCGTTTCAATCATAAACTAGAGTTTCTAACTTCCACATTCTTTTTAGTATTTTCACAAACACTTGGTGGACGTCATTTTTCTAAGGCTAATTTCATAGCTAAAACACCTAAACACTTAGCCATTTTTTATGTTTCAAGATTCCAACGTACTAATAATCATTCAACCCCATTTTTTATGTTTCAAGATTCCAACGTACTAATAATCATTCAACCATGTAATTTCATTATCTAATCACTACTTTAATGTGGGTTTTACTAAAAGGCCATAAGCCCATGTTTTATACATAATAATCCTTCACATAATGTAACAATCACCTATAAGTATTAATATTCTTTACTAAATTAGACATGTTTAAGATTCCCTAAAGCTAGAGTAACCTCTAATAACTACTAATTTCACGCTTTCTTTTAATCAAAACCCATGATTTCCACCATGACCTAACATGAATATAACCCCAAATTATATCAATTAAAAGGTACATTGGTGTTTAATAGACCTTAGATGACCCAAATTTGGTTTCATGCGCCATCTTGGCTTCTAATTTCTCTTGATTTGGGACTAGAAATGAAGAACTAAGAGTTTGGTCTTGGGTTGTGTAAGACCCTAACCCGTAAACTCACGATTAGCGTTTAAATCTACAAGTTTAGACCTTACTTAAACCACTCTCGGTTAAAACTTGATATTTATTATAAACCTAAACCATTGAGGTCAAATACATTTTGATTCCCAAAAAAAAGTTCTACATTTAACTATCAAAACATACACTAAGATTTCACGATTTAACAGGAGTCTCTTGAATACTATTGCGGAAGCTTGATAAGTGTTCGGGTGTGTTCGGTTCTTCTCGCGACTTGATCCTTGCTCCGGGATTTCCATCACATGTTTACCTAACACCATTACACAAAGAATGGTTAGTGGGTTGTCAATAACACATTTAAAATAGTGTGAGAGTCGTTACACGTTGAAACGGAACGAACCAGGCCAAACGACCCCATATCAGGAGAACAAACTGCTGCACTTTTTGCGCACCAGCTGTTCGGGTCGCTTTTACCCTTCTAAAACCCATAATCTGAATTCGACTTTCAAATACGAAATGTGTTTCGTTCAAAGACCTTTCTAGGCATATAGAGAACACCTCCTAACGAATTTCTATGACTTTATATGAATTTTTGAAGATCA
The DNA here is from genome assembly GCA_028751855.1 of Ambrosia trifida. Lineage (NCBI taxonomy): Eukaryota > Viridiplantae > Streptophyta > Magnoliopsida > Asterales > Asteraceae > Ambrosia > Ambrosia trifida. The sequence continues at coordinate 7,994,254 of CM054132.1, forward strand.
GATTGTCCAACCGAACGACCGTTCGCCCATGAGAATGCCCGTTCACTTGGCCACGAACACTTCTGAGTCTTCTGTAAAGGCCGAATGGCCGTTCACTTCTACTGGACATGGTTTGTTGATTTTTAAGCCTAGGAATCATGTCGCAATCACATTTAACAATTCCCAAAGCATAAACATCAACTTGCCAACTAAATTAACTTCAATTTGACTAAAATGCTTACCCGCTTTATGTAACCATGACCCGGCTCTTAGTTTTGAGTGTTCAAGGCGATTTTTACCCAAATCGACCCGTTAAGGCCTTGAACTAACAAGGCACTATTTGACCACACAAAATGCATGCAGTTTATGTTGTCAAGTCACTAGACACTTGATCAACTAAAGTGTTTGCCCGATTTGTTTCATTATGATTCAGTTTCTTAGAGTTAAACTTTAATAAATCTTTAAATTCCCAAAATGCCCCGTATAGCCAAATCTCTCAATTTAGCCATTCGGGGCAACACTTCTTGTTTCAAACCCGTTGTCTTTAATTCAATGACTTGCTTAAAAACCTCTAAGTCCTTACGGACTTAGATTTCCACCAATTCTCAAGATTTCTCTTATTTAGTTGATTCTAAGCGCATTAGCGCGCATTAGACCTAGTTATGGGAATGACTTACCAATTTGGCACCCACACTTAATGCGGGTTGTTTCCTTAACATATATCTTCATCCAATGTCATATTTTATACTACGGACTTACCCGGTAGTGTTGACCGATTCCTGTACCTATCAAACCATCCATATGAATCCTTGACATCAAGTGTTCTTTTTCCTTCAATTTAATAACTTGTGTAAAAATCGCATTTCACACACATTAATAGCCTGGGATCCAAATGGTGTTACTCCACCATTTGGCCCTGTCTAACCCTTTGAATTCTTAATGCTTAATATGAAAGCATTCAGTACCGTGTTCGATTGATGCTCACCTCATCTTTTGACCCGTTTAGCTATTTACTCAAACTATCACCCATGATCAAACTTTATCATGAGTTTTAATGAAAGTAACATCTTTAACTTATTTAACCCATTTAGTTCAATACTCAATTATTGCCTTTCAAATCTTGGGCTTAAGTGACATCCACATCACTTGACCTATTACTAAAAATACCTAATTATACAATTATGCGTCCTACCTTGGAGTAAACCCTTTTTCTTTCATTTAGGCGATTCTAACATATCTTAAGTTAGAATCTCATCTTCGCATAGTCCTTTCTATAAGTAGCTTGCCGGTTTTTCACTAATAACATAGAACCCATGTTTTCATGTGTTTACACAATCAATTATTTTCTAAGAGACTTATTAGGATAAGTCACTTACCTTCGCCTTATTTGTACATTCCTTGGCTCGTTTGTCCGTTTGATCCTTTCTTCCTCAAGCTTCCACCTAGCTTGACAAGATCAATTTTCTATACATAAATCAAGTTAGTCATTATTTCAAATAACCAACTCATATCATGAGTTTTCACACACAAGCTTATTCAAACTTACGTTAGGGTCAATTTGACTTTTAAAAAGTCAAAGTGCCCTTTACATACTCATATGCACTAGCTTAAGGCAATTGTCTTAAATCATGAGCTATTCCCTTTCATATAATTTATCAACATCATTAAGTTTAGTGCACATTAAACTCCTTAATCACAATTAGGCTTCATATTTCATCATATTGTGTTTCCATCATAATATTGATTCAATATTACTAACTAGGCATTTTCACAACACCTAGTATGCATAATTCTACCATCCTTGGTTATTCCACTTACTAGTTATCTAGTGAGTAATGTCACACCACGTCAATGGTAGAAACACGTGGCACAACGCTCGAAAGCATATCAAAGTCAAGATTAATGCAAACCATATTTAATTAGAAAAGATCATTTTATTAAGATGTCGAAAATGAGTACATTGTCACAAAACAACAAACAACAAGTTCATACATGGGGTTTTTCCATCCAAGTCCCATCCCAATGGAAAATATTGATGAAACCCCGACAAGTATCCGACATCCCATATTCTACCGCACTAGCCTCACATCTATTCAGCACTTAGTTACCTGAAAGATATGTTTAATAAGACTTCAATATATAAAATATTGGTGAGTTCACAGGTTTTAGTTCCGTAACAACAACATTTTAACAACAACAACATGTGCGGAACAAACACAATTAGTGGCCTTTGTAAGGAGTAGCTAGCTCCTACAAAACTACGATGACGAGCAATCCATTAAGCCCATAACCAAACCAAGACTAATAATAATGCCCCGCGAGCAGAAGTTGTTTCTCAGAAAATAACAACTTAGTTCAAAATACGTGCATCCCTGGCATACACAGTTGCATAATCGACGCTATCGATTAGGGGTGGGCCTTGTCAGGCACCAATAGTACTATCCAAATATTCATTCGGTTCTTGATTTCAACACACACATAACATACGAGTAAATAGTTACAGTAGCGAGGACTCACCCCGAGTGGTGTACAAACAACAAAACCCAAGTACTCATCATGCCACTTGTCACATTTTAACATTTAAAAACATTTTGACATCTAACAACATTTGACAATCATATCTTTCCCCTACAACAAAACAGTAAAAAGAGGTCATGAAACTCACCTAAAGTACAGCGTGCAATCACATAGCAGAGAATAGCTAGTCCGAGGTCAAGCACCTACGAACATCCTAGCGCGTATAAGTCACTAAGCTTATAGCACGTATAAGTCACTAAGCTTATAGCGCGAATAAGTCACTAAGCTTATAGCGCGTGTTATCCGGCAAGTTGTACACCCAACTCCCAACACCACTATTAGACACAATTCCCCGTTTAATTAAACATATGTTCTAGGATTGTTGGTGATGCATTACCCTTTTTATAAGTTACACTTATGTTTCCGTATCAATTAACTCACAATACATTATCCTCGACTCGACTCACTTTACCGTATAATTATTTCCCATTAAATAATTATACTAGGATCTTGGCGATCGATATTTCATCTTTAACACTCGACTCGACTCAATTTAGCATATATTTATTTTCCCATTAAATAAATATACTAGGATCTTGCCGATTCGACAACATATTTTGCTTTGTTAAGTTTGCATACTTTAACTTAGTCTTAAATGTGTAATCGTTATAGATTATTTAATGTTAATTCTCCCACGAATATTTTCCAATACTTAAGAAAGTGTTAAACATTTTTCACCCATAAGTAACCTTATATATTTTAGTTCAAAATATATATTTTCATATCCACATTTGACGCGATAAAATATATACGTATCTTGTAGGAAGTTATACAATATATACTTATCCGTCCATTTCACATTTTGTCCGTTAACATGTCGTAATATAAATACGTCAACATTCAATTATTTGTATTTATGCATTCTCGCGTCCCAAATTACACAAGTTATTCATATATATATTTTGTAGGATTAATTACTTGTCGTCGTATTATTATTTTTCCTACATCCAAAATATATATTTGATTATTTTTCTTAAATTCCCAACAACATGTTTTACTTGGAATTTATAAAATAACTTTTGTATTTTCATATACCAAGACTTGGTTATTTTCAACACCAAAAATGCTCCAACACTTTTATATTCCCATCTATATCTATATCTATATCCTATATCTATATCTATATCTATATCTATATCTATATCTATATCTATATCTATATCTATATCTATCTACATGTTTTATTATAATATTTTATATACTTTATAAAAGTTAAACTTTTATAAATTTGATAATACTATAAGAAATCGATAAATCAATAAGGAAAATTGTGTTTTTAATCATTAGGTATCGATTTGCATTTTGAAATTATTACGTTACATTGATACACCTAAACATACCTAATCTTACCTAAAACAATACGTCACCGGATTTAATGACCGGGGAAGAAAGTTTTCGTTTATAATGAATTTCAAACAAAGGTTTCCCGTAATTATGGTCAATTGATCATGATTAAATTAGATTGAAGTGAATTTTCTTTTACAAAATGCATTTAACTAATTGTAATATGCCAAAATTTGATATCGAAATGTATGATGATTTTAATATGTCGTAAATTTTGTTGAATGACTATTAATAAAAAGAAAATTATGGGAGTTTGATAGATAAGTATTCCTAATACTCTAGGGTGAGGGGATTGAAAATGAAAATTTATGTTATAAAGAAAAGTTCTCTCATCCTTAAATCCTTTTTTATGAAATACATCAAACTTCTTGTTTTTGATAATATTATCTTGTGTTTATAAGAAAGAGAAAGGAGAACTTCCTATATTGGTTCCATTTATATTTACTTTTCAATGTAAGTTTCGTTTAAACATAATTGTGTATGATAATATACAAGTCATCTAAGCATAAGCAAATAAGTCATGAAAGTTTTCTTTTTAGTTTATTTATTTATTTTTTATGTAGTTATGTTACGGTTTCGACTTAGGTTTTTCTATGATAATTTTTACCTTTTTTAATATGGTGAGTTAACTTGCTGCAACACATATGTATGATTCAATGTTTTTGCGCTTATTTCTTGTTCGGTTTCGGTTTCGCCGCAACGCGCGGGTTTCCCACTAGTAGATATAAAAGTGTCCATTTTTATACAATGTTTACCAAGTGTTTTAAATTACCAACTTATGATAAAAACCTTTGTTTTTATATTTCTCAACATATTTGGTAATTTATATTTTATAAAATCCTATTTTATAAGGGGAAATTGGATTTTAACACCGTAAACTATTGGCAATTGGCCGCTGACGCACTGAACTACAAAATTGAACAACACCGCACTGTACTTTCAACTTATTGGCCTGTATCACCCTCAGATTAACCATGGTTAATTTTTGCTGACGTGGCATGGTGATGTGTCCATTTTTGCTGACATGGCATGGGGAATAAGCTGACGTGGCATGGACACATCATCTGCCACGTCAGCAAAAATGGACATGTCACCATGCCAAGTCAGCAAAAATTAACCATGGTTAGCCTGAGGGTGATACAGGCCAATAAGTTGAAAGTACAGTGTGGTGTTGGTCAATTTTGTAGTTCAGTGCGTCAGCGGCCAATTGTCAATAGTTTAGGGTGTTTAAATCCAATTTCCCTTTTATAAAATCCTATTTTATAAAAACAACATTTTGTATGAAATTACAATTCTTGAAAACATTTTTATTAACAACCTTGGAAGTTACATCTTTCTATTTTCAACACTTAACTTTACAAAATCATATTTTTAGCCACAAGTTTCCAAAATAACATTTTGCATCCTCTAACTTTTAAAGTTACCAAATAACATCCTTAACTTTTAAAAGTTACATTTTTATCCTTATTCTTTCAAAAATTACAAATTCTTACTAAACTAGTAACTTAGTTTTCTCATCATGGTTTGTTTTAGTCCAAAATGTCCACTTTTGATTTTTCAAAGTTTGAGTATGAAACTTTTATATCTTGTTACATTTTATAGATCCATCATAATATTATGTTTTGTATGGACATTTCAAGAAGGTTAAATCCACTTTTAAGTCTATCCAAGTCATGTTAACAAGATATGTTTAGATCATCATTTTACATATGTTTATGTGAACATTTTAAAATTAAAAAAACACTAACAATAATGGACATAACCTACGGCCCATATTTATGTTTTTAAACATCTATGCTAGTCTTGTGAAAACATACAACATCTTATGTTTAAAACCCATTTTACATTCCATGCTTAGATATTTATATTTGTATTTGTATGGGTATGGTTAACATTTCAAACAACAACAAGGACAACAACACCCTATGGCCTACGGCCTTAAGAACATTTTTAACCACCCATTTTAGTTTTGTAAAGACATGTGTTTTCTTATGTTAATAATCCATATCCATAACCCATGTACAACTTGCTTTTAACACATGAAAACATGAACTTTCAATATTAAAAAGACAAGATCAAGGAGCTTACTACTAGCACAAGGCTAGGGAAGACAAAAACTCTTGATTTGGATGGGGTTTAGTGTGTTCTTCCAAGGGTTGTGCTCTAAGCTTCCAAACACACTTAATTTAGGGATGGAATAGAGGTGATTTTGTGATTGATTAACTTGAAAACTCAAATGGGTTGTGGAAATAGGTGTGTGGACGTGAGTTTGGCAAGGGGGAAGGATGAGATTTTGCTTTGTTGAAGTGTGGTGATATTATGGTTTATAAAGTGTAATTTAACATGTGTTAATAACATATACATTATTATATTACAAGCATGCATCAACCTAATGATTATGGATGGTTAAAGAAGAAACCATAGGGTTGCTCTAACACCCTTAGGTGGCCGGCCACTTTGTGGCTTGGTGGGACCCACATCTTTGCAAAAATATCTTCTAATTATTATTTAATCTCCAACTAATCTAGTTAGGGTTTTTTCAGGGTTTTATCACGTGTTTATTACGAGCTATTTTGGAAATATAATTGACTCCCAATTACCCTTAACCATGGACTAGTTTAGGCATTGGTAAGTTATTTAGGCTTTATTTGGGTGAATTTATAAGTTTCGCGCATATTAGGTGTGATACGCGAACTTTATTCGTTGTCGGGAGATTTATGTTTCGCGTTTCCATGGTTTTGGAGTTCCAAAACACATAATATTTCATGAAAATACCCTTTATTTGTATCCTGGGTTTTCGGGATCGTTTTCCGTTAATTAATTGTTACCGGGTAATCACTAATGTCCATTCGGGACACGTTTATTTGCACGCGATTTCACCGTGCATTTAATTAAAAAAAATGCATTCCTATGCATCTTATGGGGAATTGGCTATTCTCTAAAGGCTAAATTAATACAATTAATTTAGGTTTGCACTTAATTACCGTTAATTACATATACTAATTACGTACGGAAACACGCCGATTTTTGCCGGATTTCACATTCTCCCCCCGTTAAGAGAATTCCGTCTCGAAATTCAGTTCAAGTTATTTGTTACATTTGTAACCTTGAATAGGGCGGGTTGTTTGCGCTTCACACGATCTCCTCTTTCCTAAGTGAACTCAAGTTCACGCTTAGCGTTCTAACAAACACAACATCATGATCCAGCTATGACTAAGCTCTTGGACTTCCCAAATCCGACACATCTATCGGCTTCCCAAACATAGTAGAGCTTTAGCGCCAACCTGGATTCAGTCAGTTGAGGAATTGAAAACACTTCCCCGGACTTGACATGCGGGATTCCTCTAGAGCCACACTAAGCTTTGGCGATAGTTCGAGCTTATTCATCACGAGACTAGTTCTTACCGATATCTCCATGCCACTGGAGTATCAAGTATTTAGTCCATTACAGTTTCCATGCTTATCAACACCTTTTCAGGGTACATCCCTCCGCGAAGTCCTATTACCGATTCTAAGTTCCTAGGGCTAGCGCCTTGTTAGTACAACTTCCTGATCGGCTTCGTAACTCATTCAAGCAGCCTTAGATTTACCTGATTTATTAGTCATCTTTCGAACAACTCAAGCCAGATTATGTGTCTATCTCCGTCTGCCACACAATGCACTAGAGATGTACACGTATGCCTTCCAAAGGGCTTCGAACAACACACTTCGATCACTGAGATGATGAATCCTATCACATAGGAATCCTGGCGCCGAAGCACACGAATTCTTTTGCCACAAACATCAATTGTATCAACATGAAACAATTTAATCAAGGGAATTCAATTCGTTTGTTCGAGAATGACAAGCCATACTCATACCAAATTGAGTATCTCAGGCTTGTGTACAAAGTTTGCCGACCTTAAGGTAGAATGACTACTACAATTCGATACTATAGAAGTTGGCAATCCAGTGTCTAGCCACGACTCTCCTAGAGTATGTGTGGCTATTTATATGCCTCATATTGGAGCTACAAGTGAGTTCGGGATTAGAGGGTTCCAAACGGCGATAAACCATTACTCGTGTCACATCACGACCACAGAATGCCTCAGGTGACATGATAATTAGATTCATTCATTCGAATTTCACTAAAACGGGTGATCTTACCGGATCACATAACAGTCGACATTCTTAAGGACACTCAAGGTTGCTTGTAGTAGCGGATGGTATTCCTGTGTCCTCACACAGACTGGAATCCTCTATGTTCTAACAACCTTTCACATGAGCAATTGTGGTTAATGGTACTAGGGAGCCTAGTATGGACTGATGGAGGTCAAAAGCTTTTGCGTCACTTTCACTGCTCAGTTCCCCAAATAGCAAATGGTGTATATCCGACACATGGGTCGTACAGTTCCACCATCCTCAAGAATTACAAGCTGACCAGAGGCCCATCTCAGCACATTGGTCAACATGGGGATGAGGTATATCAACCATCACAAATGGTTGCCGCAACAACAGAGGATGAGGTTTCAACAACATCTTGACACATTACTCTTCGCCAAAATAGGCATACAGAACACCAGTGGCTACCCAAAACATGGGTATCTAATCCTATTCCTGTTATATGTGCCTCACGGACACCGGCTGCTCTCTCAGCATTAGCAACCTAGTAAGTCACATCCAGATAACATAGGCCACTTACCCTCGAATTTGGTTATCAGATCTTATGCAGAGATCTGAATGGAAAGAGTCATGGAACATGAACTCTCAACTCGCCGAAGGTTCCATCTTTCCGTGATCATTCGAGGTAATATGTGAAATCAAGCCATAGATGGACACAGTTGGCATAGATTTCATCTTTGGGGCTTAACGGCTCCATGCACCAAAGTCGTTACTTAAAACTAATGACGCTCGAGGTAATGCGACAAGCAAGAATCCAGAGCCTTCACAAAAAGCATCGCTTTTAACAACTTAGGTTGCACACCTAAGGGTGTAACGAGTAAGTCTCCAAGCTCATCTTGAGTAGTCAGGCCCTAACCGTGCTGACCCGACAAAATACATTACTATGATGTCTCCAATAGTGTCCGTCAAGGATAGGGTTGCCTTGGTGAGGGCAAGGCTACAAGAGAACATCTAGGAGCACCAGTACTGACCAAGGTCGAATGGTTCCACTATTCCAAGAACATACGCACCAATGCCAAGACAAGATGAATATACCATCAGAGGAGCAACAACATTAATCGAAAGGCCGAGTTGATCGACCATCTCAAGACGGTGTGGTAGCAACCTTATGGAGCAGACATGTCTATATGCCTTTCAGGATCCAATGTTTCATAAAGTCTCCGGAATCATGTATCAGGGACTCCACCAATTCACACGCCATGGGTGGGTCCACACTGGTATTTCTGTAAGCATCAGCATGACACGTCAACAGAGTTGATTTTAAACTAATCCGGTCGGACGAGTAATAAAGAAATGAGTCTTTCAACACTTGCTAGTCCCCAAAAGTATAGGCTATAGCATTTCTCACATTCTTTTGATACCTTCGAGTTTCAAGGCACATTCAAAGTCCCTTATCATAAACACGAGCCTCGCCTCATCAAGTGTGGATCGCTGGATTTCCTTCCGACATTGATTTGCCTAACCAATCATTAGTCGTCCCGAGTACACATAATAGGTTAAGGCTGGACACGGTGTCACTTATGCCTTAGATTTTAAAGAGATAATGTTCACGAAATGTGCGAGCATATAAAG